>JAZKJV010006799.1:0-372736 GCA_037367405.1 Ottelia alismoides | reverse complement strand
TCAGGCTAAGATTTTTTTAGATAAACGGTTCACATTCATTCACCCTGATTGCGTTAGCAATAATAATGTTTGTAACAGCGAGAGGAGGGGGCCGCACAGACACAGGGAACCAGAAAATAGATCTAAGTGATCAAGCCAACAACCACAAAAAACCCCATACCTCACCTACAAACGAAGGAACAAAGCCCAAAAATGAAAAGGATTTGCCAGAATTTCACCCAAAAACCAAAACCTCAATCAAAGCAGAACTAGTCTCTTGCGGATCATCGCCAAAGCACTGAGGAGACTTGAACCAAAGCCATGAAGACTTCAGGTATCGCACCTAGATAGGTTTCGAAGATCTGGAACCAAAGCTCAGAGAACGGGCGCTAGGACCATCCAGGATTGTAGAAACAAAAGATACCAACGGTCCTACATAACGGTTAATTTAAAACCAAAATCATGTTAGTACTGAAAATGGAGAAATCAACCAGTATTTAAGTGTTGTTAATATCAAAATTCAAGTGATTACTCTAGATATCTCCATCCACACTTCCAAATCTAGTATTACAAATGAACACTGCTTCAAGGATTAATTTGCGTTTGATGAGAGACATGTTGTCAAAGATGAGGCGACAACGACCTTTCCATATTAACCATCAAATAGTAATTTTAAAGCAGAGTAAACACCATTCCTCATCTCTCAAAGTTATCATTGTGCTCCCAGTGATCATATTTAAGAAATCCTGAAACCTTGGTTTTAAATGACATGAATTCAAAATATCTCTAGTTATTTCGCAATCATTAAATAGGTGCATGTAGTTTTCCAGATCATGTTTGCAGAGGTGACATCTATTGACCGAAGTGATTTTCAATTTTTCGAGATGATCTTGGGTTGTAATTTTATTGTGTGCCAACAACCAGATGAAGTAGTATGCTCTTGGTTCCAGCTGTCTCTTTCTAGAACTTTCATAAACCAGGGATCGACTACCACCATCCATAAGCAACGTATATAATCTTTTGATTGTTGATTCTCTTTGACTGTAAGAAATGTTAGGATATGTTGTTGAATCAGACTCAAACGTGTGTAACGCCGCGAAGATATTCTCTAAAGCTATTTTTAACCTCTCCCCCTCTCTCCACAAACCGATAGGGAGTTGATTTTGTAATGATTTAAACCAGTTGAATCTAGCCAGCCAAGATTTTAGACCTTTTGTCGACGGATATGAATCGGTTTTTGACAAATGGTAGCAACAAAGGAAAAAAATTCAAGAGAAGGGTACCCACAAAGTTGGTCCTTCCAGAGTGAAGAATGTAAACCATCACCAAGATTTTTATGGATAACATATTGCAGGGGGGAAGAGCCCCTAATATGTGATTTTCAAACAAATGAGTGAGAACGTTTAGGGCCAGAAGTTAGCGTGATAGGACCTCCCTTGAAGTGAGTTGTACTAATCACTCTAGAAACCCATGGTCTTTTGAAATCGGCAATACGGATTGCGGATTTAGTTAAGAGTGCATCATTGAATGAGCAGAGGTTGAGAATTCTCCAACCATCATTTGATTTTGGACGTATGACTCTGGACCAAGCCACCTTATGGGATGTTTTAATATCATTCAATCCACCCCAAAGGAAGGTGCGCCTTAGCTTGTCAATTTTTTGATGATACCAATAGACATCTTAAGACAGGATATCACATGAATGATTATCGGATTTAGGGAAGAGTTTAGCAAATTGATTCTAGCAGGAAGCGGAAGGATTTTTGATTTCCACCCTTGTAGCTTTGCTGCGAATCTATCAATTGTAGACGACCAATCTTTATTCAACATTCTAACTTTTGGTATGGTAAAGCCTAGGTAGTCAATAGGGAATGACCCTTCTGTCCAATTTAAGATACCTTTAATTTTAGAGGTCTCATCTCTGGACAAGTTAAGTCCTAAATGCAGATTTCTTTTCATTAATATCCAAGCTTGACATTTTATCAAAGATTTTAAGGGTATGAGAACATTTTTAAGATCTTCATCTCTATATTCAAGGAAGATAAGAAGATCATCCGCGAACTGAATGTTAGTAATCTGTGTTTCTATCCCTTTTTGAGAAAACCGGTGAATTTACCAGCCTCCGCGAGTTTGAAAAGCATAGCGTCCAGTATTGAAAGTGAATGGATGAAAAGAAACGGTATAACAGATCTCATTGTCTAACTCCTCGCCTCGGATGTAGGAATCTTGTCAAGGATCCATTGACCTTACAGGAAACCCCTATAGTTTTCAGAAGGACGCTTATCCATTTGATAAAAATAGGTGGGTAGTTTGCCACATGCAAGGCCCCTAGGATGAAAGGCCATTTTAAAGTATCAAACGCCTTTCGAAAGTCAATTTTTAAGATAATAGCGTTAGATCCCGACCTACTCCAGTCGGTTATAATAGATGAGGTGACAAGGAAGGCATCACACGCCGATCTGTTTTTTAAAAATGCATATTGAGAAGGGGGAATATTTCTTGCCAGAAAAGGAGCCCATCTATTTGCAATTGCTTTCGAAATGATGCGGATCGGAAGATTGATCAAGCTAATTGTTCGGTAGTTTTCGATGTTTTCAACGTTGTCTTTCTTATGAATCAGAGAGACAAGGGTGTTATTTAGGTGCCTCAGATTATAGCCCACGAAACTCGGACCGTATCAGTTAGATACAAGATCCATGAAGTCATCTTTCAGTAGGGGCCAACAGTGCTTTAGAAACTCAATAGTGAGTCCATCAGGGCCTGAAGCCTTGTTATTTTTGAAATTTTTAATCGTGTCCAGGATTTCTGCCAAGCTGATTGGCTTTGTAAATATGGAGGGATCTGTCAATTTGATTACTAAGTCCCCAGGGATTGCATGCATAGCCAAATAAACTGCCTCATTTTCATCATCATTGTAGAGTTTTGCGTAAAAGTCTACAATCACCTTACTAATCGCTTCTCTACCAGTCACAACCTCCCCACATTCATTCTTCAAGGTCGTGAGTAGGTTTCGAGAGGATTTTGCAGATGCCATAATTTTCAGGAATTTAGTATTCTCGTTTCCTTTCTTGATGTAATTTATCTTTGCCCGTTGTTACCAAATGAGTCTCTCATCATTCCTTAGAGATTCAAGTCGATCATATAGACTTATCAAAATTCCACCCATCGACCTATCCCCCAAGTTCAAAAGAAATTCTGCCTGATTTATCGCAACCTCAATTTTGGCTATCTCACCATTAATATCAGGGATTTGCAATTTTCTCCAATGTTTTAGAGAAGCACGTAATCGTTTCACCTTGGTCGCCCATCTATGAAAAGGGTTATCCGAGAGGGACCAAGAATCCCTAACCGTGGGTAGAAAGGATTCTTTTCTTAACCAAAAGTTTTCCACCCTAAAGATTTGGTTGAGCAATTTAAAGGAGCCACCTCCTAACAGTAAAGGATTATGATCAGAAAAAGTTTTTGGTAATCTTCTTATTTGACATCGAGGAAAGATGTTATGAAAGTTCAAGTTTACCAGAATTCGATCCAGAATAGCCCATGAGCTGCAATCTTGAGATCCGAACCATGTGAAAGCTGCCCCCCTCTCTTTTTGCTCAAGAAGGCTTAATGAATTTATCCATGTATCAAATCTCTTATCATGAATTTTTAGTGGTTTGTTTGATATGCAGTCCGTTCTGATTATGATCATGTTAAAATCACCACCAATATCGACGGTATTCCAGGGAAAGTTAGCGACTGGAGGAAATCAAGGAAGTCAGATTTGAGATCCTCTCGGAGGCCCGTAAACATTGATAACACGGCATGCCAAGTTGAGATGGAGCAGCCAGAATTCGAAGATACTGAAGTAAGGGTAGTCTACTTGATTTATCAAAGAAATCATAGCTTGATCCCAGCCTGTCAAAATACCACGCGGTTTTCCTAAGTGGTTTAAAAGCCAAACAAAATTCGACATCGACGAGTTTGGGACTAGGTTTGGAGAAGATTTGATTTTTGTTTCCTGGAGGCACATAACATGAATTTTGTGTCTTGCCACTAAAATTCTGAAGACGACCCATTTTTTTGGGACCCCCATACCTCTAATATTCCAAGACATGCAAGTTAAGAACAAACACTTGCCTTGATGATCTGCCCAGGTTCGCCTTCTTCTCTGCTCTTCATATGTTTTGTCTTCAAGTTGATATCTCTTACAAGTTACAACAACTGTGCTGTTGTGCCTGTAAATCTGAGTGATTTCCCCAATCTTACCCTTGTCACGACCGGCAATTAATTCGACCGTGTCCCCGACCTTGACGTGCATCTTGTGCAGAACTGGGAGGCTGTTCGGTTTGCACTCCTTGCGCTCCCATAGCTTAAGCTGCAGATAAAGAAAGCCCACAGTCAGTTTTCCTATCCACCATTCATAAGAACAAGTCATGTTGGTAATTACACTAACCTTCATCGTGTAACGTCCCGGACTTAGGTCTTCAGTCCGTTATCGAGGAAAACTGACCCTAACAACTTGTTGGGTTCGGGTCCAATTGAACCCGTTGACAACCACCCAAATGCTTAAGCTCAAGTTGTCAAGTAGTAATCCCCACTAGGGTTGGGGTGTTACAACCTTCCCCACTTATATTCGCAACGTCCTCGTTGCGACATGGCACATCACTTATTCTCAGTGTCAGTGACGGCTGCACGTTCCGGGTAGCCTTTTCCTCCAACGTCTTTGTAGGGGTGACTCCACCTCTCGAGTAGTCCTTTCCACTATCAGAGGGAATTTAGCTCTGATACCATTAGTAACGTCCCGGGCTTAGGTTCCCGATCTGTTATCGAGGAAAATTGGACCTGACAACTTGTTGGGTTCGAGCCCAATTGGACCCATTGACAACCACCCAAAATGCTTAAGATCAAGTTGTCAAGTCGTAATCCCCACCAAGGTTGGGGTGTTACAACCTCCCCTACTTATATTCGCAATGTCCTCATTGCGACATGGCACATCACTTATTCCCAGTGATAGTGACGGCTGCACGCTCCGGGTAGCCTTTTCCTCCAACCTCTTTATACTGGCGGCTTCACCTCTCGGGTAGCCCTTTCCACTATCAGAGGGAATTTGGCTCTGATACCATTTGTAACGTCCCGGGCTTAGCTCTCCGGTCCATTATCGAGGAAAACTGATCCTGACAACTTGTTGAATTCAAACCCAATTAGACCCGTTGACAACCACCCAAAATGCTTAAGTTCAAGTTGTCAAGTAGTAACCCCCTAGAATTGGGGTGTTACACATTGTAACTGGAGATGTCTTCTCTACAATTTTTACCTGCAATAAACATAAAATAAATTAAGTGTAGAAAGCAACTTCAAAATCAACATGCTATAGTTTTTTATACACAAGGGATATATAGGTATTTTTTAACCCTATAATCCTAGCACAGCGATATTTAAGATACCCATGAGAGTTGCCACCTATGGTACTCCATATCATTTTAGTGAGAAGAAAAAAGAATGGTCGGTGTGAGCAGTGGAATAGGTAACTTGTCGAACTACTTCATACCCTTGTGTATTTTTGCACGTGATTTTTCTTTTAAAGTTTCTCCTTATATTTGTTGATCGCATTTGTCCCCAACATCTATAACCAACTTTTAATGGCAGAGGTTCTTTAGGCGATCACGAACAAAGACGTGTACAAGTGAAAGCCCCTGATATTATTGAGCATCGATCTGTGCACGAACCCATGCAAACTGGCTTAAAAAATTAGATCGTAATCATGATAAAACAAATGTGCCACAATATAAAAGCCATCAGTCATAAATGAAAACTTCCAACACCTATTGTAACACCCCAACCTCAAACATAGTGCCATACCTAAAACTCACAAAGTGTGGGTGTGGTTTATAAGTGGTAGGGATTCTACTTGACAACTTGGACTTAAGCATTTTGGGTGGTTGCCAAGGATCCATCTAGGTCCCTACCCAACAAGTTGTCAAGATCAGTTTTCCTCGATAACGGACCGGGGACATAAGCCCGGGACGTTACAAATGGTATCAGAGCCATGCTCCCTCTGATAGTGGAAAGGACTACCCGAGAGGTGGAGCCACCCCTACAAAGAGGTTGGAGGAAAATGCTACATAGTGCCATACCTAAAACTCACGAAGTATGGGTGTGGTTTATAAGTGGTGGGAAAGACTACTTGACAACTTGGACTTAAGTATTTTGGTGGTTGTCAACGGATCCATTTGGGTCCGAATCCAACAAGTTGTCAGGACCAGTTCTCCTCGATAACGGACCGGGGACCTAACCCGGGAAGTTACACCTATGCCCACTTTTCTCTTTAAGTCGTGCTCAGGAGGTTCCTATAGGCAAATATGGACCGATATGATGTCTTACCAAGTGCAAGAACTTCGGATTCAGACAAAAAGGAACCAGCTGAATACAACCAATGAATCCTTGTTATTTCTCTCGCACCCATAGTTTTAATAGAATTTGGATTCACTTGAGTACAATCATTAGGTATTGATGTATGCTTACCACGGTAGTGAAGTTAATTCCTCCCAGTAATATTAATACAACGTTACAAAATACTGAATGTGACCTACTGTATGTTTATGCTTGTCTCATTAATATGTTTCCAAATACATATATATTATATGAGATGGTCATTTAAGAAAATCAGATTAGAGATTCCATCTCAAACTTGGGCAGGTACTCTTAATCTCAAGTATCCTAGCTTAACTTATACCATGGTTACTTTTATTGCTGCCAACATATAGTTAATTCAAAAACTGCCATTGATCATTATAGGTTTTATAAGGTATGTCCTTTCTTCTATCATCATATGATACTAGGGGTAGGTCTGGGTTATTCGGTTTGGGTTGAATTCGATTTGGGGTTGCAAAAATAGCACCCATCACCCAACCAAATTAGATTGGGTTGAGATGTTTGGGTGATCAGTTTGGGTCGATTGGATTGGGTGAAAACCAAATTACCCACACGAAATATCTTGTTTTGAAGGTAAAGTAATGATGGGGTCATTGATGTATGAAAAAGATGTCAAAGTAAGCATGCATTAAGCTCAGAAGAGAAGAAGGTTGGAGAATATGTTCAACATGGATGAAGAATGTCGGAATATGTTCAAGTTGATATACATTTGTTCATATAAGATTATGGGATTTTCAAGAATAACTTACGTCACTTGAAGTGGATAGGGATTGGAGCATAGTCGTGTGGTAATAAGCCATGCTTCAGCTGTTTATAGTATGTAATGATCAAATTAAGGATGATAAAGAAAAAAATACATTGAGTACAACAAATAATAACAAATGAAATAATGTTCAGTGAGACAATGTTGTTAACAAGTTATTAGCTTGGATGGAGAATCCGAGATGTACATTAGAAATATATAGGAGTTTAGAATTCTTGATATTATATATTAAGTATATATAGGTTGGGTTGTGTGGGATTAAACCTTTTGTCATCTAATCTCATGTAATCTTCAATTGAGGATCATAAGAACGTGTTAAATCTTATTATCTTTAATTCATACTACGAAAAATCCTTGAAAAATGGAAGTCCATTTGGCGAAGTACAGTATGCTCACATTAATTAGCTACTTTCTAAAACAATGAAGAACACAATATTAATAAGTTTATTGTAAGAGAAAAATAAAATCCGTATCACCTATATCGTATCATATAAATAAGCAAATATCATTTTTTACCGTGTGTGGAAAATTAGACAAGCTTTAACAAAATCTATATGAGCCTATATTTTTACCAAGATCAGATCAATTTTGATTTCAAACCAAGACTTTGCTTGATTACAAAGTCTGGTTCAGCTCAATACTCATCCCTAACTTTGATACTACAAGCTGTACTTCGTTCGACCTAAATACCTGACTTGATTAGATGGGATGCAAGCATGTGGACTCTATTAGTATTTTTAAAGATTCATTGAAACTGCAACTATATACGCGTATTATTATGTGTATCCCTATTCATAGCTTGACTCAATGTTAAAAAAATTAGAGTGAACATTGAACCGATCAGTCACTGGTCGTGCTCCCCTTGGTACCGAATGACGATTCAAATCGAACGAAGTGCCGACGATGTTAATATTTCTATGAAGAAGTAGTGTGGTATTGTTTATCACTCAAGCTGATTTTGAACTATGAAATACTACAAAAAAAGAGCTTTACAAATAAAGAGATCCCACAACTCATTGATATATGTTATTATGTTTGAATTACAAATAGGATATTTTTTCATTACAAAATTATGTTTGATTCTTTGAAATTTGCGATCAATGTCATATATTTTACATCAGAAGATATAAAAAAATTATACTATTTTTTAAGTTAAAAAAATTTAAGTTAAATTTATCGTTGCCATTATAATATGATAAATATATAACTCATAGTTATACTGTTACGTTTTTATCTGATTTTCACAATAAAATTGACATAATACAATGAATAATTTAAAGTCGTTGAAAAACATTGTTTAATTACACAAAATATGCTAATTTTGTACATGCATAGTTATTCATAGTAGTCAAATAAGAGAAATTACGAAAAGGACCATGAATTTTCCAGCAATGATTGAACTTAAATATTTTTATCAAAAGAAAATCACAATTTTGAAGATATGTAGATACTATGAATTAAGGTATGTAATACGAGTGTTAATTAAAGATGTACATTCTACATTAAATAGTTAATATTCAAACATGGTCTAAATCGTTATTAACTAACAACTATAAAAAATTTACATACACAGGTGTTTGAAGCATGCTTTTTAATTAATTATACGCAAGTTCATTAATGGTTTGCATTTAGGGATGCAAATGCATGGATACATATACATGTGTTATCGTATTCTTATCCGTATTTAAATACGAGTATGGATGTGGATACTGATATTGATGGATATTTAAATTAGATTACAATATCCTTAAAAAATAGATACATATGTAAAACGTACGGATAATAATCCCATACAAACGAAATTAGAAATACTCTATAAATTGGCTTAAATATGCATGTATCAGATGAAATACACATGATATAAGTATACTAAATATGCTTATATCATAACGATATACAAAAATATTGAAATAATGTATGAAATTATGCTATATAAACTTAAAAATAAGCTTACAACTATATTTATATATGAAAATGAATATATAAATAAGGATAAAGATATATAGAGATAAGAATGTGATACATATCCATAAACATATGCATATATTAGCATGTCAAACTTTATACAAATGGATATAGGGGTGTATCGGATTATATCATGAGGTTAATAGGATTGCCCCCTTGGGGCAGCCAACATGGCTTCCTCCGCGTCATTTTCGGCGTTTTTTTATTTTTTATTTTGAAAAACATCGCCATGGATACCATTCGAGTTTCGTCAGAAACAGAGACTCCTACGGCATCCATCTAGACAACCATTTTTTAACGGTAACAAGATTTGTTAAATCGACACTATCTCGATGGAGGTAGTAGGAGTCTCTGTTTCTGACGAAATTCGAATGGCATATAGGAGGGATATAAGGATGAATTGGTCATTTTCCGTGCCCGCTGCTTCCCCTCATTTTAGCTTCTCACAGAAGATGCTTGTGTATACTAAACGGTCGTGAAATAGTGTGAATGACGTTTTCCTTTGACCCGCGCGGAAATGATTGACATCTAGGCGAGCGATAAGTAGGGTCGCTGGCTCTATCCCTTTTTTCGGTACGACTCGAACCTCAGGCCCTCTTTCATGAAAACCTATGGCATGGGCTCACACTGGTTTTGTTTTCAAAAAAAATAAAAAACACGTCGAAATAAGGGGCGGGGCTGTCAGGGAGCAACCCCATTAAATCCTTATATATGTTTGCATATGAGATATATTCAAAGTATCACTACAAGCAAAATAAGTTGTGGCTACAGAATTATACCCACATATATTGGGTTTGTGGTCACAGAATTGGGCTCTGCCCACAACACGTCGTAGTCAGTAACCGTAGCTACAAGTCTTGCCGCGAGAGTTCTCTAACCACGAATATGTCGTGGCCACTAGAAGTGACCACAG
The DNA here is from genome assembly GCA_037367405.1 of Ottelia alismoides. Classification (NCBI taxonomy): domain Eukaryota; kingdom Viridiplantae; phylum Streptophyta; class Magnoliopsida; order Alismatales; family Hydrocharitaceae; genus Ottelia; species Ottelia alismoides. Next base: position 362,702 of record JAZKJV010006799.1, on the reverse strand, counting down.
AACTTGTCGTGGCCACAACTCTTGTATAAAGACTTTGGCCACAGATTGTTACTTCGAGAAACTAGTAGCCACGGAATTATCGTGACCATTAGTTTCCGTAGCGACATTCCGTGACCACAACTCATTTTTCTTCTAGTGTATCATTAGAAAACAAACTAGTGGTACGCCAAAGATCATTCAAAATTAAAGACATGCATTAATTTCGACAATATTTTAACGACAGTATAAAGACGGAGATAAAGGTTACACACGTTGTCAATTTAAAGTAGTAAACATATCCACGGACCTTTCACTACAACAAAATTGAGTTATACTGACGCCTTTTTCAAAATCCGTTACTAAATTAGTCATTGTTAAATACATAACGACGATATTATTCGTTACGAAATAATTTTAGAAGTTTGAAAAGTAGCAACGGATAAGCGTCGCTATATGGACCGTTGCTAATGATATAACGACATATATAGTATTCGTCGCTAATTTCGTATACGAAAAATCATTTCACAACAAATAATATCACCGTTATATATTTAACAACGGTTAGTTTAGGTGACGCATTTTGAAAAAAAAACGTCGCTCAATTTTGTTGTAGTGTTTATATATACAAAGATTATCAGAATAGATGCGAGTTCAATCGTAAATAAAACTTTCAAAATACACCTAAGTTTGTACGTCTACGCGTATTTTACGTACGTATAATAAATCCCATCTCCATCTCCGGAACTCCACCACAGGGAAACACATCTAGAGCCGCTACCTCTCTCTATTTTAAGCAACGGGAAATTTCCCAATAATAGCCTCTAAAAACTAAGGGATCCAAATAGCCCAAACTTGAGAGAAAAAAAATGGGAAGAGCATATGTACCTCAACCACAACAACCTCCCTTCCACCTTCTTTTTCTTCCTTCTCTTCCTCTCCTCATCCTCTCCGATCATGGCGTCCGGCTTGCAAAACGGCGAAAGGGAGCAGAGTGCAATTTGCCAGATCGACCTTCCGCTCTCGTCGTCAGGCCTGTGGATGCATAACAACCCCCTGCAGGTTAGGGATGCAGACAAATGCTGAATGGGTCCATATTCCATTGCTATTGTATTCGTTTTATATAAATTTTGATATTTTTATTTATTTTAAATTAGATAAGTACTTTAATATTCTCAAATGAGGAAAGGGAAGCTACAACATGATGTAGCTAACCTTAGCTACATCAGGGCAATTTCGTTCTCTTTTTTTTTTTTTTTTTTTCAAAATTTTCACGATAGATTTTCATAACTATATCATTCTAATATGTCATTCAAATTTCGTCAGAAACGGAGACTCCTACGGCCTCCATCCAGACAATCATTTTTTAAGACAATCATTTTTTAACGGTCACAGATTTGCTGTATTTTACCTATTCTGAATGGAGGCCGTAGGAGTCTCTGTTTCTGACGAAATTTGAATGACATATTAGAGAGATATAATTATGAAAATCCATCGTGGAAATTTCGAAAAAAAATTAAAAAAAAGATGACAAAATTACCCTTGATGTAGCTAATGTTAGCTACATCATGATGTAGCTTCCCTTTCCTCTTCTTAAATATTCATTTCAATAGTTGAATATTTATTTTTAATTATTTGCAACAAAATTTGATTCGTTCGTTTACCTTACGAGTATAAGTATATGCATATAAGTATATGTATCTATATTCATATTTCAAAAGGAATAATGCTACATTGAAATCTATATCTTTACTTGAATCCGACGATTAACACTTATATTTGCAGGCCAAGGTACCACTCTTGATGGTCCAGATCACGTTGATCGTCGCCATATCCAAGTTGCTGCACCTCGTCTTCCTCCGACGTCTCCGGCTGCCCGCCATGGTCTCTCAGATCCTCGTAAGTAAAGTCGGCATATGATCGCTGCAACATTACGACGCACGTCACGGTTAACATCCACTACTGCAAAATGAAACTATAGCAAAAATAACCCTCTGCTGTTGTGTTGTGCCTGCGGTAACCGTTCATGCTGCTCGAGCTTGATTGAGCGGTTCGCACGGTCTTGCACGGTACGAACCCACAAAAAAGTGCAAGATCGTGTGAACCGCTCGATCAAGATCGATCAAGATCGAGTGGCTCGAGCCGTTGCAGCAGAATCTGCTGCACTTCACGCTACAACAGACAATCTACCTCCAACGATCATATGACAAGTGCCAACTTTTTGAGGAAGTTTCTTTGATTTGTTGCTAAAACAATGATGATCGATACGGATCTCATCGAAATCTCAAGAATCGAAGATAAATTTTGCAAAGAATAATATTCGCCGTGGTAAATGTATATAAGATTGAGAGAGAAAGCAATGAGTTCTTGAATTATTCAAAACACGTCGATTAGACAGGTATTCTATTGGGACCTTCAGTGCTGGGACATATGAAGTACTTCGACAGCACCATCTTCCCTCAGAACAGCATGATACCCTTGAGGACCTTCGCCAACATGTCCATGTGCATGTTCTTCTTCACCTCCGGCGTCAAGACCGACATCGGCATGATCTGGCGCTCCGGCAAGAAGGCGATGGTCATCGCCTTCTTTGGAATCACCATCCCCCTCTTATCCGGCTTACTCATAAAGGAAATCCTTAAAGAGAAGCTCCCTGAGGTACGTGAGTAGAAGACCCATCACTGTATCATTCAATGTTAAATATATAACAACGAATATCAAATATCTATACTCTGCGTATATAAGTTGCTTAATGTTCTCTTATAAACATCATCATATTATACGTCAAAAAATCACAGAAGCTGTTCTATAACTATGTAGAATCATGTTCATGACTATATTATTTTATAGAATTTTTGCATTTGTACGTTTCCCAAATTTTCCAATGTCACTTATTCTTCCAAGTTCTTTGTAGTTACACTTGTGTTCTTGTAATCTTACAGAATCCACAGTATTGTCCTTTCTTTAGTATAATATAGGGGCACATGTAGGGATGCAAAAGAATGCGAATATACTCGTATCCGATCCGCTATCGTATTCGTTTTATACAATTTTTGACATTCGTGTTCGTATTCTTTTTAAAATGGATGCGGATATAGATATCACTTTGACATTCGCTAATATTCGCATTCGTATTCATATATTCGTTTTCGTACATAAGTATAGTAATATATTTATTTATAACTATACATAACAACATTTTATGATTACATTCACCATTGTTGATATTATTGTTATGAAATTACTATATCTAGTGTACATATTTCATGTGTAAACCACCTTAAACATGCATATTTTAATTAATCTATTAAAAATTTCTGTTATTTTGTATCCGATTCGTATTCGTTTTTAAAGATATGGTAACCTATTTTTTACATCCGCCAGTATTCGTATCAGCATTATTCATATTTTAAAATGGATAGAGATATGATTATATCTATATTCATATACGTATCCGGCCATTTTCATCCCTACATATGTATAGTAATGTAAGTGCACTGTTGTGAATTTTATGAAAATACACGTGGCAATTGCAAGAAAGATATATACAATATAAATATAAATGTTATTGGAAAAATTCGGAAGAGCACTAGTGTGAAAATCGATGTTATTTAAAACTTAATCGCATATGTGTGTTTATATATTTGTGGTTGAAGATTTTTTCTAGAGTAAATTACAAAAAAAGTCCCTGAACTATACACCTGATTTCAGTGTCATAAATGAATTTTAAAAAGTAACAATGTGGTACCTCAACTTTCAAATTTATCTCTTCACTATAGAATTTTAGTTAATTATTTCGTCATTTTAACCATAAATTTCAATAGTCGGGGACCACATTGAGACAAATTTGAAAGCTCTTGTACCACATTGTTACCTTTTAAAGTTCAGGTATGACATTGAAATCAGGTGTATAGTTCAAGATCTGTTTGCATTAAGATGATCCAAACATGGCCTAAGAACATGCTTTGAAACTACTTCAGGATCTGAAGAAGGGATACGGCATGATCAACTTCCTCGTCTTCATCTGGCCATTGACGTCGTTCGTCGTCATTAGCGACCTCCTAGGGGAGCTGAAGCTCCTCAACTGCAGGGTCGGCCGACTCGCCATCTCCGCCACACTCGTGTCCGAGATGCTCAGTCTGTTAATCTTCCGGACCTTCAAGTCCATGGCTATCGGCATTTCGGTCGGTAACCTTTGGATGGGGTTCGGAAGCCTTTTCTCCTTCATGGCCCTGACGGGCATGGCCCACTTTGCAGCCAGACCGGTCATAATATGGGCCATGAGGAGGACCCCAAAGGGGCATATCCTGAGCGAGGCCTACTTCCTTGTCATCATCATGCTCTGTCTGGGGTTCGGCCTTGCGAGCGAGGCCGTGGGCCACACCGTGGAGATGGGCATGTTCATCCTATGGTTGGCCCTCCCAGGAGGGCCCCCCTTGGGGACGACATTGGTGGAGAAGCTCGAGGGGGTCACCGTGATCCTCGGCATGCCGGTCTTCTTCGCCAACCTGGGCCTCAAGACCGATGTGACAAGCATATGCGACGCTGTCTCGTTCTTCTACCTACAATTCTTCGTGCTCTTCATCCACCTGATCAAGTTCGTCACCATCTTCATGGTGACAATCTTCTTCGACATCGAGTTCACGGACGCGCTCGTTGTAGCTCTTATCATGTGCTACAAAGGGGTCTTCGAGCTCAGGAACCTCAACTTGCTTCGTAACAATCACGTAAGTAACCACTTAAATGGTTGGAATGGATCGTCTGTTGTAATGGGGAGCCAACAAATACTACAGTACCCATTTGAGCCGGTCAATCTTGATCGAGCGGTTCACGCGATTTTACATGGAAAGTGCAAAATCGCATGAACCGCTCGATCAAAATCGAGTGGCTCAAATGGATACTGCAAAGTCCGTTGAGATTCACATTGCAGCAGACGATCCATTTCCTTGTGGTTGATCAAGTAAAGGATAGTCCTTCTCATCCTAACAAATAATGATTATAAAAAATTGAATTTTATACCATGGCCCTTTAATTCTTGTCGAATTACACCACAAACACCTATGGATTCTTAAAATTATCAAATTTCATGTTAATCCGATACCTGTAACGTGTTAATCGGTATATTTTTTTCCAGATTAAGTAATCATGCATTATGTTTCAGGGTATAAAGAAATGTACCGAGTTTTCAGGGAAAATTAAAGAAAGGACCAAGTTGAGATGACTATAAAAATGTCATGATAAAGAAAACTATGTAGGGTAAAATGTATATGCTACTCCCATTTTTTTAAAAAAATTCATGGCATTTTTTTTAAAATTCACACAGGAATCCAAATCACATATTGTCATGATGTTGTTATTCAAAATTCGATATCCATATCCCATCTACCAATCTTATAAAAAATCGATGATTTCAGAATTGATGAATCTGCCCTCTTCCAGATGGACATGTTAAGAGTGCTTATTTTTTACGAAATTTGAATGACAACAAAATGATAATATATGATTTAAATTCCCACACGAGTTTAAAAAAATACCATAAAATTTTTAAAAAGGTGAGAGTAGTTAAGTTAGCTACTCCCTCCCTCGTAGCATATACATTTTACCCAACTATGTATAGCCAATCAAATATTATTTATAAAAATCTTGAATAAATAGATTAGATGTGATGTTAGTTTTATTATTTTCATGCAAAATATAACATCGTTAGGAAAGTGCTATAATGTTGAAATTCAAGTCTTAAAATGCTTTCTTTTATCAGGATCATTTTTATAGTTTTTTTTCGCTTGTACTTTCTACCAACAGTTATGCCCCTATTTTTTTTACAATAGCAATTGTACCCTTCTATTCTTACATAATTTGCACTATTGCCCTTATGCTATTACACTTGTGCCCCTATTTTACCTTCACAGAATTTCAATGCTTTGAATTTTATATGAATACATGGGCATAACTGTAGCTGTAGAATCTCTGAGGGACACTAATGTAAAAAAACCTTTTTGATATTTTAGGCAAACTTAGTTCTTTTTTATAATTTATTCCATGTCTTTATATTTGTATTGTTGAATGATAGTGATGTGAGAGAAAGTTATAATTACTTTACTCTAAATATCTCTCATCATTATCACGCGTGTAAAGATTTTCCAATAATGAACATACCAACCAAGAAATACCACCTTTTCGTAAATATGAAAAACTACTAAATCATTTATATATACTTTGTTTTATAGACATTTTACTTGCACAAAATGTCAATCAATAACATAAAACTATTGTTTTTGTATTACAAGAGAAACTCAAAGCTTTAGTTTTTTTCTTTTTGTTACAAATTTAAAATATAAAAGTTATAAAATATCTATCGTTATAAACTCATTTGTTGTAATGTTTTGTATCGACAACATGCCAACCCTAAATCGCATTGCATGTTCGACCTGCAGACTGCTACCACCCAGACGTGGTCAGTCATGGTGGTCTACTTCATCCTCCAAGCCACCATCCTCGTGCCCATGATCCAATCACTATACGATCCATCATAAGTACAAGAGCGACAGGATGAGAACGATCCGACAGGCAAACCACCACCTGGAGATGAAGGTGCTAACCTTCCTCCACACACAGGAGGAGGTGGTCCCCATGGTCGAGCTCGTCGACCTCATGCACACGCCTCACTCGTGCCTTTGCGTCTACGTTCTGCACCTCGTGGAGCTAGTCGGCCATGCCATGTCCATGCTCGCGCCCTATGGAAAGCACAACAATGCTGCAAGCTTGGACAGCTGGTCCAAGTCAACTGCCATAGTCAACGCTTTCAGGTAGGGAGCATATCCTCTCTTTGTAGGGGTGATGCATAACATCATGGAACTGGATCCTCTGTGTGGGTCAAAATGCAATAGAATCTGCTGTGGTCGTGGGAACTGCTTGATCTTGATCTAGCAGTTCGCACGATTTTGTACTTTTTGTGGTCCCATACCATGCAAAATCGTGTGAACTGCTTGATCAAAATGGAGCGGTTCCCATGGTTACAACAGACATAACACACATAAGAGGATCCTCTCTGTAACATCACATGTTGTTGTTGCTGCTGTTGTTGTTATTGTTATTATTTAAAATCTAAATCTAAAATCGAACTTATAAACTGAAACAATAAATGATCATAAAAATCTCTTAGAGCTTTAATCATGCATTTAGAAAATGAACATCTATTTCTATTTCTATTTCTATTTCTATTAATATATATATATATATATATATAATATATATATTAAAGAGGAGTCTTGCCATGACCTTCGTTATTTTTTAGCCACATTCCAGTTTTACCCCCAACAATCACGTCAATACCCTCAAATCCAATTCAACTTTCCAACGTTATCCTCACATCGCAGCTTTTTTTAATATAAAATCACATCGCAGTTCCTAGCACCACGCCTCACATCGCAGCTTTTTTTAATATGAAAATCACATCGCAGTCACATGGCATCCATATTCCTGTAACATATTGCATCCATGCCCTTCCCGTAATTAGAAATTCCGCAGAAGTTAGTTGTTAGTCATTTTTTGCTTTAATTATATTTGAGATTCTTGTCGTAATAACATACTGTTTGAATTTTTTATGATAAATTTATTACTTTATTTTCAATATACATTATTTTTATAATTTTTGAATAAATCATTTATATCAATAAATATTTAATATTCATTTATTGATATCATATTCTATTTGTATGTTAATATTGATTTCTATCAAAATTTATACTATTGCAAAATGATTAACGACTAATTATATAGCAACAGATACATTTTTTATTGTAAATTTAATGAATCAAGTGTTTTACAATCTCTACTCTAGTCGCAAACAAATCAAGCAATCCCCTCCCGTGAACATGATAAACTTCGATTTGCCCATGTCTTATCGAGAGGTATGGAAATATTTAAGCGCAGTGAGGGATCGAAGGTTATCATTCTTAAAATTCTTTTACAAGATTCGCTCAGTACAAGAATGACATCGCCTCCCTCCACCACCTCTCATCTTGCTCACCGTACATCAACCATCATGACATCATGTGTGGAGAGATCCTGGTCCATCTACCCGTCCATCTCGGGCCACTCCTTCACCACCTCTGTCCTCAAATTTTCCCAGATATAAGAATATCTATTCCATTTTTAAGCAAATGTGGATACAAATCTATCTGTTTTTAAGCCGATATAGTCAATTTTTTATTCCAATCGAAACACACACACATACATATATATAATGCTATGAGTTTTAGTTTTTTCCGATATGTATGCGTATACATATACGTGGAATTTTTCCTCTTTACGTGTAACACACCGTGCGCATAGCTACACTATATATTATTTGGTGAATAATATTATAAATTATCATTAAAAAATTATAACATTTAAGGATTTCTATTTTGTTTTTTACTGTTGTACTTATTTAGTGTAGTTTGTTTCAATATACTTGACATGTTGTTCTTCCCCACTCACCCCAAAACCTAATTTCTGTTAAAGCAATCAAATTCCTTTTAAAATTTAATTGTAAGATGAAAGTCAAGTACATTTCTAATTACGTAAAGAAATGCCTATAACTTATATTTTTAAACTCACCTAACATAGCTACAATTTATCCTCTTTTCTTTTATCTATTTTTTTTACAAGTGAACGAAGAATAATCATTAATTACTACTTATCACAAATTACGTATAAAATCCTATCCTTCAGAATTACTTAAGTATACTGAAAATAATGGTATCCATATTTGTATGCCCTAACCGCATCTGAAAAATAGGTTTTATCATGCGTGCCCTTCTTAGCATGTAATATCAGTTATGCACCTCCTTTTTTGTAATATCATTATGAATCCTATTTTCTTACAAAATTTAGTCTTCTTCTCTTTTGTAATATCGATTATATTCCTACTTTACATTGACCGAAAGGTGAGATTGTGAATTTTATAAGAAGTGAGGGGCACAACTAATATTACAAAAAAGGAAGGACATAATTGATGTTGCATAAGTTAAGAATAGCACAAGTGATAAAAATTCAGATATTTTTTAATCATATTTGATATTATTTTTATGAAATAATGGATCTAATTTTATTTCATGTATAAGTTATATATTGATTGTATTTAAGCTACTTTAAAACAAATATCCACTACAATCATATTCGACTGGTATTATATATATGTGTGTGTGACCATTTTAAGTACATGAACGCCATTTTTAATATATCGGTATTCATATATTGAAAACACAAGGATATGGTAGCCCATGTATAAGTATTCATATTCATTTTAAAATTGATATATGTATGGATCTCACTTTGACATTTGCAAATACTTATACTAGTATATATATTTAGTTTAATATATAGGATACAACTGCTAGTTTATTTATAACATAATGCAATAGTATTTTATGCATTCTTTCACCATATTCGATATAACTGCGAAAAGATAAAGATATTTATTTCATGTTCCATCTAATACACACGTATTTAAGCAAATCTACGAGCTATTTGCGCTATTATCGGTATTCTATTTACATTCCTTTTATATTTATATTCATTTTTAAGGGTAGAGTAAATAATAGGACTATATAGGGTAAAATGGAGCTGCTCCCTAGTTAGTTCTTCCGCTTCATTTTTCTTATTTTTTTATTTTTTTTTTGAAAAATACTTATGTGGGATTTTCATCAATATATCTCTATATTTTGTCATTCAAGTTTTGTGCGAAACAGAGACTCCTACGACCTCCATCCAGACGGGGTCGATTTCAATAATCTTGCAATCGTTAAAAAATGATTGTCTAGACGAATACTGTAAGAGTCTGTTTTCCATGAATTTTAAATTACATAATATAAGGATATAGCTCCACGGAGTCATTTTTCAAAAAAAAACAATAAAAATAAGAAAATGAGGAAGGGGAGCTAAGTTAGCTCCTCCGAAGGTCGTGAGAGTATCCGTTTTGCACGAAAATCGAATGACATAATATAGAGATATATTTATGAAAATCCACAGAAGTATTTTTCAAAAAAAATAAAAATGGGAAAAATGAGGCAGGGAAGCTAAGTTAACTCCTCTTAAAGGACAACTCCATTTAACCACACACACATATACGGGCGCACACGCACACACGCGCATGCGCACACACACATATAGAGGAGTGATCCTATGAGAGGAAAAAAATGTGAGAGCATGAGAGCATGCATTCTGGACCACACGATTCTGTTTTCTCTCTCCTGGTTGGATCATGTGGTAGAGAATGAATGCTCTCACGCTCTCACAGATTTTTGGCTCTCATAGGATCACTCTTCTCTCTCTACATGTATAAAGATTACAACGTGGTATCAATGTCAGGATTTATTTTAATCTATTTCTTAGTTATCGTGATTTATGGATGGAAAGATAAATGTTCATCTCCGTTCATTAGTCACCATCTTGTTACATTTCAAAGTTCATGAATAACATTGACATTTGGGTGTATAATAAGAGAGTACTTTATGCATTTTACTCTTAAGATTATACTTAAAAAATATTTTTCAGATTCATCAAATACCTGTATCTCTATCCTGTAGGTATTTGGAGGCGAAAAATGATGGTTACCTCTCAGTACACCCATTCATCAGCGTATCGCCGCACAGCTCCATGCACGACGACATATGCACCTTAGCAATGGACAAGAGGGTCTCCATGGTCATCTTCTCCTTCCATAAGAGGCGCGCCATAGACGGCACCCTCGAGTCCACCTTCGAGCTCCGGTCGATCCACCGCAACATCCTCGACTACGCAACATGCACCATTGGCATCCTCGTAGGCCATGGCAAGGGTGGTAACAAGCGCTTCTCATGCAAGCTAGTCCACAAGGTCGTCGTCTACTTCATTGGAGGGCCCGACGATCGAGAGGCGATTGCTCTCGCCATGCGTATGGCGATGAACCCCCGCATCGAGGTCTCGGTTACTCGATTCCTCCGCAATCGGGGACGAGGCAGATGAGTGCACTGAGGAGTTGATGAAGAGGCCATAGAGGAATTCACATCAATTTGCGCGATTCCTGAGAACACTGATCGAGTCGCATATAAGGAGAAGCATGTCAAGGATGCTGAGGCGATGATCGATGTGATTCGTGATACGAGCTCGGAGATCGACCTCGTGATCGTGGGGAGGCGGGAGGGGCAGGAGTCATACCTCACGGAAGGATTGTCTTCGTGGAACGATTGCCCTGAGCTAGGGGTGATTGGGGATATACTGGCATCGATGAAACTGTTGAGCCATACATCGATATTGGTGGTCCAACAACAGAAGTAACTAACATGATCAGATTTAGCAAACAAGCTAGCATGCATACATGATATAATATACATATATAACTTCACAATTCTTGATTTGTTGGGAGGATTGTGTAAATCCAAAGCAATTATCCTGTAAAGTATGTATATGTAAATGATTTTCAAATTGAGGTTGGGGAGCTTGCACTATAGTGCATGTAACTTTACATGTAACGGTGTTACAAACGATCATTTTTTTTGAAATAAACCTTGGAGGATTTTACTTAATATTATTAGTGGAATAAATGTTTCAAATTTCGTGTAAATATATTCATATGGACAGCTCAATTTCAACATTTTGATATCATTAAAATTTGGCAGTCTTGATGGAGGGATAGAAGTCTCGAATTAAGTTGAATTTTTAATGATATCATGATGATATATGATGATTTAAATCCTACATGATTTCATTTCAAAAAATGTCAAAAAATAGACAGTTATGACAATGGTGTATGTAAAGTTACATGCACCAAGCTCCCCGACCTCTTTCAAATTTAAGTTAAAATCGAATAATATTCATTGTTATATATAACATTTTTTATTGGTACAAAGGAGAAGGGGGGTTGGGAGGTATACACACCTTGATCCTTCTGAAGTGGGATACTATAACAACATTGAGCTATAGTGATGCTTTTTCCAAAATCTGCTACTAAATCAGCCGTTGTTATATATATAACAACAATATTACTCGTTGCGAAATGAGTTTTCATACTTGAAATTAGCGACGAATATCATATCTGTCGTTATATCATTAGCAATGGTACATATAACAACGCTTATCCATTGCTATTTTTCAAAATATCAACTGATCGTCGTTGTTTTTTAGTTCAAAATTTAGTGACGATTAATTAGAAGTTTGAAAAATAGCAACAAATAAGCGTCACTATGTGGATCTTTGCTAATGATATAACGTCATATATGATATTCATCGCTAATTTCGAGTACAAAAAATCATTTCACACTGAATAATATTATCATTATATATTAACAACGGCTAATTTAGTGATGGATTTTGAAAAACCGTCATTTTTCTAGTGGGAGCCATTTCTTCTACCATCAGAAAATTAAGACAATTTTAGTCAGGTCATACGATCAGTGGGAATGCTTCCTTCATGTGTAAAATGCTAATTAAAGAACTGCCTTGAACAATACACTCTTAGATATCAACTTCATCTCAAGCAAACTAATATAATTATTTGATTTAATTTGTATATTTCATTTACAATTTGAATTTTGTTAATGATTTTTCAGTAAAATTTATTTTTAGGAATGCGACGACGAGAGTTTGGGAGAAATATAATCTTACTATATTTTACTAAATTTGAAATTGCATAAATATTGCATTTAATCTCAAAGATAAAGTTATGAATAAAGACCATATTCTAAACTTTAATATCACAATTAAAGTATAAATTAAAATATACTTTAATCATACATTTAAAGTTTAATTTTTATAAATTTTAATCTGGAAATTAAAATCTATATTTTTATACATACAAATGTAATTATACACAAATTTTTATTAAATAAGTTTCTAAGTTTGGATTACTTTTATAAGTTAACTTATTTTGGTGAGATTTTTAAGACGGAATTTTCGAAAGCATCTCTACCTTTGCATTAAATTACCATGTATATGACTTTAAATAAAACTAGTATATTGCCCGCGCTCCGCAGCGGATTGATGCAAGCTTTGAAATATTTTTAAAAAATAAATAAAACATTATTGGTAAATGATTATAGTACTAATAAATGATTATTAAAAGTAATCATTGGTAAATCTCCTCAATATTCTGCCCCATAATAAGTTTTTCAGTAGAGCGTAAAACATACAAATGTAATAGAGGATTAAGCTAAGAAGCTCCAGAGAACATGTGCTGAGTGAGTGGTAGAGGGCCTCGCCTCCTTTTTTTCCGATTCAACTTGACGAAAATCGATGGTGTACATCATCAGTGCTCGATTGATGTTGGGAAAGTGATTCGACGGTCCAACGCGTGATGGTCAAGCACTGATGGTTGAATGGTAACCAGAGCATAAATATTGAAAACATGCAAAAGTACACCTCACTCGATGGTTTTAATGTGGATATGGTAGGTTTCTTGTGGTGGTGAATTCATCGTTGTTTTGATAATTGTAGGTCATCAACATCAAGATAATAATTTCTTCACTTACTTTGAGTATGCGAAGATTTGGGGATTACATTTCATTGGTGAAAACAAAGTCTAGAGCAACAGTCACTACATAAACGTCACACCTTGCTTACCACATGTGAATTGGTCATATTGCAGCAAACCAAAATTAGTCTTTTTTGTTTCTCGGCCTATCGATATCTATGAAAACTGCAAACATTAGTTCAATTTTTAAATAGACCTAACCAATACCATCATCAATTCCCCTGTATAGTTATAAATATATAACTCCTTAATTTAGCAAAAGAAAACACAAGCTATATCTGGCAATGGAATTTCTTGTTCATCCTCATAGTTAAGAGCTATTATTCGTATACTTCTGCACTCAAGCTAATTTTGTAGGAAACTTACAACATACAATGCTCATTTGCTTGATCTTGATCTTTCAGTTTCAAGAATCGATATTTTGGCTATTAACTTATACTATCATTGAATGCCCCCTTCTGCAACATAAATCTATAAATATATCGATCTATACATAGAAACTTTTAGTGTTTATAAGCACAATAAACTAACCTATATCTCCGCGCATATTGTACTCTTGATATCTATATTATATAAGATTTGTGACCTATAATCATGTTTTTCCTCATTATTAAAGAATACTGATCTAGTTGTTCGGAACATCTTGATTGGTTTGACTGTCTGGTTTTGGTAATAAAAAACACGATTCTTCAATTTCACTTAATAATTACTTTTTAGACTGTGTTAAAATTTCTGCTTGTTAGTTTTCTTAGGTGCCCGTTAGAACCGCTGATGGACTACTTTTTGAGATCTTGCTTCAATCAGTTGGTGATCCATTTACAATGAAGATGGCATACCCATTCAACTTAAATCATGGCAAGCACAAAATTTCTTTATCACTACATTGTGAATGAAAGGATCTGCCTCAAGCATAAATATGTAGGGTATTACAGAAGTCATGCATTATTGCATGCTCAGATAATTTTTTATTTTCAAAAGAGTTGCCATTTTGCAAGCTACGATATTGTTCCTTATCATAAAATCCTAGTTTCCTGTTATATATCAGTATTAGTCTTGTTTATTTGGAGTTACTGCTAACTTGCTGAAAGTAATATTGGAGTTTTAACATGATGTTTCAAGTGGCATCAATTATGTAAAGGCCTCCGATTTAACATGACGACCAAGATTATATTGCATGATCTCTGATGCAAGCACTTGGGTAGAGATGGCTGGCTGGGTGTAGATCAATTTCATTGACCAACTGAGCTGCACTTTCTGAGATACGGTAAACTTTTCCTCTCCAATCTTTGTTCTGATGTTTAACACAATACAATATTATGCTTTGTTTTGTCTTCTTTAAACACACAAGTATTTACTGTGATAATGATCTAATCAAATTCATAACACTTGAAAATGTGAGAAGAGTAAAACACAGTCAGTCTGTCAATTTTTACTCCTATGCTTGTCGTTTGAAGGATTTGATGAATCAAAAGTATCTTGATCAACCCAATATCCAAACAAAAGTATTTTGAATTAGATTTGATATGTGTGTCTAAAATGAAATCAACTCACTGCTATTGGTCAGGGAACTTCACTCTTGAATGAAATTAAGTAATCTAATTTCGGGACTTAATCCAATCCTTCTTGTAGACGTGGATAACATATTTGAAATAATGGAAAAGAATGGAAAAAGTCCTTTGCTACGAGGATGACGGAGGAAGAGACAATATCGGATCGTCGACTCTGTTCTGAAGAGAAGGTTACAGAAAGGGATTTAGCTAGAGAAGGTGATTCAATCAGAATGAAAGTGAAATTGGCTTGAACACGCAACTAAATGAAGTGAATGACTTCATTAGTGGCATTGGTAGACAGTAGGAGAAGGGTTTTGTGTACATTGAGCCTAGTTGGGTAAATAGGGAAAGATGACTTCTTGCAAGGTAGATGATAGTGGAGGTCCTGAAGAGACCGACATTGTTGTCACCACAACACGGATGTGACGATGGTGGGAAGAGGAGAAGAGAGAGACATACGAAATCGTCTCTCCTCCGTGCAAAGGGCGGCACCTCCTCTGAGGCCTCCTTCCTCCCCGTCGGCCATGGTGGGTCCAACGGCTTCAGGAGGCAGCCAAGGATGAAGTTGTGCACGGGGGCATGGCAAACTGGAGGTGCTCAATCTGGACGGTCCTCTTCTCGTGCAATAGGGAAGCACCCCCCGACCACTCGGCGAAGAAGGGTTTATCGACATGTGGGAGACACATATCAAGAGAGGTGGGAAAAAACTTTTATTTGAGATGACCTCACCTCGCATTTCTGTTTCTCCGATCATCCCCTCAAAACCAAACAACTCTGGCCACACGCGATGGCTGGAGAGCATCTCTTATCCCCCATTTCCACGAAGAGAATAACCCATCCATTTCGTTCCCTTTTTCTACTTAACTGCTGGCCGAGAGCAGTTCTCGAGCCCTTACGCAGGCACTATGGAGCAACAATCTACACCACTCTCTCTTCATTCGCAGCCACACCACCTTTGTCCGCCTACTCTCGTAGCTGCACATCTTGACAGACCACCGTACACCTTCTCCTGCATTAATAGCAGCAACATCACGCCTTCGTCTCCCTCATTTTAGCACCGCGCGGAGAGAAGAAGAGAAGCGAAGCGTTTATTCGTAGAAGGCGAAGAACATAGAAGGCAAAAGCGCTTTTAGAAGACGAAGACACGTGGTTGACGGGAGGATCAGATGGAAAAATCTGGTAAAATGCTATCGTATTCACGTGCCATGATCGGGAGTGAGGATATATGGGAAGAAGAGAGAGCGCAGGGGAAGTGGCCACGTGTCTAAAGCTGGGGAAGAAACCCAGCTTTAGTAAGAGTTATAGATTGTACACAAGGAGTTTCTAAACAAATCTCTACGATTACATCACTTGGAAATTGGTTGCAAATTCCATCACTTGGACATTGCTGCAAATTATCCAGCCATGCCTTAACACATTCGACCATTTTTCCCCCCAAGAAAGGGATGCTCATGCTTTGTCTTAGTATAGCCAGGGCTACACCATCTTCCTCCATTTCTCTTCATTTGCTAGGATCGGGTCGATGTTTGCTGCCGAAGATCAAGTTAAGAAGGATGTGAGTAGGAGCTACCATGGAGCTTGCTAAGGCATCCATATTGGGTGACACTTCTCCATCTTCTCCCTATTTCATTTGCGTTGGTATGGTACCTTGTTGATGCACCATTGAGAGAAGATTTTGATTTCGTATAGCCTCTCGGGAGAACATTTTATCACCATATCCAGTATAGAAGTTTGATCGAGTCGAGTCGGTCTCGTGTTTTTCCCTCATTCATTTTGGGGTTTTGCACATTAAAATCCATGGACTTTTTGGTTGTCATTGCTTGCTTGTTATTTTGATTCATCATGGTTCTTGTGTCATTGTTTTGCTTGTTAATCCACCAAGATGTTAGATTTGATCCATGCTTCTGCATCATTTGCGGGTATTTGTTCCCAACAGAGTGGTATCATAGCTTGTTAATGGCATTGCAAATTAGATTTTTGTTTGAGTTGAGGATTAGTTTAAATGAGACTAATTATAATTTTTAGACAAACAAGATGAATGGTCTTTTATATGTGAAGGTCATACACCTTCCAGTATTATCCACCCAAAAGCCCGAAACCAAGTCCGATAAAGAACGTGAGTTCGAACACGAGCAAGTTTGTGATTTCATCAGATAATTTATAGATAAAAATATGTACAACCAAATCCAAGATGAAAATCATGCTCTAAACCTATATTTGAAGTTGGAAATATTATGCATCCAAGATGGGAAGTAACAATTTGTTTCGTCTAAAGAGATTGGTGAACTCGAAGTTCAAGAAGGGCAGCTCCATGTTAGACTTTCTTAAAGACTTTCAAGGTATCCCAAGTCAATTGACAAGCACGCGCATCAAGTTTGAGTATGAGGTGTTTGGTTTATTGTTGTTTGCTACTTTGCTATACTCTTGGAGACTTTCAAAGTCTCTCTTACCAACGCCACCATGAGCGGGATTGTTTCTCTAAATATTTTCAACTCGGGCATGCCCATTGAGGAGATGCAGAGAGAATCTCAAGGAAGCTCTTCACATTGAGAGGTTCTTGTTAATGAGAACATGAGGAGGAGCTGGATCAGGATTGAAAAGGACATAGATAATAGTATAAGCAAGTCCAAGTCCAGTTTCCATAATATGGAGTGCCAATATTGCAAGAAGAAAGGGCACATTAAGAAGTACAACTTCCTGTTTAAGAGAGAAAATAGAGAAGACAAGAGAAGAAGAACGAAAGCTACATAGCATGAGCACTTCATTGTTTGTGATGAAAGATGATGAATGTCGCCCATGGTGGTACTTCTTGTTTTGTTGACAGTGTCTTAGCTCTACATGTCACCTCGTACATGGATATTTTTTCATCAAATACATTTGGAGATTTCAACACTCTGAGAATGGAAAATGGTCTTGTTTCTCATGTTTAGCATTAGCAATGTTGAATTAAAGAATTGTAATAGAGTGTTGTTGACACTCAAGGATGTGTGGCATGCCCTCGATATGCATTTGAACCTTATTTTGTAGGGAAGCTTGATAATAAAGGATCCACAAAACTTTTGGTGGTAGGAGGTGTAAGCTTACTCTGGGATCCTTTATTGTTGCTTGTGGCAGAAAGTGTAGCAAAAATCTTTACAACATGAAGGCACCAATATGCCACGATGTGACACATATGACTCGAGATGTTGATTCCATCGACTTGTGGCATTGAAGAGTGTGCCATGTGAGAGAGAAAAAGGGTTGCAGTGTCTGGTGATGAAGAATTTTCTAGCACATGTGAGGAACGAAAGGTTGGAGAGATGTACACATTGCTTGGCTGGGAAGTAGACAAGAGTCTCCTTCAAGAACCATCCACTTTCAAGGAAAATGGAATCATTGGAGCTTGTTCATTAATATTTGCGATCTTCAAAAAGTATGTTCTCTCAGTTGTGCACTTTACTTTGTTACATTAATTGATGATTTTCAGGAAAGTTTGGGTCTATGCTTTTAAGAGGAATGACCAATTTCTTGGTGTGTATAAGGACTTCCATGCGCTAGTGGAGCAACAATTTTGAAAGAATCTTAAGTGTATATGCAGTAACAATGATGGTGACTACATAGACCATTTAACGAGTCTTGCAAATCTCATACACTAGAAGACTCCACCCAAAATGATATAATTAAATGGTGTAGCAGAGAGAACGAACATGATCTTGATTGAGAGAGTCAAATGTCTCCTATCTGAGGCTAAGTTTCCTAATCCTTTTTGGTGTGAAGATCTTTTTACTGTTGTTCATGTTATTAATTCTCTTCATGTATATTGTTGGACGGTGATGTTATTGATATGATTTGGCATGACAAAGATATGCCATACAATTATGTGCGAGATTTTGGATGCCGAGCATTTGTGTATGTTCCTAAGGATGAAAGGTCCAAGTTGGATGCAAAGACAAATCAATGCATCTTCTTAGGATATGACGAATATGAGCTTGGCTATAGCTTGTATGGCCATACTAAGAAGAAGTTAATGAGAAGTAGGGACGATATCTTCTCTGAAGGCCAAACCATTGAGGACAACTAGAAATCTATCAAGGATGCTCTCTCGAGTAGTTATCAACTAGATGATGTGGAGCCGGTTTGTAGAGTGCTCCACATGTAGTACCGAATGGCACATCTGAAGGATATTGAGAATCCTCAAGCGCATCACGGAAGCGTGTCGATCGCATCGTATGCAATCGGAGCAACTAGTCGTACTAGATGCTAGACGCAGCGGAAATTAAAATTTTTTAACTTTAAAGATGAAACCACATGATCACGAGAACACTTCTCGGATCGTTTCATCAAACCACAAAGTATAAGGAATACCTCTTGAAGCGTGGTTGTGATCGCGAGATTCCAAAGTAGAGATCCTCCTATCTTAAGTCCGACCTACGGAGAATGCGCTTGCGGGCACGATGATGAGTCGCGTCCTTCCCGCAATCCTTTGACGAAGATCCAAGCGTCGAGGCGTAGAAAAAATGATCTCCTTCCTAATACACAAGGTGGACGGCAACTTGAATATTAGGGAGACCCCACGAGAATGAGAGAGAGAGAGAGTAGAGTCCTTCAACTCAAGAATGTTGTTGTTGTAACTTGGAAAGGCTACCCTAGCCCTCCTTTTATACTAGTTTAGGATCCAATGGATCTCAATCCATGGGACACATGGATCCAAGGGCTATGCTTGGTCCATACTAAATCAATGGCTATGATTATTGTTGGTTAAAACCAACAACATTAATTTAAATTAAAATATGTTGCAACATTATCAACATAATTTAATTTAACTAATTAAGAGATAATGTGACAACAAAAAAGGGAGTCAACAAACCACCCTAAATTATAGGGGGTTATTTTGTCTCCTTTTATTTTATCTTATTACTTCTTAATAAATTGCAATAACTATTATTGCAATAATATCCACCAAATTAATTCCAAATTAATTTGTGAATATTTCAATCATGCCATCGAAGATATGTGAATCACATTCACAACCCAAACTAGTTAGTAAATTGCATTTCCAATTAATTAATAAATGTGAATCTAATCCACATTATTAATTAACAAATGCTATTCACATAAATTCTCTCTCTTATATATGTATATTATAAATCATATTTATAATACACATATATCATGGATAGTGTTATCCACATTCTCTTAATCCTTGATAATTAAATCCCATTTAATTATCTTAGACAATCATTTTCATAATATGAATTATATTCATATTAAGCTTGATAATTAAATCTCATTTAATCATCAAGTCCTTTCTTGGATATTTCATCAAAAGAATTATTCTTGAACCCTTTCATGAATAATGTGCTTTCTCCGCAGATACTTGGAGATAAGGACATGGCGATTGTATTATTCCATGTATAGTGACTTGGATGTTGATATATTATCTCAAATCCAGATCGAACGAACCTCCCACAGATGCTTGATTAAATCAAGACCGCAAATCCAATCTTCTCATTGAATCTGAATCCCATTCAGACCAATGTCCAACACTTGGACTAAGATCGGATTGCTTCTCTACTGAAAGGAGTCACTAAAATCCAGACCTGTTTCATCACTCCCTCGGAATGGAAGCGTCATGGATATACAATCGTTTATGATCACATCACCCTTCAGGTATTCCCAATACCTATACATCCTGCATACTGGAAGACCTATGGTCAACCCGAAGATCAAGATCTATTTTACACTGTCTTCTTCAGGGTTTGATCACCAAGTTTCTCATTTGATCATTGGGATTTGGTATTGATCATATACTTTCCAAAAGCATATATCATACCTAGGTCTTGATCATATACTTTCCAAAAGTATATATCAAACCTACAAATTCAGTCAAGCTTCCAAAGCGAGACGACCGTGCACGGAATCTGATTCTTCCCAATATCTCATGAGTGAGCTCATGTCTTCCGGTTCAGTAGTGAACCTGTATGATCCCTTTGAGAGATCGTATTACTCATATGCCCTTACATGCACACCAGCGCGCTGGTGTATAGACTTTGGTTAGGTCATCAACCTATTGGTCTGCCAAATGTACATACTCAGACATATAGCAATACATCTGTCTCCGGTCAGAGGATGCGTGCCTATGCTGTGACAGCATTCAACATAGGACTTTGGTTATCTCGATCTCGTTAAGTCAACTCTTTGACCTAACTAATCTAACACCTCCGAATCTCTATTCCTATGCAGAGGACCTGCATCAAGAGGTCGGTCAGATATCAGCCTATGTGAGAAAGGATTGCCATCTCCTACTCAGGCTGGAGATCACATCTTAATAATCATTTGACGGGGCTTGATGAGTCCTCAATCTAACCCTTTAGATATTCATCCAAGCACCAGCCTCTATGATTCAATTATTGAATCAACAGCTGTATGATCATTAAGATATCCATGGTACATAACCCTAATTGTACAGAGGGACCTATTATGCAAATTATTTATTCTTCATTTCAAATCAGGGAATGATATTCGCAATAACAATTATTGCATAATGGCTCGCCGTGGGCTCACATGTCCAACAATCTCCCACTAGCCCAAAGAGCCATTAATGGGCTAATCATTTAAACCCACACTCATGTGACAATCATAAGCTATTTAGAAATAGCTAGGTAAGCTGATCAGTCACTCTGTTCCCGCGAGACTACGCCAAGTCCTTTTACGGCACTTGCATATCCCTAGGTAACAGTGCTCGCATCCAATGCGAATGTTGCATCTAATGCAACCTATACTCAATCTAGTCAAAGCAGTTATAGTGTCTTTGACACTATTGCTTAATAACTATTATAACCAGTATTTTCATAATCCTTATCGGAATACCCTTATTCCTGGAGATCACTATCTCTTTAGGTATCCATAGTTAAGACCTTTTAGATCTCTATCTATAAAGTCTTAAGCTTTTGAAGATAAGACTTAGAGATCACTATCTCTATAGCCTTCTCATCTTTGAAGATATCGTTATTACTGCAATTAAGTGTTTTCTCTCAATAGTAGGATTAGCAACACTTTGCTACTCCCACTGAATGGCAGATATCTGGCTTTTATACACATTTAGCATACACTTAGCTTCTCGTAATTGATGCAGAGGTGCAAGCAGTTCTAGCATTCACTTCCTCAACTCTTTGAGGTGCTATCCCTTTAGATAGGTCAGTACCAAATCTCAAGGGAAGGAAGCCTTTCTTGGAATTTCCAAGAATGGAATATGTCCAAGGTGTACTACAAATGTGACAGTCCCAATACCCTCTTTTCTTTGATTCTGAACAACTTCAGAACTAAGATCTAAGAGGTATTCTTGAGATCATATCTCAAGGTATGGAATAGCCAGTCTATAAAACACTTATTATCATCCTTATATCATTCCAAATGATTAGGATATTTTCTACATTTAGCACGATGAACACAATGGCACTCCCACTAAGCTTCACATGGTACATCAAGATTCTATTTGAAATCATAACATTTATAATTTCATCAAATCTTATGTTCCAACTTCAAGAAGCTTATTTGAGTCCATAGATGGAGTTTCTTTAGCTTGCACACCTTTCTTTCCCCAAACATGAAGCCCTGGGGCTACTTTGTGTGAATATCCTCAGAGAGGTATTCTTTAGAGGAATGCAATCTTCAATTACATCCTGAAGATGCAATAGTCAAGTTGTGTAGCTAAGGTTAGCAATATTCTGATGATTTTAAGCATGGTCACCGAAGAGCAAGTCTCATTGCAAGCAATGTCTTCTCTTCCGGTGTGTAGCTAATGGCTACAAACCGTACTTTGAAGGTCTCTACCTTTCTCATCAGGTTCCCTCTTTTCTTGAAGATCCATTTACACCTTAATGGGTCTAACCCTTATAGGTGGATCCTCGAGGGTCCATATACAACACTTGTATATGAAGTCTACGTTAGACTTTATTGCTAATATCCATCTTTCCATGTCATGATATTCAGGAGCTTCATCACATGAAGTCCGATCATTGTCAGACTTAACTGACACATGGAATACATCCCCAAACTCATTTGAAGAGGTATTAGTGCTTCATCTTTAATTATCCTTTTAGTTTCCGATTTCAGGAGACTCATTGTCATCTCAAGATTAAATGAGTTCCTTCACTTCATTTTCATCTTGATTCTCAAGAGAGTCATCCTCTAAGAATCACATTCTCAGAAATGAGATCTTTTAAGAATCTCAAGGTCATAAAGTAGGTATCCAATACCATCCTTTATTTTCCTAATGAAGTAGCACTCTCAAGTGCTAGATTCCAGCTTACATGCATGGAATCTTATTAAGGATATATATTGTAGTCTCTACTACACATATATACTTGGAAACTAAGAGGAAATTATGCTAAAATTCATCATTGATCAAATCATGTCACACATGATCCGATTGTATCACCCTACAACTCCATTGAGTTTAGGTGTATTAGGAGGATTGAGATAGAAATGGTATTCATATCTCCATAAGGTATTCTTTGAATTTTATCTAATAGGTACAAGCTACCTAGGTTAGATCAAATTCATTTTATCTTTCTTCAAATTTTGATTCTAAACCAAAATTGTGAAATCTTTGAACATTTCAAAGGTTTCTCAGGTGAAGAGAAGAAATCTTATATCATACGTAATCATCAATAGATATTACATATCCATAATGTTTACTATGATATAGATGATCTATATACATCAATATGTACGAGATCTTGAATACCTCGACATCTAACACCATTCCCAGAGAAGGGTGTATTGGACATTTTACTTTGAATACAATATTCATAAGTATGTAAGATTTGAAATTTTAGATATTCTAAAGTTTCATATCTTACTAGTCTATTGATCACATCAGCAGACATATGTCCAAGACTTGATGCCAGATCATTGTCAAATGATCTTCATCCTCCTATTGATCTTTCAAGGTTTAATTTTCAGTATTAGAAATCTTAACGAACTGTTCACTAATTTTCTAATTTTGTGGAGTCCACTAGATGTTAGATTACTATCTGAAATATTTCCATCATAACTCTTTATGATAGTTCTATCTCAGAATTCATGTTTATTTCCAACATTTAGAAACAAACAATGAGGGTATTCTAATATCTAGGTCATAGAGACATTCTCTAAGACTAAGGGCTCTCCCACTGAGAATATGAAGTCAATCTATCCAATAGAGATTGCTGCAACAATTACAGTAATATCCATGTAGATGACTACCAAACCTTACGATCAAATTTCTAATCTTCTAATATATATATATGCAACTAATTGCAAATGTCATTAGAAGATTGGAATACAATTGTCATACTTTATCTTATGAAATAATAAAGTCAGAGTCAATGATTATATGTAGATTATTCTGATGCTCTATCTGAGTCTTTCACTAAGAATTTTAGACAGACTTGATAGTCATACTATCAACACATCAACTTATTGCAGTATTGACACTCATCCAACTCTTTGGATGTGATATGGAAGTCACAGAAGCAGGTCAACTCTTTGACTTTCCTTCTTACTCGGGTCCGACCCATGCTTCCACTATGCTCTCTTCATCAATAAACAACCATTGTCTAAGACAAAGAATCTCTTATGTTGAATTCAAAGGATTTCAATACAAGAGCATTTCAACATTTATACGTGCTTCATTAAATTCATTCAAAATGATTATTATGAAGCTTCATGAATGACTTGAGTATAGATAGTAGAATGATGACATTCATCATATCTACATACATCTTAACTCTTAGATACTTAGGTTCAGGTAGGTATTCAAACATTTTGAATACATCATCTCTTTCGAGTCACCATTCTGTATTATGCAGAGAACCATGTCATTCATGATTAAATGTCTAGAGCATATATGCCAAAATATCTTCTTTTATTTTATAAGGATTATTCGACAATTACGATCACCATCGACATGTCACTTCTAAAGTACACTCGATGAAAGATCAAGAACATAGAGACATACAAACCCTAAGGTGATGTCTTATTGTCTTAGTTAATTGTCATTCCTCATTATGTTGAGGAAACTTGCACATTGCAACCACATACATTATGTGTTCAATTGCAAGTACAATATCTGGATCATGAGTCCAATCCAAGATATTTTACTGGTTATCATAGAGTATAACATTGAGTGGGTTTAATGAAGGTTTATCTGAAATAAGAAATTTGCATAAGTGTATATATATTATATATATATATGTTTTACTTTGATTTAGGAATTTTTATATCAAAGTTGTCTTGCCTTGTCAACACTGAAAGTTCATTCCCTTAATTACTTTCAATGTAAGAGATATTCTTACCATTATATCTCTAACAAGATCTGGGATCTCCTTTCCTATCTTCGTTGCATCCCAATAATATGAGAACCTACAACTCGGATAAAAAGAAGCGGGAACACATTCCGCCTTGCAAGTCCAACTTGCATCTCCCAATTCGGTCTTTAACACCCGGGCCCACCACCCCTAAGATGATGTTGACCCGTTATTAATTGAACCAACCGTCAACAGGCTTAATACTCGCTATACGCAATCCAATATCGCCCCAATAATATGAGGACCCGATATTGGGGTCACTACGTATACGGCCTTACTCTTTCGAGAAGCAAAGAACCCGATCCAATTAAATCATGTACAGGATCTGTCACTTCGGACAGGCGTCTCCTATACACAACAACTGGCGACGAAATCCTTTGCCTTGACGGGAGACCATGGATGTCACTTATGTGATCCTCCACCTCATACTCAAATTGTAATTAATTATCGTGAATCATATTCACATAATTAATTCTTCCAAGGGAAATACACATCTATTCATAATAGAGTGTTTATTGGATGTAATTAATTTAATCATATTAAATTAATCATCGATCCAATCATCAATCAACAAACATGTCTTTTACTTGAATGGTAGGTATATACTCAATGTACGTATTATTCGAATTTTAATAATTAGAAAAATACACATTGTCTGTCTCTGGTATTATACAGTCCCTACCCGCTGTCATGGCCAGTACCGACGAGAGTGGGACGGACCACATACGTTGCAACCCGCGACCCCAATGCTCTCCGACTAGGCACCACATCCGCCTCGGGAAAGGATAATACCAGATAGACCATCATGTACTTTGAGATGTTCATCGGTTTTTCAACCGAAATTATACTATATAATATAAATCAAAACATTTTTTATTATAAGGAGATTTGCTAGACAAATCCCCAATCCTATTTAAGCAAAAAAGGGTTTTTCATGTAAAAGTTATCCTACAACTATTGTAGGATAAACTATAGTTTTCATGAAGGCAATGTTTGTTGATGAACCAATGATCAAGATCTAATATCTTATCATTGTGTTTTAGGCAAGTGTCATTCAATGAAATAATTATCTCTTTAAATATTTCACAAATATTTATCTCTAATTATTTCAGAAAATTAACAATTAATTTTCATCATGATAATTGAATGACATATCACAAGGTTCAAGATCAAGAAATTGTTAATTTCCAGCAGTGACCCCCAATCACTAAAATTAACTTATCTTAATCAATTTAAATCCAAAAAATGCAAACTCAGTTTCCAAAGATTGCCTATTTGATTTATTAAAGAACCCAAGTGATAATTCACGCATTTCAAGGCGGATTAAAACCGTAATCATCTCATTAATTACGTTCAAATCCGCAGTTCCCGCAACAGTGAATATAGTCATATTCAAAAAGCCATATCTTGAGCAAATAAAGTCCAAATTTAGTAAACTCAAGTCCTATGGTTTCCTTGTTTAATGGGGAACAAAATCCAATTGAAAATTTCGTGTTTAAACATTTTAAACAGTGCCGAAAAATTCAATTTTACAGAGGTGCGAAAATTGAAATGCAGTAAAAATTTCGCAACCCTTTCAAGAACCAAATCGTCTAAGGTGTATGGATCATATCCAAAACCTTATTCGAACCTGGCTCTGATACCACTTGAAGGATATTGAGAATCCTCAAGCGCACTACAGAAGCGTGTCGATCGCATCGTATGCAATCGGAGCAACTAGTCGTACTAGATGCTAGACGCAGCGGAAATTAAAATTTTTTAACTTTAAAGATGAAACCACATGATCACGAGAACACTTCTCGGATCGTTTCATCAAACCACAAAGTATAAGGAATACCTCTTGAAGCGTGGTTGTGATCGCGAGATCCCAAAGTAGAGATCCTCCTATCTTAAGTCCGACCCACGGAGAATGCGCTTGCGGGCACGATGATGAGTCGCGTCCTTCCCGCAATCCTTTGACGAAGATCCAAGCGTCGAGGCGTAGAAAAAATGATCTCCTTCCTAATACACAAAGTGGACGGCCACTTGAATATTAGGGAGACCCCACGAGAATGAGAGAGAGAGAGTAGAGTCCTTCAACTCAAGAATGTTGTTGTAACTTGGAAAGGCTACCCTAGCCCTCCTTTTATACTAGTTTAGGATCCAATGGATCTCAATCCATGGGACACATGGATCCAAGGGCTATGCTTGGTCCATACTAAATCAATGGCTATGATTGTTGTTGGTTAAAACCAACAACATTAATTTAAATTAAAATATGTTGCAACATTATCAACATAATTTAATTTAACTAATTAAGAGATAATGTGACAACAAAAAAGGGAGTCAACAAACCACTCTAAATTATAGGGGGTTATTTTGTCTCCTTTTATTTTATCTTATCACTTCTTAATAAATTGCAATAACTATTATTGCAATAATATCCATCAAATTAATTCCAAATTAATTTGTGAATATTTCAATCATGCCATCGAAGATATGTGAATCACATTCACAACCCAAACTAGTTAGTAAATTGCATTTCCAATTAATTAATAAATGTGAATCTAATCCACATTATTAATTAACAAATGCTATTCACATAAATTCTCTCTCTTATATATGTATATTATAAATCATATTTATAATACACATATATCATGGATAGTGTTATCCACATTCTCTTAACCCTTGATAATTAAATCCCATTTAATTATCTTAGACAATCATTTTCATAATATGAATTATATTCATATTAAGCTTGATAATTAAATCTCATTTAATCATCAAGTCCTTTCTTGGATATTTCATCAAAAGAATTATTCTTGAACCCTTTCATGAATAATGTGCTTTCTTCGCAGATACTTGGAGATAAGGACAGGGCGATTGCATTATTCCATGTATAGTGACTTGGATGTTGAGATATTATCTCAAATCCAGATCGAACGAACCTCCCACAGATGCTTGATTAAATCAAGACCGCAAATCCAATCTTCTCATTGAATCTGAATCCCATTCAGACCAATGTCCAACACTTGGACTAAGATCGGATTGCTTCTCTACTGAAAGGAGTCACTAAAATCCAGACCTGTTTCATCACTCCCTCGGAATGGAAGCATCATGGATATACAATCGTTTATGATCACATCACCCTTCAGGTATTCCCAATACCTGTACATCCTGCATACTGGAAGACCTATGGTCAACCCGAAGATCAAGATCTATTTTACACTGTCTTCTTCAGGGTTTGATCACCAAGTTTCTCATTTGATCATTGGGATTTGGTATTGATCATATACTTTCCAAAAGCATATATCATACCTAGGTCTTGATCATATACTTTCCAAAAGTATATATCAAACCTACAAATTCAGTCAAGCTTCCAAAGCGAGATGACCGTGCACGGAATCTGATTCTTCCCAATATCTCATGAGTGAGCTCATGTCTTCCGGTTCAGTAGTGAACCTATATGATCCCTTTGAGAGATCGTATTACTCATATGCCCTTACATGCACACCAGCGCGCCGCTGTATAGACCTTGGTTAGGTCATCAACCTATTGGTCTGCCAAATGTACATACTCAGACATATAGCAATACATCTGTCTCCGGTCAGAGGATGCGTGCCTATGCTGTGACAGCATTCAACATAGGACTTTGGTTATCTCGATCTCGTTAAGTCAACTCTTTGACCTAACTAATCTAACACCTCCGAATCTCTATTCCTATGCAGAGGACCTGCATCAAGAGGTCGGTCAGATATCAGCCTATGTGAGAAAGGATTGCCATCTCCTACTCAGGCTGGAGATCACATCTTAATAATCATTTGACGGTGCTTGATGAGTCCTCAATCTAACCCTTTAGATATTCATCCAAGCACCAGCCTCTATGATTCAATTATTGAATCAACAGCTGTATGATCATTAAGATAGCCATGGTACATAACCCTAATTGTACAGAGGGACCTATTATGCAAATTATTTATTCTTCATTTCAGATCAGGGAATGATATTCGCAATAACAATTATTGCATAATGGCTCGCCGTGGGCTCACATGTCCAACAACATCAGGTTATGATAATCAGAAGGTGCCAAATGCAGGAGAAGAGGATGTGATAGAGATCTTCACTCATGATGATGATGATGATGAAGATAACGATGTAGATTATGGCGATGATGATGGTAGGTAGGTGATGAAGAGGAATTTTTTGTGGGTCTAAATATACCTCAAACAAGGCGGAGACACAGTCGCTGTGGCGATCCACAAGAAACCCAACTTCAAATAACAATTAATCCACAATATAAATCAAGCAATCAATATAAATACATGGAGTTAAAATTTATTATAATTCTACAACAAACGTGTATAGGTGTAAGCATGTGTAGAGGTCAGACTCACGGAGTAAATGATAGATTGTGCAATGAAGTGCAAAAATTGTTCTTTTCTCTTGCCCATTTTCATTGTTTTTGCGGGTTTTAATTTTGTATATTTTAATTGTATATTTTTTATATTTTTTTGATTTTATATTTTTGTATTTTTTGATTTTTATATTTCTTTTCTTTTTGATGTATGATAGATTATATAAGACTACTTATACGATATAGAGTAATATAATTTTAAATACTAGTAAAGATAAATAAAATACATGAAATATTTTTTTAAATTTTATATATTTTTTAATATTTTTTTGATTTTTCTAGTTTTTTGTTAATTTTTATGAGCTTTAAAATAACAAATATCCCAAATTAGGGATTTAATAATAGGTCGAGATTGATTTGAATATTAAAAATATAAAATAAGATTCGAATTATCTAAATCAATTTTAATAGATAGATAATAATATAAAGGAAATTATAAAATATAAAGAAATATTTTAGAGATTTTTTTAGAATTTTTATATTTTTTTGGACTTTGGAGATTTTTTATTTTTATTTTTGTTAATTTTCTGTTTTAGGGATTTTTGATCCTATATTTGTAAAATAAGATATTATATAATATATATATTTGGGTTTTTTCAAAATATTTTTATAGTTTTGGTATTTTATAATGTAAACAGAGCAAAAATGTGCTCATTTTGATTTTTAATAAATAGTTAAAATGCTAAAGATGCAAAAAATAAAAAATAGTGCGTGAAAATACATGACAACTAGCACATAACCCTATTTTTGAACAACTTTTCGAGCATGGGTGCTATTTTTAATAAACAAAATTCAAGCATAAAAAATACATGTACTGGAAAGGGCATAATTGCAAGTAAAATAAACAGTAGGGACTCAAGTGTAATTTTCCCATTAATATATAACGTACACTGAATTTTATTAGATTAAATTGGAATACAAAAAGCCATAAGGACATACTTGCAAAATGGCCACCTCACGTGGGACTACACGCGAGGTGACTTGGTATGGGCCTTTATGTAATATGACAAAAACATAGGGGTCGGCATGTAATATCACCATTTTATTTACACGACATAGTTTATTAATAAGATGAAAAAATAGATACAAAAACTACGGGGTTGAATTAGCAATTTACCCCATCAAGATGCAAGAACGGACGACTCTGGTTATTTCACTTGACACGTGGCACCCTCTCCATGTGTGATGCCTCTTTGCCTCCCAAGAAGGATCATATGGTGGAGAGTGCTCAGATCATATGATGGGTAGAGACCTGGGAAGCTGCAGATGATCGGACGGTCCGCGAGATGGCTAGAAGAACGGTGGAAGAACTCGCCCCCGACGAGTTTCGATCGAGCACAGATCGCTTCTCCACCCTTCTCATGTTCCTCCGACTCGCTGTACATGCTCCTTTAGCTCTAGAGAAGATCCAGGGTACCTCAAATGGCTTCGGAGACTGCTGATCAAGCTCTTGGAGGTCTAATTTCTTTGGTGACATGAAATGAATGTTCTTCGGCAAAATCGAACCTCAGAAGGTTCCTATAACACCTAGACCTGTGTGGTTAGTACAAACAAGGAAATACAAAGGTTCCAAGGGTTCGTGGGAGGTGAAATGGGTGGATTCGAGGTGAGATGGAGTTGAGTAGAGGATTCGACGTGCGGTGATGGAAGGAATCTCAATGCTCAGATCTGGGGCAGATCTCGAGGGGGTTAGGTGGTACGCGATGTGGAGAAGCGATGGGATGTGAAAATGGGATGGTCAGGCGAAGGTTGAAAGCGAATCACGGTGGGGGGTTCACCGGATTGGGGCTCCGGTAAATTACGAATTTTTTTAATTAATGCTAAATCACTAGACTAACACTAAAATAATTGTAGAATTAAAAAATAAGAATTAAATATTACCTAAAAAGCAAGAAAGAACAACTCTTATACCTGGCCGGAGGCCATGTACCGTGGGTGCACCTCCTCCTCCCTTAGCCACTCTCAATCACTCCAGGGGTACACCACCTGTCACGTGGTGACACTCTTGACCAGAGGTGGGGGCTCAGGGGCTTGGCGATGATCAAAAAGGAAAGGGAAGGTCGGGTGCCGTTATTTATACACATGCAGAGCACCCTTATTGATCGGCTTATTGGGTGGAATCTGTCGTATGTACAATAAATCTACAGGGTCGACGCGAATCATGGAATATCAGTAATGAAATCTTATGAAGGGCTCGGGGATGATGGAGCAGTGGAGCGACGAGGAAAATTCCGAGAAGGTGGGTCGCTCGAGGTTCTGACAAAAGTCAGAAGAAGGAATGGGAAGTTGACCGGGGTCAACGTTCCCATGAATGTGGTTGGGCCACGTTAGCCCGCTACAGGACGAGAATCCCATTTATTCGAAAATAAATAATTAAAAATAGTAATTAAATTTATTATTTTTTATTATAAAATAAAATGCTTATTATTTTATGTAGTATTTAAATATGATTTTTATTTATTTTTTGGTATTATTTATTACAAGTTAATTTTTAAGGGTGTATTTATATGTATATTCATCTATATTTTATACATTTTATTTTTATTTTGTATTTTGTATTTTATTATTGTATTGTTTTATATATTTATAACGTATTTTTTTGTACGTAATTATATTTTTATTATATTTCTATGAGTAATTTGTATATTTAAATAAATAGGTATATATATTATGTAGGTATAAATGTAGATATTTTATCTATATATTTAGCTATAGGGAAAAGGGATCCTACACCGGCTGGTGCAGGAAATTACCTACACCCGACCTAATTTTTCATTATTTTTTTGATTTTTCTGAAATGAAACCTAGGGGATTTATATCACAATGTATCACCATGTTGCCATTCCAAGTTCAACTTAATTTGAGACTTCTATCATCTCCATCAAGACTACCAAATTTTAACGGTCTCAGAATTGATGAAATTGACCCCTTTTAGATGAACATGTTTGGAGTGTTTGTTTTGCATGAAACTTGAATCACACATTCCACTAACTATATTAAATATATCCCCATAAGATTTCTTTAAAAAAATAAAAATAATGGAAAAAAAATGATTGGGTGCAGGAACTTATCTACACCCCCGGTGCAGGCTCCCCAACCCCTTTAGCATATTATTTATTTTAAGTATTTTCTTTGGTTTTGTTTTATCTTTATATTTTTAATAGAATATAAATAAAATTTACAATAACATAAAAATATAAAAGAATAGTTTTCACCTTTATTTATTTACATATATTATCATAGGTATTTTACCTATATATTTATATAGAATCATCTTCAAAATATGCTGCAGATGCTGGTTTCCTTTCTCCAACAAAAATGGTGAAGCAAACTATTTTCGGGCTTTGCGGTCTTGGGCTGGAAAAAAAATGGTTGTTATATTCAAGATAGCTAAACAAAATACCATCTCAATTCAAAATGTGATATAATTCGAAGGATGAACCGGATATAGAGAGTACCAATAAGATTTCATTCTTGAATAAAAATCTAATTTTGAATTTCTTTCGTATATTACGTGATCAGAATAAAGGCAGATACATGTTGCGCCACGATTTTGAATCAGAAATTAATTCCAACGGTATGAGCCAAAAAAGTTCCCATCTTATTATCCAAATTGAAAAGGGATGAAAGCAAGTATTTTTTTCAGAGAGGGTGTATGAGCCTAATTTGCAGAGTGAGGGCTCTTAGGCGAATCGAGCCTCATGCGAAGTGCCAAATGTGAAGTCCGGTGAGAGGGGACTATGCTTGCCTGCGATTGACCATGTTAGTGAAAAAAATATTGCCTCCATGGGAAACCTTGTCGCCGTCTTTTTATTGAAATATAGTATACAATTTTGTGTTTTTGGTTGACTTCATTTATTTTTTGATTTAAATATGGAAATTTCTTTCCTATGGAGGAGTCAAGCTATGTATTTTAGGGCTTTTAACCAATTATTTCTGATCGCACAATGTTTGCGAGTAAGAACTCAAGGAGTGGTCTGGTGGTAGAGCAGTGTGCCTCCACTTTAAGGACTCGATTTCGAATCCCAGTGAAGACGCTCCGGACCCCGAAATTAACGGGCCTACTATTAAAAAAAATGTCCGCAATCGGAAAGAGATGGACACCGACTGATATATGCCTAGTTAAGTGGTCATGATCATATGTAAAATTGAGAATATAAAGCTAATTAACTTCCAGTATCTATGTCTCACCCTAGACACTTAGATTGGCTATGGGCTTAGACTTTTTATAGTTTAAGTCGGCTTCTCGCTCAGGCACCGATCGAACTATAAACGCCCGTTTGGTTACAACGGTACCCCGGTGTTTCCTCCAACCATGGGTTGGAAATCTATCACAAACCAAGGTTATATCACATCA
This sequence comes from Ottelia alismoides, assembly GCA_037367405.1. NCBI lineage: Eukaryota > Viridiplantae > Streptophyta > Magnoliopsida > Alismatales > Hydrocharitaceae > Ottelia > Ottelia alismoides. The sequence continues at coordinate 328,600 of JAZKJV010006799.1, read as the reverse complement.
CATTTTTTATTCCAACCCTCTCTCAACCCTCATAGCTAGGGATGAAAACGAACGTGAATATATGTGTATCCGATCCGCTATCGTATTCGTTTAATACATATTTTGACATCCGTATTCGTATTCGTTTTAAAATGGACGCGGACATGGATATCACTTTGACATTCGCTAATATTCGTATTCGCATTCGTACATTCATTTTCGAACATAAGTATAGTAATAAATTTATTTATAATGTGCGTAGCAATATTTTGTGATTGCATTCACCATTGTTGATGTAATTGTTATGAAAATACAATATCTGGTATATATATTTTATGTTTAAACCATCCTAAACATTTATAATAGTAAATTATTTCTATTATTATTCGTATTCGATTCGTATTCGTCTTACATTCGTATTCGTTTCTAAGGATATGGTAACACATTTTTCACATTCATCAATATTCGTATCCGCATTCGTATTCGTATTTTAAAATAGATAAGGATATGATTATACCTATATTCGTATCCGTATCCGACCGTTTTTATCCCTACTCATAGCTATCCAAACTCCTACTATTCATAAGTGGATACCCCAAACCACCCCATCCCACTAACCAAACAAGGCCTAAGTGAAGCTGCTCGAATCCTCGTTCGTTCACTGTGTTCGTCAGTCAAGGGATGAACTAAGCTAGATTCGAGGCTCGAGTGTTTTTTTGGGCGATTTTTTATCTTTTCGTGGTGAATTTTTTGCATCTAGATCATGTAATATTTGAACTTTGGACCCTCACTGGTTATGGCGTGTTGTTCCTGTGGTTTTTTCTTTTGATATGAATGAAACTAGTATTTTTTTAAAAAAAAAATACAAATCCATGCCTGTATTTATATATTAAAATATTTATTCAAATGCATATGCAAATACATCATAAAACATCTTACAGATACATATGTTATAATAGAGACCGGATCCTCTGAGCAGATGTGTTGTAATGGTTTTAATTTGCTAATCTCTTTCCAAAATCCATCCTTAAAGATTTAATCCTCGGCTAATGTTCTACATGTTCTTCAAATTTCTCTAATTAAAATCCGATGTAATTTGCTATTTTATCTTAATGGTCAAAAGTTTGGTTTCTTTTTTAACGGGATTTAAGTTGCTCTAATATTGATCGGATCTTAACCATTAAGAAAAATAGCAAATTACATCGGATTCTAGCGAAATGTGGAGTACATGCAGAACATTAATCTAGAATTAAATCTACAAGGATGGATTATGGAATAAGATTTGCAGAAAAGCCCGTTACAGCAGGAACGGGTCGTCTCTTGTGGCATCTTCCTCCATCCATCCATACTTTTCCTATAACCGAAGGTAGGAGCGTATCACTCCAATCCTCATAGCCTAGCTTCTTTCTCGCGGAAGAGACCGAAGCCTATTATAGAGGGTTCCTGCCTGAAGCCGGCTGACGGAGGTCAGGATGGAGGGCTAAGCGTCGAAGGGTGAGAGTGTGCGAAGGTGGCGAAGCCGTGGGCTATGATATGGGGGTCCTAGAAGCAGAAAGAAAGAACAAAAGAATCAGCCTCACTCATTATTCTAAGCGAAAGAAGTAGATGGGGCTCACGAGCATCAAGTAATTCCAGACTCATCGATGATGAGACTGAGTGGTAGAACAGGAACAAACCAAGAAGAGAAGACAGGAACCCACGCAGATGAAAGGCAACTGACAATGAATAACATGACGCAAACCTTTCTGTAACGTGGGGATGCGTCGGATGGGAAATGGATGACCCAAATAGGAGGCCAGGGATAGTCGACCCCCTATCCGGATCGCCCATTTCGCATGCGACGCATCCCCTGCGTTATAGCAGGTGATGCTACAACATACGATCCTCTCGCCATTACAACACGTCTGCAGTAACTCTCGTTACAGCAGAGGATATGATCTTTATATTATACTTAGTATAAAACAAACACGATAATGAGCAGATCTGGAATCAATAAATCTGCATCCGCATGCTTCCCTAGATGCATCTGGACCGTCGAAATATTGCCACTAAACTTATCAACCAACATCCAATCAAACGTTCCTTATCTGGGGCGCGGACGGATGGACGCCATGTGTCCTTCAAGGGATCCAACGGCTGCCTCCACTCCTCCTTCCTTCCCCTCCCGCCCGACCCTTTCTCTTTCCCCGACCCGCATCTCGCCCGCGTCCCTGTCGCCGCCTCCGAGGTCGGCTCCGGCATCTGTCCCTCCTTCCTCCGCCTCTAAGGCGGGTCGCGGAAGGAGAAAGGGTCGGGCGGCTCCAGTGGACCGCTGGAAGGTGACGACATCCCCGGTCTTGAGGGTCTTCTCCTTGACGAAGCGGCTTCAGCCTTTGGTGAGCACGTAGCTCTGGCTGCTATTCCAGTAGGAGTAGCGGAACCTCCACGCCTTCCCGTTCGCCTCCTCGAAGTGCAGCAGTGTTCCCTTGCACTGCCCGCCGCCGCCCAACTTCAAAGGGAAGTGCCTCTCCGCATGCTGCTTCGGTATGACGAGGCGGTTCAGCTTGCTGACGTCGCTCGGGGTGACCACCTTGTCGAAGAGCTGCTCCCTCGCGAGCATCCTCGATGCCCCTGAGGGAGAGGACGCCGCTGCCAAGCGTGATGCAGGGGCTGCTGCACCTGCCGCCGCCGGCTCTGGAGGAGCTCGTCGTCGTAGGTGTGCTTGCGGAGCATGTCGACGATCTCCGCCTTGGAGTGGGACCCCAAGAACATGATCTCTTCGGCGTCCGCCGCCGAGAGGGGCTTGAAATTCGTCATGGCGTCGCGCCCGCGAAAGTGCCACGCCGCGACGTCGTATGCGCGAGCAGCCTCTGCCTCTTCGTTGAAGGTGCCAAGCCATATGCGCTGGTGCTTCTCGTAGATCTGCGCACCCCACCGGCCGTTGGGCTGCGGGACTACACCTTTGAATTGCGAGGAGGGGAGTTTCTGGGACTCGGCCTCGGAAGCCGAGGCCGCACCGGTCTCGGGGGGATCGAGTATAACGTTACCCCCGCTTCCCCATCTTTGGAGACGGTCTGCCGGCATCGCCATGGGTATACCCCGTTGCGATGCCTGCATCTCCTCCTCACAGCAGGAGCTGGTGTCCATGGAGATGTTCCTTACGGTGGAGAGGAGGATATAGGGATATTACTATGCAAAATATAGGGACAGATGCCGGAGCTGACCTCGGAGGCGGCGACAGGGATGCGGGCGAGAGGCGGGTCGGAGAAGGAGAAAGGGTCGGGCGGGAGGGGAAGGAAGGAGGAGTGGAGGCAGCCATGCCGTTGGATCCCTTGAGGGACACGTGGAGTCCATCCGTGCGTTGCAGCAGAGTCTGCTGCAAATCACTTGCAGCAGACGATCCGCGCCCCCCTTATCTGCACGGGCTAACAAACCGTACAGTTGGAATCAGAACTCTGGATCGTCTGCTGTATAGTGGATCACAACGTATTCTGCAGCAGTGTCCGAAGCCGCTCGATCAAGATCGAGTCATTCACATGAATTCACACGGTACGGACTCACAAAAAGTACGAATTCATACGAACTGCTCGATCTTGATCGAGCGACTCCAGGCATTATTGCTGTAATCCACTCTGCACCAGATCCACGCTACCAAACTTTTCCAACTAACAAAACCGTAATCAATAACTATAAATGTTTAGATTTACAACTCATCAGGTTCATACTCCAGATAAAAAAAAAATCCTGCAACATTTACGTGTGATCTAAATTTAGCAACCAAATTTGAACATCTGGACAACCCCTATGATGGTTTAGTGCCCAGAAATAGACCTGACGAGAAACAGGAACCAAGTTCCCCAAACTATGTAGATATATATGAGAGGGATCACCTACATTGCACCGTCTTCCTCCTCCTCTTCCTCTTCCTCCTCCTTCCTTCCCCGACATCGACTGCACGAACGATGGACGGCGACAAGCATAGTTTGGACTCTGCGAACTGCCACATCAACTTCCCCATCGTGTCGGCGGGCGTATTTATGAAGGCCAGCCCCTTCAAGGCGAAGCTGCCCATCTTACTGATACAAATCACGACGATCGTGCTTATCTCCAATGTATTGCACTCCGTCGTCCTCCGCCGACTCCGCCAGCCAGCGATGGTCTCGCAGATACTCGTAAGCATAACATGATTTTCTAAGCCAGCTTAGAATCACCAAAAAAGTGATCATAAATATGCGAGTATACGTACATATGTACATACACATATTCGTACACATGCACGTTTTACATGTACGTCTGGGGTCTATCTATACATATGCATGCATATATACACATGTGTATGCTTACTCACATTGACATACATTTATTTATGCATATAACTATGAATATATGTAAGTACATAGGGAGGAGATCCTCTTATGTAACCCATGTTACAACCGGGTCTCCTACGATCTCTTTTATTTATTTGTGAAATCAATTCCAAAAATCCAACCGTATAGATTGAATCTTTGATTAATATTCTACGTACTTACCGAATTTCATGAAAATCCGATATAGTTTGATATTTAGGATGCAAACAATTAACAAAGAATCAATCTATGTGGTTGGATTTTTGGAGTCGATTCAAAAAAAAGATAACATCAGACCCCACTATCAAATGATTAAGCAAAGGATTTGTCCACATATACAAGAAGAGGATCCTTCGTTGTAATGAGATTTACAATAGAGGTGTTGTAATTTCAATTTTTTTTGTATTTTGATTTTCAAAATCCAACTTTATGGATTATACCATCGATCAATGCTCTACGTATCCTCCAAATCCCGCTCAAATACGAAGGAATTTACTGTTTTATCTTTAAGGTCTGATCAACATTTACATCACCTATGTTGTAAATCCCATTACAACAGGCGTTTGGATCGCCTGCTGTAGTGCTGCGGTGGTGTACCGCACCACAGCCGCTCGATCAAGCTCGAACTTGATCGAGCGGTTATGGTGCGTTACAACACTACAATAGAGAACCCGCGCCCTTACAACAAACCGCTTCCAGGTATACATATAAACAAACATTTAAATGAAGGAAACTGATCCTCTGCTGTAACAACCCTTGCTGTAACGCAGGAGATCCGTTGGACCCTCACAAGAGAGCCAGGTGGTCAGCACACATCTCGAGAGCATTCAATTCTCATCCAACGGATCTCCTTCGTTACAACGAGTGGTGTTAATGTAGTGTTACTAGTGTAACAGTAGAAGGGGAGCGGATTGTCTGCTGGCCAGCAGTCTCTGCTGCAGCGTCTGAGCCGCTCGATCAAGATCAAGCGGTTCGTATGAATTCGCACGGTCGGGCCCACAAAAAGGTGCGATCGATCTTGATCGAGCGGCTCCGAGCGTTACACCAGAGTCTGCTAGCCAGCAGACGATCCACGCTCCAGTAGAAGATCGTCTCTGCTACTGGATATGTTTTTTTTTTTTTTTGTAAATTCCATTTTTTTCAACAATGTTTTAGACGGGAATAGTGCTGGGGCCAATGCTGTTCGGGAAGATCGATCGGTTCTTCGAGTCCGTCTTATTGCCCCTCAACACGTTCAGCGCGATCAGCACGTGCATGTTCTTCTTCACGGTCGGCGTGAAGACGGACATGAGCACGGTATGGCGGAGCGGGAGGAAGCCGATAATGATCGGCATCCTCTGCAACCTGTTTGCCATCTTCCCGATCCTCATCGTGAAGCAGCACGTCAACGATCGGCTCCCGGAGAGCCTGAAGGCGGGATTCGGGCTAATCACCGCCCTGATATTCTCGTGGAACCTGTCGTCGTTCGTCGTCATCAGTGACCTCCTCATCGAGCTCAATCTGCTCAACTCCAAGGTCGGGCGGCTCGCGACGTCGGCGACTCTCGCGTCGGACCTGTTAGGGACGGTCGTACTAAGGACCTTCAAATCCGTCCTCATCGGCAGGAAAGTGCAAAACTACTTGATGGGATTTGGGAGCTTGCTTTCCTTCATCGCTCTGGTCGGCCTCGCGATCTTCGTCGTGAGGCCGGCGGTGATCTGGGCGGCGAAGAGGACTCCGAAGGGGCAGCTCCTCAGCGAAGGGTACTTCATCGTGCTCGTTGCGATGGCACTCGCCTTCGGCCTTGCGTGCGAGGTGATCGGGCATAGTATGGAGGTGGGCATGTTCGTGCTCGGCCTGGCGCTGCCGAGCGGTCCCCCGATCGGGACTGTAGAGAAGCACAAGATCAAGCACAAACAAAGGGATTTACGTGGAAAACCCTCAACGAGGGAAAAAACCACGGGAACACTCTTTCAGCCCTAATCTCTCGCAATGCTCAAGATTAGGGTTTCTCTTTCTTTCATCATCCAAAGGGTGGGGGATGAGTACATCATTTATAGGTGGGGTAAACGGTCCCTCATCCAAGATCCGTTTACCCGTTTACATACATTCTCAACACTCCCCCTCAAGTTGGGTGTACATGTCAAACATGCCCAACTTGCCTACATTCGACTCAAATTGCATCGTAGGTAGTCCCTTTGTAAAGAGGTCGGCCACCTGATCCTCAGATTTCATGTATGGGAGACATAACTCCCCTAAATCAACTTTTTCTCGAATGAAATGTCGATCAATCTCCACGTGCTTTGTGCGATCATGCATAACTGGATTGTTGGCTAGATTAATTGCTGCTTTGTTGTCACAAAATATCTTTATTGGCATACACACATTAGCACCCAACTCTTCCAACAACAATTTTAGCCAGGATATTTCAGTGACGCCATTTGCCAGTGCTCGATACTCAGCTTCAGCACTAGATCTAGACACAACATTTTGTTTCTTGCTTCTCCAAATAATTAGATTCCCACCAAGGTAGACTGTATAGCCAGAGGTTGAGCGTCTATCATCGACTGAACCTGCCCAATCAGCATCGGTATACCCTTCAATTTCTATGTTCTGATTCTTTTTGAAGAGGAGACCCATTCCAGGTGATTTCTTTACATAACACAGTATCCTGTTAACAGCATCCATATGTGTAGAGGTAGGAGCATGCATGAACTGACTAACAATATTCACAACATAAGTAATATCAGGTCTAGTAAGGGTAAGGTAGATCAATTTTCCAACCAACCTTTGATATCTTCCTTTTCCTTCCTCGTCAAACAGAACTCCATCTTTTATGCTTAACTTGTGATTTGCTTCTATTGGAGTAGTGGCTGGTTTGCAACCCGACATGCCAGTTTCTCTTAATAAGTCAAGAGCATATTTTCGTTGATTTAAGCATATACCTTCCGAAGATCGAGCAATTTCTATGCCAAGGAAGTACTTCAATCTTCCTAGATCTTTCAATTCGAATTCGCTTGCGAGTACTTTCTTAATATTCTGTAGCTCTTCCTCATCATCTCCAGTAAGAATCATATCATCAACATATACCAAAAGAATGGATCGCTTTCCTTCATTCCTCTTTATAAATAATGTATGATCCCCATTGGTTTGGCGATAACCATTTTTTATCATGACTATTCTAAGCCTTTCAAACCAAGCTCTAGGAGACTGTTTTAACCCGTATAATGCCTTCTTAACTTTGCAACATTTCCCCCTCTCCTCGTATCCAGGGGGCATCTTCATGTAAACTTCCTCCTTGAGATCGCCATTTAGGAATGCGTTCTTGACATCAAGCTGATGCAATTTCCATGATAGTTGAGCTGCCAAACAAATAACAACTCTCACTGTGTTCATTTTCGCCACTGGAGCAAATGTTTCAAGATAGTCGATACCATATTTCTGACTGTATCCTTTAGCAACTAGCCGAGCCTTGAATCTATCAATCTTCCCTTCTGCATTATACTTGATTGTGTATACCCATTTGGAGCCAACAAGTTGAGCACCTTCAGGGATATCCACCATCTCCCATGTGTCATTCTTAACTAGTGCATCCATTTCTTCTTTCATAGCATCCACCCATTTTGGATCACTCTGAGCCTCAGTAAAGTTCCTGGGAGTGCACCAAGAGTCTAGCGAGGTAACAAAGCATCTATAGCTTGGACTCAGCTTTGTATACGAGACAAATTTATCAATAGGATAGCGAGTGGAAGCCTTTTTTGTTCTAGTAGACCTTCGAACAACAATGGAACTATCATCAAGCAAACTGTTAGAGATATTGTCAGCAATCATTTGAGAAGAAGGAGCACTTACAGAGATGTCTTGACTCGGATCATCCGGGGCAGGATTGGGAATTTGGTTTGGTGTGGTATCATCTTCAAAATTTGCACTTTCAACGTTCACATCCATGATGCTTTCACCTGTATCATCATTTTGTATCCCAAAAATAGCTTTATTCATATTGATCATCACCTCTGTATCATCACCCTTGATAGTATCTAGCTCATTTTCCCCCATAGTATCAGCTGCCCACTCCCCCTGAGGAAATTTTTTCGGATAGTAGGAGTCATTTTCAAAAAAAGTGACATCTTTACTTACATGTAGACGTTGTGAGAGGGGATCGTAGCATTTATAACCCTTTTGACTAGTGGAGTAACCAAGGAAAATACATTTTGTAGCCCGAGGGTCCAGTTTTCGTACATTGGGACCATTGTTATGGAGAAAGCACACACAACCAAATGTACGTGGTTCAAGAGCAAACATATCTTTATTTCCATGCAACAAGGAGTAAGGAGTGAGGTTTCTGAGAACCACCGAGGGAATTCTATTTATAAGATAAGCTGCAGTCAAAACAGCCTCGCCCCAAAAAATCTTTGGTAAATTCCGTTGATAGAGAAGGGCTCTGGTAACATTCATCAAATGTCGATTCTTGCGCTCTGCTACCCCATTCTGTTGGGGTGTGTACGCACAAGATGTCTCGTGAAGGATTCCTTTTTCCTCAAGAAAACATTGCAAAGATTTTTCTAAGTATTCTCTTGCATTATCCGTCCTCATAATTTTAATTCGAGCGTTAAACTGAGTTTTGATCATAGTGACAAACAATTTCACAACATGTGGAACCTCACTTCTATTCTTCAATAAGTAAACAAAAGTAGTCCTTGAGAAATCATCAATAAAGGTAATAAAATAACTATGACCACCTAAAGTCTTTGTATCTGAAGGCCCCCACACATCTGAGTGAATAATTTCAAACATTGTATCACTTGTTTTATTGGAAATGGGATAAGTACTCCTGGTTTGTTTTGAAAATTGACATACTTCGCATTTAGAAGAAAGACTGCCAACTTTATTACATAACGTAGGAAATAAGTGTTGGAGAATAGCAAAACCAGGATGTCCAAGTCTCTCATGCCACTGGTGGAGAATCTTGCTGTCATTGGTAATCTTCTGTCCTTGATTGGCAATCCAAGCAGAAATAACCCTTGCTGGTAGACGATAGAGCCCGTCAGTAACCAAACCAATCCCAATCCGCTTCCCCGTCACCAAGTCCTGCATAACACATGAATGGGCATCAAAGATTAGACGACAATTAAGATCTTTAGTAATTCGATGGACAGACAATAAGTTAATAGGGAAATCTGGGACATGAAGAGCATCTTTCAATAGGAACTTCGCAATAATAGATATGCTGCCTTTTCCTGCGACACTAACTGACGATCCATCAGCCAGGTTTACCCTCTCCTTTCCAGATACCACCTTGTAGTTGTGGAACATTTTTGGATTTCCTGTCATATGATCAGATGCACCACTATCTATAATCCATTCATCGTGAACTAAATTCATACCTTCAGTTTTTGTTGCAGCCATTGCGGTATTTGACAGTTCAGCATTACTCTTGGTTGTGGTGGACATTGAGAGTTTCTGGACATATTCATGGAGATCTTTGAGTTGTTCACCTGTCAATACCCCCTTTTCTGAAATCTTCATGTCTGCAATCGTAGCCCTCGATTTCTTGCCTTTCACGAATTTCTTTTCGGGATGAAGCTCCCAACAATAATCAATACCATGGCCCATCCTCTTGCAATGCCCACATTTTTTGTCCTTCCAGTAACTACTTTTAATCCCTCTACTGTGGAAAGCAGACTGTTCTGTATGCGCGACATTGTCATCATTCATAGCAGTTCGACGTTGCTCTTCTGATTGAATAGCATGATATATCTCTTCAATATTGGATTTGATGCCAGCAGTGAGTAGTTGGCTCCTTGTGGCCTCAAACACGGAGTTGAGACCTCCAAGGAAGATGAAGATTCTTTGCTTCCAAATTTCATCCCAATATTTTTTCTGATCGGTAGGGCTTGTCCAAGTATCGTCACAATAGTAATCCATATCTTCCCATTTTGCCATCAAGGCAGAATAATAAGCAGCAACAGATAATTCACCCTGTCTCATGTTATACACCTCCCTGCTTAATTGATACATTCGAATGTCATGTTGTTTTTGACCGTACATACTTTCTAAAGTTAACCATTGATCGCGAGCAGATCTCTTCCTAAGTATTAGTGGTTGAATATCGGGCGAGACAACATTTATTATCCAATTTCTACATTGACTATCCTCGATATACCATTGCTCATATAATTTGTCGGTGGTGGGTAGGGGTTGTTTCCGTCCATCAATATAGCCTCCCCGACCTCTTGAGGCAAGAGCGACTTCCATAGCTGCAGACCAAGTTAAATAATTTGTCTTTGTTAATTTTAAAGTGGTGACAGTAGCAGGGACATTTTCAATCGTAAAAGTCATTCTCCCTATGTTGTTGTCTTCTTGTGCCATAAAAGAACTCAAATAGCAATACCAAAGCAGAGATAAGAGAACCACTCACAGACCGGCTTCCGAGAAGCCTCAACAAGGGCGCCTGATGCAGATGAAAGAGAAATCTCTCGGCTGATACGGCTGATGAAGGGGTACAAACCACGGATGGCTTCTGATAGCGAGAGAAATCTTGCTTCCGAGAAACCACGATTGATACGGGTGATAAAGAGATACAAACCACGGCTGATACGGCTGATGGATACAAAAGCTTCCGAGAAATCTTGCTCCGAGAAACTAAACCACGATTTTGCTCCACCAAATTGGACGCAGGTACAAACCACGATTTTGCTCCACCAAATGGAAATCAAAACAAGATCCCCACGATATTGCTCCCCACGATTTGGTTTCCGGGAAACCAAAACAAGATCCGTGAGATCTGAAATCTGAGACCAAAATAGAGACCAAAAATGAGGTTGCTCCCCACGATTTGGCTTCTTGTACAGCACGTAGGCTCCCGGCAAGTAAGGAGCAGCGAAAAATATGGCTTCAACGAAAGGCAGCGACGGAGATGGTGCAGCGGCACAGGAGAATAGCGGCACAACAATCAACCACTACAGATCTGTGGCTCTGATACCATGTAGAGAAGCACAAGATCAAGCACAAACAAAGGGATTTACGTGGAAAACCCTCAACGAGGGAAAAAACCACGGGAACACTCTTTCAGCCCTAATCTCTCGCAATGCTCAAGATTAGGGTTTCTCTTTCTTTCATCATCCAAAGGGTGGGGGATGAGTACATCATTTATAGGTGGGGTAAACGGTCCCTCATCCAAGATCCGTTTACCCGTTTACATACATTCTCAACAGGGACGACGCTGAACGAGAAGATCGAGACGATCGTGAAGCTACTAGGCATACCGGTGTTCTTCGCCAATGCCGGCATGAAGGTGGACGTAGGAAGCATGGGGGATAGAGACGCGAGCAACTACCTGGAGATGTTCTTGCTCCTCTCGTACGCCGCCAAGTTCTTCGGCGTGCTCTTACCGGCGCTCGGCCTCGGCGTTGCCGGCCGACAGGCGCTCGTGCTTGCTCTGATCATGTCCTACAAAGGGATCTTTGCGGTCAGGACTCTCAACGTATGGCTCCGCAGCGGGGTAAGTATCAAATTCTGCAACTTTTGGGATACATTGCTCATGAGTTGGATCGTCTGCTGCTGCTGTAGCAAGAGCTGCAGGAGACTCTGCTGCGGGGTCGGAAGTCCCTTGATCTTGATCGAGCATTTACCACGAATTCGTATGATCGGAATCTACTTAAAGTGCGAATTCGTAAGAACCGCTTGATCATGATCGAGCAGCTTCATACATGCAGCGGAGTATGCTGCAACCCTTGCTACAGGAGATGATCATATCTTCATTGCTCAACCATCAGATTGAAATGTGTTCATTATATATTACTTAACCTTAAGATGGAGAAACGATATAAATTTAATAAAATTTTTTGTGCATCTGTCATTATTCAAGATAATATGAAAAATGGTAAAAAAATTGTATCTTTCTAAGCTTTTTGACAACGCTTATCCCCCTACTTTTTAGCTTGTTCTTATATTCTTGAACAACGGCACTCTTCTATTGTTGTTAGGGTGGAGCATTGGGTCGGTTAAGTTCGGATCCGACCCTGATTTGATCCGCAAAATCTTGAATACGATCCGAATTCGATGTACAAGTAGGTCAGATTCGAGCTCTCATATTTCGAAAATATCATGCTCGAGCCGGGTCGGGTCCGAATCTGAAGTACAAATGAGTCGGACCCGGAACTTCATATTTCAAAATATCATATTAGAATCAAATTAGGGAACATGTATTTATAGTCACAATACGTCTAATATTTCTTTCATCCATGAATAGTAATATTATATCATTATAATACATCCACTATTCATGTATTATGGATGAATTATATCATAACAATAAATTGGAATAAAAATGAGTGTGGGTAGAGCTCGACCCGAACTCGAGCCCAGCCTGAACTCGAGCCCAATCTTGCGGCTCTTAGGTCAGGTCCGGGTCCTCGGTTTGCTAAAAAAAGGCCTCGACTTGGTCCAAGACCCATGGAAAATTGACAGGCTCGGACCGAACTTTCCCGGATTGGAGTGGATTGAGCCAAATGCACCACCCGAATTGTTGTACTTGTACCTCTATACTGCACCGACGAAAGAATAAAAGCGTGAATTTTGTAAGAAAATATGGGCGTAAGTCTAATTACAAAACAATTAGGGGCGTCCTTCGAAATTTTTGATTATATTTATATTCCTGAAAGTTTTAAAATTACGTATATCTACCCTTAAAAACCTATGATTTTTTATATCGGAAACTTAATTACATATAAACCCCTGGAGAAGTTTTAATTACATATGTTTTCTCGGAACTTTTTTCGATTACATATAAGCCCTTGCAACTTGTTGATTACATACAAATCCGAGGAAAATTGTTAATCACATATATGCCATTGGAAATTGGTATTAAAATTCGGGGTTTATATCACTTGCGCCCTTCTCAACTTCTACAATACAAGTTATACTCCTCCATGTTTTGTAATATCAGTTGTGCTATGACTTTGTATAAAATTCAAACTTCTGCCCATCTGTTAAGATGACATAGGCGCATAACTGACATTACAAACGAGTAAAATTACGAATTTCATAAGAATACAGAGACACAACTGATATTCCAAAAAAGAAAGGAGCATAACTGATGTTGCAAAAGTTAAGAAGGGTACAAGTAATAAAAAACTCATGGAAAATTGATATCTGCACATATGTACCCATGGAAACTTATTAATTATATAGAGATATTTATGGAAACCTTTACTTACATATAAAACCCAAACACTTTTTAAATGCAACTATATATATCAATATTTTTGAAATCGGATCGTCGTAAGAAACATAGACTCCTATTCCCTCCATTTAGAGCAGATAATTTTAACGATTGGAAATTTGATGTAATCGATCTATTCTAGATGGATGGTATAAGAGTATCTATTTCTCACTAAATTTGAATGATATATAGGAGAGAATTATATATATATATATATATGAATATTCATGGTTTTATTTTTGAAAAAAATAAAAGGAGGAGAGGAAGGCAACTGCATTGTGTAACAACCAACTTAGTGTTACTCAAAACAGCCTCCCGTCCTCTCTCTCTCTCTCTCTCTCTATATATATATATATATATATATATGAAGACAAAATCTAGTAGTACAGAATTACTTCTCTCATGCTCTCGTAGCTTTTTACGCTCACAGGATCAATGTGTGTGTGTGTATGTGTTTGTATGTATATATATGATATTTTTCAAATGAGAAATAGTCCTTCCATCCATAAAGAAGGCCATCAATCTTAACCATTCGTAATTAATCATGTGGTAGGCAATAATGACATGCTAATATTATTTATAAATTAAGCAAAAACCCATTTTAATCTTTATATATTATCTAAACATACTATGTAAACACCTCAATTATCTCCTCCATTAACGTTACCTTAATCGCTTATTCAAAATTAAAAACCCTATTTTTTTTGCATCTCAAACCCCTGAAAACTTGTGTAATCACGTAGTCAAAAGTGCTGACTTTCTTCTCCTCTTTGGTTTTGATCAACAGTCCGCCACCATCCAGAGCTACACAATCTTGATCATGTACATCCTCATCCAGGCTGCGGTCGCGGTGCCGATGATCAAAGCCCTGCACGACCCCTCCCATCGCCGCACGACCGCCGGCAAGAGCTGCACGGTCGAGCACACGAAACATGGCACGGAGCTGAGGATCCTCGCCTCCGTCCAGCGGCAGGAAGAAGCGTCGTCGATCGTCGAACTGCTCCGTTCGCTCCACACGCCTTACTCCAGCTTGGGCGTATACCTCCTCCATCTGATCGAGATCAAGGGTCAGGCCGCATCGATCCTCGCCCCGTACGACGAGTTACCGGTCTCCCCCGATGCCACCGAGACCGACGCCATCGTGAAGGCCTTCCGACGCTTGGTACGCAGAAGCAGAGGCTACATCTCGGTGCACCCCTTTGTCGGAGTGTCGCCTTGCAATACGATGCACGACGATGTCTTCACGATCGCCACGGATCACAAAGTCTCCGTGGCGATCGTGCCGTTCCGGCGCGGCGTGACACTCAGTATGAACGTGCTGTCCCACGCCGCATGCTCCATCGCGATCCTCGTTGATCGTGGCTTCTCTAGCAAAGGCGACGGTAAGAAAAAGCGTCAGCGACACCAATTGCGACACAAAGTCGCGGTATACTTCACCGGTGGGCCAGATGACCGGGAAAGCGTCGCCATTGCTATGTGCTTCGCGGGGAACCCAAGAATTGGGGTCTCCGTGATCCGGTTCCTCTCATTGAATCAATGTGGGGAATCGGACAATGCCGACGACACGATACTACGTGAATTCGACGCGTACCGCGACAGGCGCGGTCGCGTGAAGTACCACGAGATGCGAGTGAACGATGCGGAGGAGATGATCGATGCGATACATGCGTTCAACGCCGAGCATGATCTGCTGATCGTGGGGAGGCAGGAGGGGTATGAATCCGATCTGATGAAGGGATTGTCGTCGTGGAGTGAGCAGCCGGAGCTTGGTGTTCTTGGTGATATATTAGTCTCCATGGATACCGCGAGCCATGCTTCGATCCTGGTCGTCCAACAGCAGAAGGGCTCCTGATGTGACGATAATCGTGTGGTGGATATTTTTTAGATTAATTTGTATGTTGTGGCATATTTTCTTAATTACATCCTTTTTGTTCGTTATTAGTTTTATAAGAGAAGAAGAAGCAGCAATCTCTGCATGTGTTGATCAGTGGATGCAAACCTTCTTATTTAGATTTTGATAATAGTATAACATGAAAAAAGATTATAATAAATTTAAAAAGGACTTGGTATGAAAAATACGACAGTTTAGGAAATCAATTACAACATCGTATAGAAAAATATATATTCAAGTTAAAAGGGACTAACCATGGGAGCCAACTTGATACTCCCACCCTTATTTTTTAAGGTATTTTGTCGAAAAACAAATGGGAATATTTAGGTCAATACACTACAGGAAAACTAGTTTTTAGTAACAGATGAAAGCAACATTTTTATTAAAATGTTGCGAATAATGGATTATTTGTAATATTTTAAATAAATGTCGGGTTTGACAAAGTATTAGTAACATTTATCTACTAACGTCGCACTTGATTGGGATATTTGCAACATCTGGCAATAAATGTAATAATTAGTTGTCATATTTACAACACTTGGATACTAATGTTACTAATACAAATAGATGTAACATTTAAAGCAAACGTTACGAACAAATAATTGGCGGAATTAAATCCCTCCCACTTTTTCAACCCTAAAAACTCTAACGACAACCCATCCCTCCCATTCTATCATCTATGCCGCCCCCTCTCTTCCTCACCCTCCAGTCCACCTCCATCTGCGTGCACCCATCCTGTCCCAAGCCCAATATTGGATAAACAATATTGTTCCAGGTAATCCTTCCTCTATTTATTTTTTAGTTTTGATTTCTATTACGTGCTTCGTCCATTTCGTTTCTCTTTGATCATTGAGTCATTCTACACCATTTCCCCCTTTGACCGTGTTCAATCGAAGGTTTGTATTCTCATATTTGGGCCCCAGTTCATCATAGTTTTGTATCTGAACTGCGACCATGATATATGTGATCCGGTCACATTTGCTCCCTTGTTCCCCATTCATTCCTGGGTACACCTTCCGATTTCCATCCTTATTACCACGATCCAATCTCATGTTCTCTGCATCTTCACATCCGCAGACCTTTTCCCCTCTGCTCGAGCTTTAGATGAGAGATTATCATCATTGTTTCTGTCACATCTGCCAAAGAGAAGGACGTCCACATATCCTTAGACGAACCCATTCCACAAGCACAACAAACAACAATTGTTGTGTTCCCTTTGTTTTATTTGTAGTATTCCATGCATCAATCCCTTTCTAATATGGTGTCATCGTATCTCTATTTTCCATCCGATTCAGAGTGTATGCATCTCCCCTCTAATCGAACCTTCATTAGAGGTTTATTTGATTTATTATTATGAGATTACGCATACAGTGAAGGAGCAACCCATGTGTATTGTTCTCATTCTATCAATACATGCAATAGGTGTTTCATCATCCTTTAAAAAGCTATTGTATATTGCTATTGGATATTGCTATTAGACAAAGCTATTGTATGTGTCGTTTCAATAGCTATTGGATATTGCTACTGCATGATTTTAAAGGATGCAGTCCACCATTCTATTCTAGTTCTTAGGATAATTATGAAAAGAAGGTAAGCTAAATTAATATTGATACTTTTTTAGGATAATTGTGCTGATACTTTGTTTGTTGAAGATTAGAGTTCAAGTAATTATACAGGTCTCTAGAACAGTCCATAGGAATCAATCCTGTAATTTTGATCACTCTAATTTTGGGATTTGTAAGTAGTTTTCTGTTGCTGCTTTGTCTAATGTTAACAATTATTCTTGAAACTGGTTGAGATAATAGAAAGAGTATAAAGTTTTCTCATAAAATTTATTAGAAATTTCTTTACAACATAAGTTAACAATTTCTGTAGAGCTTCCTCATAATATTAACAATTTCTGTGATGCAATCTAAATGGATGTGAATGCATCAGTTGTTCTATTGCTGCAGATTCTAAGATTTTTGTTAATTGTGTTATTACGTTAGTGGTGCTTTCCGTTGATAACCCCTTTCCATATAATTATTTTTGTTGATTTTGGTTGGTTACATGCTATTATAGGATCTAAAAATGGATAAGTCATGGATGCACATGAGATTTGCAGATATCGATGAATACAATAGAGGGGTAAAGCAGTTTCTTGAATGGGTTTTTCATGAGGATAGATTCTCTTATAGAGTTGGAATCGATGGAGAGAAAATTTTATGTCCTTGCGTAAAGTGTAAGAATACACATTCTTACACACAAGAAGTTGTCTACGATCATCTAATCTGTGATGGGTTCTGGCTACATTACGAGATTTGGAGTGCACATGGCGAGGATGTTAGAAATTTATCACATCGAGTTGTCCAAAATGATCCAATTGTGGATATGTTATGGGAGGCTCAATGTACTCCCCCACATTTTTCCATGCAAGACCCATTGGATAATGATGACAATCAGTTTTTCACAAATTTAAAAGAAGCAGAGGAGCCCATTTCTCCAGGATCTAAAGTATCTAGATTGGAGTTCTTATTAACTATTTTTATGATGAAAGTGATGCATCACTGTAATAAGGCAATGATTGAGGAATTACTGGAATTTATTGGTAAAGTGCTGAATAATCCTGAAGGCTATCCAAGTAACTGGTATAATGCAAAAAAACGTCTTCGATCATTGGGCTTAAAATCAGAAAAAATAGATGCATGCAGTAATGATTGCATTCTATTTTGAAAAGAACATCGAGAACTCACTATTTGTCCTGAGTGTAATTTTTCAAGGTACAAAGAAAATGCAAGTGTCTCTAGTAATTCAAAGAGGAGAGCAGAGAAAGTACTTAGATATTTTCCATTGGTCCCTAGACTACAACGTCTTTTCATGTCATCTAAGACAGCTAAATGGATGTCGTGGCATAAAGAGGGTAAGCTGACAGATCCTAATGGATTAATGCGTCATCCTTCAGATTCTGAAGAGTGGATACAGTTTGATGAGAATTTTCCTAATTTTGCATTAGAATATAGAAATATCAGGCTTGGTCTCTCAAGTGACGGCTTCAATCCATATGCAAACATGAACGTTAGTTACACAATTTGGCCAGTCGTGATTGTAACTTATAACTTACCACCATGGATGTGCATGAACTCGTCCTTTATGATGCTCTCAATGTTAATACCAGGCCCAAAAGGACATGGGAATGCAATATATATATATATACATATATATGCAGCCTTTGATTGATGAGTTGAAGTTGTTGTGGTATGATGGAGTGCAGACATATGATGCACACAAAAAAGAGAAGTTCAGAATGCGTGCAATGTTATTATGGACCATTAACGATTTTCCAGCCTATGCCAATTTATCCGGATGGAGTACCAAAGGCAAACTTGCATGTCCAGTATGTATGGATAATTCACACAGTACTTGGTTGAATAATAGTGGAAAACATTGCTATTTGGATCACCGTAGATTCCTTCCCATTAAACATAGATGGCGTAGAAGTCAATATAAGGATAAATTTGACGGAGCATCATCAGGTCCAAAATTGGACTTTGTACGTGTTTCTGGATCTGAGTTGTTGCAACAACAGGAGAGCATTCAAGGCATTCGACTAGGTCGCCTTTTCAAGAAAAAATTGAGTGGTGGTTGGAGGAAACATAGTATATTTTTTCGAGAGTTACCTTACTGGAAATATTTACAGATCCGTCATAATCTTGATGTTATGCATATTGAGAGAAATGTGATGGATAACATACTTGGAATATTGGGTTTATCTGGAACTGCAAAAGATACTTTGAAATCTAGAAGGGACTTGCAACAATTAAACATAAGAAAAGAATTACAACCTGCAGAGTTGAATGATGGGAGAGTGATGTTACCTAGAGCATTGTATACATTATCCCTGGATGCACGTCAGAAGATATTGTCTTTCTTAGCTAATCAAGGTACCAGATGGCTACTCTTCTCAACTTTCTAGATGTGTGAACATAGCAGAGAAAAAGATATCGGGACTTAAGAGCCATGATCATCATGTGTACATGCAAGTTTTCTTACCATTAGCCATTCGCGAGGTGCTTTCCCCAGATCTTGTATGTCCCTTAACAGAGCTAAGCCAATACTTCAGAGCCGTATGTAGTAAGGTACTTGATCCGTCTACACTATATGAATGGGAACACAATATCATAGTGACCCTATGTAAGATGGAACAAATATTTCCACCATCATTTTTTGATGTAATGGTACACTTGACTATGCACTTAGCGAACGAGGCAAGAATCGCAGATCCGGTGCAATATAGATGGATGTATCCCGTTGAACGATATCTTAAAAAACTTAAAGGATATGTCATCAATAAGGCTTCTCCAGAGGGGTCAATTGTAGAAGGCTATTTATTTGAGGAAAGCATCAATTTCTGTGCGATGTACATGGATGGTACAGATAATCGATTTAATCGTATGGAAAGAAACTTTGATGGTGGTGCACCTGAAGCGAGAGAAGGATGTCTATCAATTTTTTTCTTCAAGTGGAAGACCAATATCAGGTACTGTAAGACGAGAATGGTCCCAAAGAGAGAGATACCTTGCACATTACTATGTATTAATGCAGATTAATGAGATTGATGCATATTTCGAAGAATATAGACACATGTCAGTCGAAAGAGATGACATATCTGTATTCCTACTTTGGTTTCAAGTGCAAATTGAGCAATTTAAACAAAATGGTGATCCAAGATGGACTACAGAATTGGATATAATATCAAGGAGTCCATATTCACATGTCCACTCACATTCAGGATATATTGTTAATGGGTTCAGATTTAGAAAGAAATCTATTGATATCAATAAAACGAATCAAATGAGTGGTGTGGTTGTTAAATCAGCCCTCGAGTCTGGATTGGATGGCTACTATGGAGAAATTATAGATATTATTGAGGTTAGCTTCACACATGACCACCGAGTGGTGCTATTTAAATGTGATTGGTTTGATGTGTACAATGAAGGTGTGGGTTATCGCAAGGATAAGATAACTGGATTTGTCAGTTTAAAGAAAAGTGCCCGTCTAGCTACAGAGGAACCTTTTGCATTAGCAAGTCAAGTGGAACAAGTTTTCTATGTAGATGACAATGAGGCATGTGGATGGATTATACCTGTAAGAACGATGCCTAGAGACTTCTATGATGTCCACAATGAAGACATCATTATAGACTCGGATGCCTATCAAGATACTATGTGTGGCGTCGATACATCAGGCGCACATAATGATGTAGATGTGGATATTCTTATTGGTAGAACCAACATAATTGTTAATGAGTAATGGTAAGCTATGTTATTTCTTTAAAATGTATACTTTACAATGTAATATTATAATTGTTTTAATACTTTGTCTTAAATCGCAATGCAGATGAGACCATGATCTGAACGCCGTGTTCACTCTGTACCAATTACTCCTGTAGTAGGAACCAAATCAACGGTAATTTGATAGTTTAATTTTTTTTGCATTTGAACATATTCATTTTTTAGTTAGTTTATTATTTTTATAAATAATATAATGCAGATGACACATCGATTTGAACGCCCCACTCATTCCATGTTGACTGCACCTCTAACAGGAAGTAAATCAATAGTAAATCACCCCGACACCTGAGTATTACAACTTCATAATATTTTCCTGTTGAAAATATGTCATTTATTATGTAAAACTTAATTGTGATGTAGATGGAAACACGAGCTAACAATTGTGCTCAGTTACCTAATGTATCTGAAACACAATCAGAGCTACATCAGTCGCCCATGCAACATAGTGATGATGTAACAGATGTCGGTTCTTCATCAGTTAGGGGACGCAGAGGCCCATCAAGGTGTCGTTACTTAGATCGTCTAGCTGCTGGACAAACATTGCATGTTAAAATTGTTGGTGGAGATGCTGTTGGGGAACATGCTGCACAATTTCACAGTTTTTTAGGGCATGTTGCACGTTTTCGAATTCATATTTTAACTCGTGATTTCAGAAGAGATGTTTCAGATGATGTCAAAGCTTCAATTTTGCATGACTTGGAGGTATGTTATAGGTATTGATTGTTTTTAGAAAATGTAAAAATATTTTCTAACATTGGTATTATAGGGTTCATTTACATGGGAGCGTTGCCCTGAAATAGATAAACAAATATTATCACATGCAGGTGATCTACATCGTCGGTATCGATAGAAATAAAAAAGAAGGTTAAGTATTCTTTTAAATATTTGATATTCAATATTGTGTGTTAAATTAGTAAGTAATATATTTTAATTTTGTTCTTTCAGTATTTTGATGAGATGATACCTCTATCAGAGCTACGTAAAAGAACTCCCAAGGAGCTTGATGCAGTGACATGGAGAAAACTTGTGGATCATTGGTCTTCTGAGGAGTATAAGGTAAATGCATATTTTTTAATATATTTTTAGGAAAGGTTTATAATGTTAACTTGGGTGTTAATAGTTTTTTTTGTAATTTAGGAGAGAACACTTAAGAACAAGAGAAGTCATGCAATGGAAGTAAATCCAACACATCGAATGGGAAGAAAAAATACCCATCAAAAAATTGACGAGTTTGTATGTATTGTTTTAAATTTTCATCTATTATATGTATTATGTTTCCCTTCATTTATTAATTTATCTATTCATTGTGCAGAAGAAATTGAATTCTCATGAGCCATCACGAGTAGATACTTTTCTTCTAACTAAAAGTGGAGAGATTAAAGGCGTGAGGATGTGGACATCCAAGGTCCACCAAAAAGAACACGTAAGTAAATTTTGATACTATTTTTTCATTTTTAAACATCATAAAATTTTATATGATTTGTTTAGGAGGAAATGGTGACTCTAATGTCTCCTCCTTATACCGAAGATGAGAATGGAACACCTGTGATACCACTCTCTCCAGAAGAAGCATTTTTGAAAGTTAAAGGACCTTAACCTTTTGGTCGTGTTCGTTGTGGAGGTCGTGGTGCTACTCCTTCTAGATATTTTGGTGTTCAAGGTGGCTCTTCGAGTCAAGAGGTTGTCGAACTTCGTAGTAATGTGCGCAATTTGACGGAACAACTTGCTTCCATGCATAAAGGACAAGAGACTCTTATGCAACAAATGGCAGAGCAACAACAATTATTTGCAAAACAAATGGCAGATCAACAACAACAGATGGAAAAGCAAATGATGGATATGATGGAGCTTCATCGTCAAGAGATGAGAGGTCTTATATCCATGACGTCAAAAGAAAAGGACATGTCTTCTCATGCAAGTGATAATGCTCGTGAAAATGATGAATACAGTGATGATGATGAGTATTATTCTGAAGATGCTTAGAATTAGTTTTTCTTTTTCATTGTATAAGTACTCTTGTACTACAAATTTTGGTAGTAAGTTTTATAGTCTTATTTTGGTAAGTGAAGCATTTGCATTGTTATGTTATCATGGTTTGTTCTATGTAATGGTAATTGAGATTTGTCGTATTTTGTTAAGATCTTATAGTTTATTTATAATGATCATGAAATTGACGAAACTTACCTACAACGATCGTAAATATTGCAGGTATAATTGTTGTAATAGTAAACTTGAATATATGTAGCATTTATGAAATGTGTCGAGTAATACAACTGTAACATTTCCATAATGTTACAATTTTATTACCAACAAGGCAACAAAACTGTTACAATGAAATATATATGGAACATTTATTTAACTGTTGCAATAGTATTCGTGTCAACTACTAAGTGTTGCAAAAATTGTAATAGCAACATGTATTTTTATGTTGCTATTTAATTACAACGAATATAAAAACGTTGCAAATGTTAATTATTTGTAACGTTTGTAATAAATGTCATAAATAGCATTTGCGGCACAACCTTTAGTAACATTAAAAGCGACATACAATAAATGTCGCTTTAAAAAAATAAACGTTGCGAATAGACTTTTGCAACATTATTACGAATGTTGCAAATATAGAGTTTTCCTGTAGTGATATATGTCAGCATGTTCTCTTTCAAATTTCATACAACTAGAACAGACATTCCTAATCTGTCAATCTAGAAAGAGTTAATTTCAGCAATTCTAAGACTATTAAAATTTAACATGCTTGATAGATGGGATATGAGTCTTGAACTAAGTCAACATTTATATGATAACATGTTTTTATATAGTAATCTAAATAACCCCATATGTGATCAGCGAAATTCTTAAAAAAATAAGATTTGGGAGTGCCAAGTTGGTTCCCCCTTAGGGTAGCTCCATTTTTCCTTATATTTATAATAATGACATTTCATTTTAAAATATATTTTTTGTGTGGTAATATACATTTGAGCGTTCATCCATATTTATATGCTAACATATTGAGTAATGGAAAAAATCTAAATAACTAAATAAAATATGATATATATAACAATAAAAATATAATAAAGTTTAATATTAAAATTGTTATTTAGAGTATTAAGATACAAATGGGATTTCATCCCAATTTATGTGCTAACATGTACCAATTTTGAACAAACGTTTAAATATTATAAATATCTTAAGATAATGTAATATATATTATGATAAAAACGCAATAGTGTTTCACACTAAATTAATTTTGTGTGTGCTTACATACATATGAAATGTCATGCATAATTAGTAAGATAACATACAAAAAATTTGAGTAAGAGTTCAAAATCCAAGAAAAACTCAAGAAAATGTGCTACATATATTATGATCTAAATGTAATAAAAGGTAATGTAAAAACCAATTTTAGATGCTACCATACATATGAGACTTTATTCATATTTACGTGCTACCATAAACCAATTTTGGAGTAAAAGTTTAATCCTAGAAAAACTCAAGAAAAATGTAATATATATAACAAAAAAATATAATAAAGTTTCTTGATAACATGATTTTATTGAGTGCTTACATAAATATGAAATTTCATCCATAAAAAAGCTTACTTACATCGATTTCAACTAAAAAGAACACTAATAAACTCAAGAAAATGTGATTAAAAAATAGAAATAATAAATTTTAATGATAAAATTAATTTCGACAATAGATATTGTCCATTTTTGTGACAATATAAATATATTTTGAGTAAAGTTAAAGCCTTCAAAATGCTCAAGAAATGTGATATATATATATATATAGGGCTTATCCAGTGAGCCCTGTGCTCATTTGAGTTTTGGTGAGCACCAAACGTGGGCGCGCCACGTGTATTTCTATTTGAATGGTTGCCTATTTCGAAGGAGCACGGTTTTGGAAGGATATTAATATGTTTGAGCAATTATATTTCCAATTATATTGAGTCCTTAAAAAAAGGAAGACTGTTTTAGAAAGATAAAGTCAAATTATTAATTTCGTACCGAAGAAATAGTCATTGTATATTTGATTAGTAATGTTAATATTGTACTCAAGTAATTATGTGTTACGAGATCAGTAATACTGAAACATTTGTCAGTATTTTATATTTGTAATATTACATTGTACAGAGATCAGTAATTGATTCATGTTACTCAAGTAACATATTCAGTTCTCAAGTAATTATTGTTGTCAGATCAGTAATTAAGTAGGAAAACTAATCTCGTGATAAGCATTTACTGGACTATTGTATATATATTACTGATTCCATTTGTTTGTTTGTTCTTACTTAACTTTATATCATTTTGACTGAATCTGATTTGAAGACAACATTCTGAATATAATTGATTCAGTAAGAATGATAGGAGAACAAGTAACACTTAACAAATGCATGTAACATGGGCAAATGGCATAAGTAACTTGGTATAAATGAAAATACATGTATGCAAGTAACTTTCACGTTTGTCTCAGTAACTTTCAGGTTTGTCTCAGTAACTTTCACATTTGTCTCAGTAAAAATATACATATGTCTCATGATTCAAATCCAATTGCAGGTCATTCATCGTTGTTTCTTCTGATATGATGCTCTCACGATCCAATGTTTCATTTTTTATTTTTTATATCCACGAATGATGTTGTGAGTTGTAAAACATCAGAAGTATTCCAACATCTGACATACCTGAAATAAAAATGAATTAGTAAACCAGTAGTTGAAGTTGTAAGAACTAAAGAGGGAGCAGTAACAATTATGTAGGTAATAGTAAATTAAAATATCATCTCAGTAAACAATGTAATAACATTAGTAACTCAATATATTTTCAAAGTAAAGGCATGAAAAGTAACAATTGTGTTAACGATGGTAACATAAAATATCTTATAAGTAAACTAAGTAAATACATTGGTAATTCAGTATAAAAGATTTAGTAAGAATGATAAACTAACAAGTAATACGCAGTACTTTCTTAAGATACATAAGTAACTAGCGATTGATAATGAACCAGTAAGAATACTATATAGAAAAGTAATTCATGCCATATTGTCAGTAACTTTGACGAATGCATTAAGTAACTTAATATAATTTTTTTAATAATTTGACTCAGTAACATAATGCGATATAAGTAATTTTTAAGGATTCAAAAGTAATAAAATTGAACATGATCCTTCTGAAGAAGAGTTTTCATGATACAAATCCAATTGCAAATCATCCATCGTCGATCCTTCTCATATGATATTCTGACGATCAAAATCCAATAAAGAATCATTGTTTACCATTGCTTCTGAGATATCATGATTCAAATAAAATCGCAAATAATCCATCACGTTCAAAACTGAAATCGAAACCTCAATATATTAGCAATGAAATTAAAACTTGAACATAAATATTAAATATTCCCAATACCTTTTATTCGAATACATCTATCGTCGAAAGAATCAACAACAAATTTTTTTTCCGTGAGATCGATCGATCGCAGAGCTCCAGAATATATGAAAGATCGTTCAAATGAAGTTGCCATACAATATGTTACCAAAACGCTACTATTACTAAATATGGAAATCATTAATTTATAAAATTAATCGATGCTAAAAACGTGGGATTGGAAGTTAATATCGGATTGAAAGTTAAGATCGGACGGTCAAAAAGATGGGCGCATGGAAACTCAAATGGGCCCTGTGCGCATTGGATAATTATCCTATATATATATATATTTCGAAAATAAAATAATAAAGTTTTAATGTTAAAACTACTTTTTATGTGGTTACATACATATGATATTTCATCCTTATTAGTTTGCTAACATTCACCGATTTTGAATAAAGGCTCAAATCACAATAAAAACTCGAGAATATATGATATGTATATTAGTATAGTAACATGATAATGTTTCATGTAAAATTATTTTTACTGTGCATACGTATGACATTTCATGCATACTTATGTCCAAATATACACCAAATTTGTAGTTAAACTTCAAATCCAAAAAAACTTCAGAAAAATGTATTATATAGTATGATAAAACATAATAAAGATTTAAGTTGAAATTAGTTATGTGTACTATACACCGATTTTTGGTAAATGTTTAAATCTAAAAAACTTAAGAAAATGAAATATATAATACGATAAAATATAATACAAATTTATGTTAAAATTAATTTTTTGCGTGCTAACATTCATGTGAGATTTCATCCATGCTAGATGTGTTTATATCTGATTGAATAGTTAACTATTAATAAACAATATAAAATCAATATGATATATAATCATATAATGATGTTTCATGTTGAAATTAATTTTTGTTTAGTAATTGTGGGAAAAGAATGAAAGAATATAAAGGTTTGTTTTATTCAAGAGATCTAGGGGTCCTTATATAGGACAAAACCCTAGAGAGTTCAAAGGAGAAAATTACATAAATACCCTTAATAGGTTACAAGAATATACTTTTGCCATATAGAATATTCTCTTAACATATATACTCCTAACACTCCCCTTCAAGTTGGAGCATATTTATAAGTCATGCCCAACTTGAAAATAATCCAGGAGAGTCGCTTCTTGTGTAGTGCTTTTGTGAAGATATCTGCAAGCTCAATATCAATGTTGATGTGAGGAGTAGTAGTCCTTCCAATTCTGACAGCATCATGAACAAAATAGTAGTCAGCCTCTATATGCTTGATTTGTTCATGGAACACTAGATTTGTAGCAATATATGTAGTATATTTGTTTTCACAATATAGTGGAATATGATCAGTAATGACAATGATACCAAGTTCTTGCAGAAAAGTTAATAGCAACGTGGTCTCGCAAGTATCTTGAGCCATCACACTGTACTATGCTTCTACACTTGATCTAGATACAATAATCCGCTTCTTGCTCCTCCAAGTAACAAAATTTCCTCCAACCATTATAGCATAATCTGTGGTGGAGCGTCGATCCTCTAGTGAGCTTGCATAATCTGCATCAGCATATGTAGTAACATCAATGTACCCATTGCCCCATAGAAGAGGCCATTTCCTGGTGATTCCTTCACGTATCGTAGAATCTGAAGAACATCCTGCCAGTGACTGTAACAAGGTTGCTCCGTGTGTTGACTAGCTCTGCTCACTGCACAGGAAATATCTAATCTCGTGATAGTAAGATAAAAAAGTTTGCCAACCACACTCCTATATCGAGTAACATCTTTGAAGATAGGATCAGAGGATGTGAAGTGTTTCTTAGGATCTGCAAGAATACCAGCAGGCTTGCATCCAAGTAATCCGGCTTCCATACGATTGTCTAGACAATATTTTCTCTATGAAAGATGAAGACCCTCTATAGTGCGTAGTACTTCTATGCCCAAGAAATATCGTAGTGGACAAGATCCTTGGTAACAAATACCTTCTGGAGGAAAGCCTTGGTCTCTAGTATCCCTTTATCATCATCGTCTGTTATAACCATATCATCCAATAGACTGCAAGAATAATAGTACCAACTGTACATCTTCTAACAAACATTGAATAATCAGAGGTTGTTCTTGGAAGCCAAGACTGCTGATATCTGCATTAAGTGTATCGAACCATGCTCTTGGGCTCTGCTTTAGGCCATATATTGCTTTGTGAAATCGACATATATATCCCCCCTCAACTTCATAACCCGGAGACTGTCATATATACTTCCTCATCAAGATCGCCATATAGAAACGTATTTTTCACATCTAACTAAAAGATAGGCCATGCCTTATTTGTTGCCACAAAAAGGATAGTCCTTATTGTCCCCATACGTGCAATCAGTGAGAATGTCTCAAAGTAATCTACTCCATACGTTTGTGTGAAACTCTTTGCCACAAGACGAGTGTCAATCGACCCATCTGGTGATTGTTTGGTCGTGAAGGCCCATTTACATGCCATAGGTTTGGTCCCTTTAGGACATTGCACTAGATCCTATGTTTCCCTGAAAATAAGAACATTCATCTCGTCATCCATGGCCTTTCTCCTCCTGAATCCTGCAAAGCACTATGGTGGTCTCTTGGAATAGAAATGGTCATGAGAGCACCTGCATATCTTCTGTCAGTGGTTGATAAACTAGCAGTAGAGGTGAAATGAGATATGGGATGAAGTGTACACTGCCTCTTAGTTCTGTGTAGAGCAATGGGAAGCTCCTCAGGATCAACTGGGACAACAGTAGACGAGACACTTGAATTAGGTATATCATCTTGCAATAAAGGAATAGGTAATGGAATATCTGGTAATTGAGATTTTGTTTTCGCTTATAGACAATGGGTGGAGGTGGGAGATCAAGAGGGATATCGCTTACAGATTGTGTGGAGAAGTGGGTCTGCTAAAAAAAGGTTACATCTACATATAGTGATGTCCAATTGGATCATAGCACCCGTAACCTTTTTGAGTACGAGAATAACCAAGAAAAACACATTTAATAGCATGAGGAGAGAGTTTGTCAATAGTGTGAAAATTATGAACAAATGCAACACATCCAAGAATTCATAAGGGTAGAGGAAAAGGTAGCTCAATTGGGTAGAGCAGGGAGAAGGGGGTGGATCCATTTAGGGATGGAGATGGAACCCTATTGACAAGATGGACGACAATCAAAATAGTATCCCCACTAGGTTTTGGGAACTTTCATCTGGGTGAGGAGGGATCGAGCTATATCTAAAAGGTGTCTGAGTTTCCTTTCGGCTACCCCATTTTGTTGCGAAGTGTAAGGACATGATGTTGGTGAATGGTTTCCTGGGATGCAAAGAAGTTGGTTAGATCATGTTGAGAATTTCAAAATGTTATCTGTGCAAAAAATTTGAACACCAAAGGAAAAGATATTTTTGACATATTGGAAGAAATTATTAATAATATTGCGAATCTCCAATCATTCTTTTAATAGATAGACCCAAGATGATTGACTGTAGTCATCAACAAAAACAACAAAGTACTTATGTTCACTTAGAGCACGAACCGGAAAGGGTCCCCAAATATCATAATGGACTAAAGAAAATGAAACTTTACGACGAGGTTCAGAACGAGCTGGGAAGGACGTCGATGATGTTTCCCAAACTGACACGCCTCACACTCATGCCCCCATCAAAAATCTGTCTTGTCCGGATGTCCTGAAAATAACAAAAGAACTCATCAAAAATCACACTGCAATTACGTTACTGGGATAACTTGTGAACAAATAAGAGACTAAACATAAAATTAGGAGCGCATTGCACATCAGTAAGTCTGAGTTTGGAGGAAAAATCCATACTCCGCACAATAGTGATAGGGGAATATGCTTCGTTGGCAACCCGAACAGTCCTAACAACGAAAGACGGATGTGCAGAGGTGAGAAGATTACATTCTCCCGTCAGATGAGTAGATGCTCCAAAGTCAATGATCCATGTAGGGATGGATGCAGAGGCAACATTGGCAAGTGTACCTAAAGTAGTGACTAGATTCACAATGGGAGGAGAGGTACTAGTATTACCGTTAGAATTTTGTAGCAGTTGACATAAACGAGCATACTCAGATGTAGTGAAGGATGTCTAACTATCACCAGACGGTTGTTCTAACCAAAAATCCATATATAGGCCTTCGTATGAGGTAGCCTCATACGCACTGTTGGCATTAGTAGGCATGCCAAACTTTGCCCAACAACATTCACATGGATGATTCCAGCGTCTGCAGTGAGTGCATGCTAGATAGCGGGCAGTGGCATGATCCCATCCACATCCACATCCGAAGTCACGTCCACGTCCAGCATCACGACCACAGCCACGACTAAAGTCACGATCGCATCCTCCCTGGTTGTGGGGTCATCCTCTAACAAAATGTACAGTAATCTCTATAGATAGCTGATGAGATTGAGAATCAAGTTCCTATAGTCGACCATATATGGTCTCTAGATTGGGTAGCGTAGCAGCAATCAGAAATTGGTCCTTCACAATCTTGTATCTCGGATGTAACCTAACAAGAAACGATACTTGCCATTTGGCACGCTCACCTATCCGCTTATCACAACAAGCAGGCTGAAAGATAAGAAGCTCCTCAAACATGCTTGTAAGGAGCCTGTAGTACTCGACCAAAGATGTATCTCCCTGATTTGCAGACCAAATCCGTGTGTAGATATCAGAAAGATTGGACTTAGTTGTCATTTGGGAGTAGGTGTTCTCAAGGCTCTCCCACATATCCTTTGATGTCTCCTTGTAAAGAAGATTTGATGCAATATTTGGATCGACGTTGTTAGTCATCCAAGTAATCACTTGGCAGTTATCCATGATTGACAAGAAGCACAGACACAAGTTAATCACCCGAAAGAAAGCACCAAGTCCGACGACTCACATTATGAAATCCAAAATCACGTGGAATACATGCTATTGCAATTGCAAGATTTTATCATCCTTAGAGCCACAATAAGCCTCATCTCGAGTTAATTAGAAGCGGTATTAGATTGGAAAAACCTTATCCAACTACTGATGATTCCCCATTGTTTTGAGGATCTATACTGGTGATGTTTCATTTACGCCAACATAGGCCATCCTTCATCTTTCCGAGTCCCGACTAACCTCATGTCCCAGTCTCAAGGAGGGAATGTAAGGAGATAGGGAAGGATGCTTCCTAGGATGGTCATTCTCAAACTTGACTTAAGCCATCATGTCGATCCCTCAAAACCAACATAGGATCTTTAACTCTTGAACATATGGTTAGTCTTTGGTCAAAGAGGAGAGATCTTGCTACCCAAAAAAAAGGATACCCATCCAAATCTCTTTACTACAAGGAAGAACAATCCAAGTCCACAAAGATCAATCAAAACTCGAACCCGTTCATACGTATGTATAAAATTCGAGAAAGCACAATGGAAATAGTTTTTGGTATCCG
The DNA here is from genome assembly GCA_037367405.1 of Ottelia alismoides. Classification (NCBI taxonomy): domain Eukaryota; kingdom Viridiplantae; phylum Streptophyta; class Magnoliopsida; order Alismatales; family Hydrocharitaceae; genus Ottelia; species Ottelia alismoides. Next base: position 297,037 of record JAZKJV010006799.1, on the reverse strand, counting down.
ATCTTCTGATTCTTAACTCACACCTCCCACGACAAACCAGAGTTCTACTCCCGAGAAGGGGAAACCAAGTGAAGTAACACAATGGTCTCCTTTCGCTTGATCTGTGGGATCAAACACAAAGTACATTCAACTCGCGCAAGTCCAGGTGAAAATCCGACAGAGATTAGACGGATGGCTGCCTGCAAGATATATAGCACGAAAAATGAAATCGAAAACATAACAGCTTATCATGAGAAGAACATGGGCAAAGTATTTCACAAGGTTTGCTCTTACTATTTTGGCCCTGATAACCTGCAACTTTCCCCAAGGCAAAAAGCTTATTTACCTTTTTGTTGTATTTTGCAAATCAGTGATGACTCGTACCATCAAGCCGCTGTGGATGTTCCGTCTGTCGCAGTCCGAGAGGAGACAGCAATTCTGGATACCGCAGCCTACATCACATATCACGCTCGTAGGGAGATGAGCATGCAGTCGCTGGGAGATTTCTCTGCACGTTAAGTACACAATATATACTGGAAAAATCATCTTTACAGGGATCCTATATACATCAGAGATAACTTGTATTCATGATTATATAGAACTAGAGCAGCAGTACACATAATTAGGCAGACAATCGATAATGCGATAATGTGGTACTTTGTAACATCTTGACCAGATTAAATAAACATCCCTCTAAACACATGATTTGAGCAAGGAGGGCGGTCTATCATCAGGCGAAATTGTGGAGCGCGGAATCTGTACCGATTTCTGTTCGAGGTACATGTATTCTATGCTCCTAGTGATCCTGGATATGGATATATTCACAACTCTGGCATTGGAAATGCGCATGACTGGTTTCTAGATTGTCGGCGCAGAAGACGACAGTGAAATGTTACGAAAGAATGCTTCCTGTATAGACCACCGGATCGAGTTACGATTTTGGAGTCACGCTTGACAAGCAAGAACTGGCCATTGAAGTATGACTACCAAAAGAATAAATTCAATCAGAAGAATGACCCCTCAGAGACGAGGATCACGGAGTGCCACAAATCAAGCAGTTTTTTTCCTTTGAAACTGTAGAAATGGATCTGTCCAATGAGGGTCTTCCCTTGCTGCTCGATCCCATCGTTTCTTGAACTTCTCTAGTTCAGCTGTGGACTGCCTTCTTATCTGCATCCGAGGACACATCACAATTCTCATCGTAACATTCGATAATAAAATTGGTAACCTGGAAATAATTCTTACATGGGTTCTTATGTCCAAAGTCCTGTAACTAGGTGCCTGGCAGAAGGAAAAGAGAGTCCCAGAAAAATTGAAACGTTAGTAACTTGAAACCGATCTCAGCGGGATGGAAATTTAACGACTAAGGCGATTCCATTAATCTTATACCTTGGGTGCAGAATGTCCTCCTAAGGATGGTATTCCCTTGTGCATAACATATTCACTATCAACAACACCAACATTCTTTGTCCGGTCGCCCTGAAATTTGATGGCATTTTTATGATCATTTCCCTACATAGTGCTATATGTTGTATTCAAAGTTGTATTTAGACTTTAATTGGAAAGTCTATGTAATTACAATTGGCATTCAATTTGGTTTCAATTGGGAAACCAAATGGTTTGGAGGGAAAGTTGAGAATTCCCAAATTTGAAATATGAGAGTTTGGGTGGAAGTTTAGTCCCACACCGGGGAGAACTAAACTTTTTGGTGGACTTAAATATGAGTCCACACCCCAAGCTCTTGTAGCAATGGTAGAGAGGAGGAATGGAGGACCACACACACGCGCGCGCTCCGCTCCGTCTCCGTCTCCGGCTCGGGCTCGGGCTCGGGAGAGTCATCTCGGATCTCGATACTTTTGCTGTAGATTTCATTTGGTAAGTCGATTAAATTAATCGTGTACGATTAATTTGGTAAGTCGACTTAAATGAGAATTCAACTCGTCATTATGGGCGCGTTTTTTGGGATCCGAAAGGATGCGTTTTCGGGACGCATTTTTGGAAACCAAAGGTCGCGTTTTTAGGACGCGAGCCCCTCTATTTATATCCTTCACTCGACTCGGTTTTTCTTCACTCGCAAGAAAAACCTCTCTCACGCCGTCTCTCTTTGGTTCTTCCTCTCGCGGACGAACGTCTTCCTCTTCTCCTCTCTCAGCTGCAGTTCTCTGAGGTACAATTGAGGACGATCCCGTTGGTGTGCGCCGACGACGATCGTGAACCGTCGTATCCTGGGAGCGGATCGCCAGTACCCTACGCACCGGTATTGTGGGGGCGATATCTTCTCTAAGGACAGTCCATTTTCATGGACGCTTCGGTGACTTCTAAACTAATCTCTGTTTTATTTTGCTTGCTGCAATACGTTTATTCCTTTACCCTTTCTGGATCATGCCCGTGTTTGTGTTTCTGTTCTTTTAATCGGTTCCTGTTTACATTGAATAATCGGATAATGATTGGGAAACATATGATTAATATGATTTTAATCTGTATCGTTTCTCTGTTAATTCATTTGGATTCGATTTTATACTGTTTAATGTATGAACTGGTAATCTTATTTACAACAATCTTAGAGAAGATATCCCGAACCGATTCTAAAATGTCGGAAACAATGTTTAAATCGAGGGTAGATATGACGGGTATGCCTGAAAAATTCGGTGGACAGAATTTTAAGCGTTGGCAACAACGCATGAGGATCTGGTTAACCACCATAGGGTTAATCTCGATGCTTGAAACCGACTGTCCTACGGTGGAGGCGGAAAACCCCTCACCCGATAGCCATAAGACGCAATCTGCGTGGAAGGAACGCGACCGTATATGTCATGGTTGCATCTTGTTGGCTCTGTCCAACACGTTGTTTGACGTATATTGTTCATTCACGCAGACTGCGAAGGGGCTATGGGAAGATTTGGATCGGAAGTATAACACCGAAGATCTCGGTATTGAGAAATACTCCGTAGCCAAATTCTTGAAGTTTTCCATGGCCGAAGGGAAGTCTGTTTCTGAACAGGCACACGAGTTTTTACTCTTGCTCCATGGTCTAGAGGATGCCGAAATGAAACTTCCAGAGAAGTTTCAGGTCATGTGCATCATAGAAAAATTCCCAAAGTCATGGGAAGACTTCGGTATGACCCTGAAACATAGGAAGGGAAAAATTTCTATGGATGACTTGATGGTGGCAATTGCCATAGAGGAGGAACACAGGAAACAAAAACCTGTGCTTCCTGTTGATATTCAGGCTAAGGTCAATTTTATGACCTCGAAGGGCAAAGATAAAAAGGGAAAGGGTCCCAATAACAATAAAATGAAACCAAAGAGCAAGATCCAGAAAAAGGCAAAGAATAAACCCTGCTGGCACTGTAATCAGGTTGGCCATTGGAAGAAGGACTGTCCGTCCTTGAAGGCTCAACCTAAGGCTACAGACGGGAGTCCACAAGTGAACATGATCACTATGGGACTCGGGGCTAGCGAGGGGTATGTCTCTGTAAAACCTGAACTATACCATATCCATGATCCAAATGAGTGGCTCGTGGATACGGGAGCCAATGTGAACATATGTTCTGACAGAACGTTGTTTTCTTCTTATCAGACCTGCAGCGGTGGGACTGTGAAGATGGGGAACGATTCTGCAGCCAGGGTGCTAGGGTCGGGACAGGTCAACTTGAGGTTCTCCTCTGGACGAGTCTGGACGTTGCACAGGGTGCTGCATGTTCCTGACATCAAGAAGAATGTGTTATCTGGCTCCATCTTAGTTAGAAATGGTTTTGAATTGAACTTTAAATGTAATAAAGTTGTTATTCTGAGACATGGTGTCTTTTATGGAAAAGGCTATTTGGCTGACTTTGACTTGTTATTTAGAATTAGATGTGATTCAGTAAACATTAATGAATTGAATGTTTTGAATGCTGAATGTTCTAATTCTGTGTCTCAAGTTGTGAATAATCTTGAATCTTGTGATCTGTGGCATGGTAGATTGGGTCATGTAAATCTAAATTCGATTAAAAGGATGATGAATTTAGAATTGATCCCTAAACACACAATTGATAAAACTCAAAAATGTGAGATATGTGTGCAAGCAAAGACACCTAGGAAGTCTTTTCAGTCTGTCTCTAGAGATAGTGAGATCTTAGATCTAGTGCACACGGATATCTGTGAGTTTAATGGTGTGTTGACCCGAGACAATAAAAAATACTTTATCACCTTTATAGATGATGGCAGTAGATACTGCTATGTATATCTAATGAAAACCAAGGATGAAGCCTTAGAGAAATTTCTTATCTTTAAGAATGAGGCTGAGACACAAATAGGAAAAGTGCTTAAACGCCTTAGGTCAGATAGAGGAGGTGAATATACCTCCAACTTATTTGATGAACAATGCAAATCTTTTGGCATAGTTCATGAAGTTACGGCCCCATATTCACCGCAATCAAATGGGATAGCAGAACGGAAAAATAGAACCTTAACTGACATGATCAATGCTCTCCTACAGAGTTCTGGACTTCCAACCTATATGTGGGGAGAAGCCTTGAATACGGCTTGCCATATTCTGAATAGGGTGCCTCCAAGACATATGGAAAAGTGTCCCTTTGAACTTTGGAGAAAAAGGAAACCAAGTTTAAGATATCTCAAAGTGTGGGGCTGTCTCGCTAAGGTTTTAGTCCCAGAACACAAGAGAAAGAAACTTGGTCCTAAAACTGTTGATGCGGTCTTCTTAGGTTACTTGGAAAATAGTTATGCATATAGGTTCTTGGTAATTCGGTCCGAGATACCGGGCATAGATGTCAACACTATTGTTGAACTCCGTGATGCTACCTTCTTTGAGGATGTCTTCCCATTGAAGACTGGGATTCCTCAGAATCTGACCATTGAGGGCGCCTCCACATCAGGATCTATTCCAGACCAAGTGGAAAGGATATCGAATGTGGGGGTTGAGACTCAACATGAACCCAATGATCTTTCTGAAGAGAATGAGCCAAGGAGGAGTAAAAGACCTCGGATAGCCAAGGATCTGGGTAGCGACTTTGTTGTCTACCAGATCGAGGGTGATCCACCAAGTTACAAGGAAGCCATGGCTTCATCCGAAGCAAAACAATGGAAGGAAGCCATCAAATCTGAGATGGATTCCATTATGGCTAATGGAACTTGGGAGTTGGTTGATTTACCCAAAGGGTGCTCTACTATTGGGTGCAAGTGGGTGTTTAAGAGAAAGCTTAGACCTGACGGATCAATTGAAAAATATAAAGCCAGATTAGTTGCCAAGGGCTTTAGGCAAAAGGAAGGTATCGATTATTTTGATACCTATTCCCCTGTGACTAGGATGACCACAATCCGGATGCTCATAGCATTGGCATCTGTATATGATCTCTCTATCCACCAAATGGATGTGAAGACCGCCTTCTTGCATGGCGATCTTGAGGAAGAGATCTATATGGATCAACCTGATGGGCTTGTGACTCCTGGGAATGAGGGAAAGGTTTGCAAGCTTGTCAAATCTCTTTACGGATTGAAACAAGCACCAAAGCAGTGGCATGAAAAATTTGACAAGACTATTTTGTCATGTGGCTTTAAGGTTCATGAATCCGATAAATGTGTTTATTCCAAGGTGAAAGGTGATGAGTGTATTGTCTTGTACCTATATGTTGATGACATATTGTTGTTTGGATCACATATGAGGATTATTAATGAGACTAAGGCATTCTTGAGTAGCAAGTTTGAGATGAAGGACATGGGTGTTGCTGATGTGATCTTGGGTCTCAAACTGACAAGGTCAGTTGATGGGATTGTAGTTTCTCAATCTCACTATGTTGAGAAGGTACTTGAGAAATTTGGATATCAAGATTACAAAGCTGTAAGCACTCCTTTTGATTCATCCAAAACGCTATTTAAGAATAAAAATGGAGTACCTGTAGCCCAGCTAAGGTATTCACAAGTGATAGGAAGTTTAATGTATCTTGCAAATTGCACGAGACCTGATATTTCATTCTCGGTTGCAAAGCTGAGTAAATACACTAGTTGTCCTGACCGTACTCACTGGGAGGCTCTGGATCGAGTACTGAAGTACTTGAAGGGAACTATTTCTCTTAGTTTGCATTATGGTAGACATCCATCTGTACTAGAAGGATACAGTGATGCAAGCTGGATAGGGAAAGTAGAGGAGTCTGGGAGTAATGGTGTTACAGGGTATGTATTTACCCTTGGAGGCGGTGCAGTCTCCTGGAGGTCTGTGAAGCAGACCATTCTAGCTCGATCCACTTTTGAGGCCGAGCTGTGTGCTTTGGACACCACTGGAATTGAGGCTGAATGGCTAAGGGAACTTCTGTCTGAAATTCCCATGGTAAGTCAGCCTGTTCCTGCGATTTCGGTACATTGTGATAATATGACCACAATTGTCAAGATCAAGAGTTCAAAGTTCAACCAGAAAACAAGGAGACACATACAAATCAGACTTAAGACGTTAAGGGATTTGGTGTCTCGAGGAGTGTTGGCTGTGGATTTTGTAGGATCCAAAGACAACACGGCAGATCCGTTGACTAAGGGACTTGATAGATCTTTAGTCCTAAAGTCTAGGCTTGGGATGGGACTGAGACCCATTGGGAGTTCCTCTACAGTAGCAACCCAACCTATCTGAGTGGAGATCCCACAAAGTAGGTTCAATGTGGTAATAACAAGCTGTTTGGAGAACTGGTTGGCACTCTAAGTTTAATGCGTAAGCATGAGTGTCTTATCCCTGGAAGCCTAAGTGCCATTTAAGCTGCGAGTTTAGGAAGAGCGTAGGCTCTGAATGGGTTCAAGCCTTAGGGCAGGATGTTAGCAGTGCATCCTTGGAGAACGCCACCTATGTGAGTGTTACTGTGGGCCGCAGTTAAAGGAAGAGGGTCTTTCCTGAACACACTCATGAAACAGGATAAGGGTGCATGGCCTTTAAGAGCACCAACCTTGAAGATTGTACCAAGAACAACGCTTTGTTGTTTCTACCGTACACTTTAACACCAAGGTCTGAAGTTCAAGACGTAGTTCACTTCGTTCCTGTTAAAGTGAAAGTAGTAAACTCAGGTAGAGGTTCAAACCGGAAGGTACCTTTACTGAAAGCAAAGTGTGGGCAGCCGAAAGAAGTCTTTTAAATCCTTTTGAATCTCCTTTTCAAATTGGTGAATTCGTGGGGGATTGTTGTATTCAAAGTTGTATTTAGACTTTAATTGGAAAGTATATGTAATTACAATTGGCATTCAATTTGGTTTCAATTGGGAAACCAAATGGTTTGGAGGGAAAGTTGGGAATTCCCAAATTTGAAATATGGGAGTTTGGGTGGAAGTTTAGTCCCACACCGGGGAGAACTAAACTTTTTGGTGGACTTAAATATGAGTCCACACCCCAAGCTCTTGTAGCAATGGTAGAGAGGAGGAATGGAGGACCACACACGCGCGCGCGCGCGCGCTCCGCTCCGTCTCCGTCTCTGGCTCGGGAGAGTCAATTCGGATCTCGGATCTCGATACTTTTGCTGTAGATTTCATTTGGTAAGTCGATTAAATTAATCGTGTACGATTAATTTGGTAAGTCGACTTAAATGGGAATTCAACTCGCCATTATGGGCGCGTTTTTTGGGATCCGAAAGGATGCGTTTTCGGGACGCATTTTTGGAAACCAAAGGTCGCGTTTTTAGGACGCGAACCCCTCTATTTATATCCCTCACTCGACTCGGTTTTTCTTCACTCGCAAGAAAACCTCTCTCACGCCGTCTCTCTTTGGTTCTTCCTCTCGCGGACGAACGTCTTCCTCTTCTCCTCTCTCGGCTGCAGTTCTCTGAGGTACAATCGAGGACGATCCCGTTGGTGTGCGCCGACGACGATCGTGAACCGTCGTATCCTGGGAGCGGATCGCCAGTACCGTACGCACCGGTATTGTGGGGGCGATATCTTCTCTAAGGACAGTCCATTTTCATGGACGCTTCGGTGACTTCTAAACTAATCTCTGTTTTATTTTGCTTGCTGCAATACGTTTATTCCTTTACCCTTTCTGGATCATGCCCGTGTTTGTGTTTCTGTTCTTTTAATCGGTTCCTGTTTACATTGAATAATCGGATAATGATTGGGAAACATATGATTAATATGATTTTAATCTGTATCGTTTCTCTGTTAATTCATTTGGATTCGATTTTATACTATTTAATGTATGAACTGGTAATCTTATTTACAACACTATATAGCTTAATGAACAATGAGCTGCATGTTTCAACAACGTGATACAAGAGCGCCTCATCAAAATGTGACTTCTAGCTTTGTTACAGTACAGGAGAGAATTATGTATGCTGCAACATGATATGAATTATTGATGCGATTGATAAGTTGCACTAAGTCAATCCGTGCTTAGTTGTCTATTTCTGAAACCAACTTCAACTAGAATTGACAACTGAATTAATATTACACGATGTGTTCCCTAATTCAACTGGAATATTGAAGAAAATAAAAACTTTTAGGAAATAACAAATAATAAAACAAAACTTTTGGACATCACAATATGAATTTGTAATTAGAAATTTCCGATTTAAGGTAATTTTACCTGTGAACAATATCCAAGCTTCATGTCCAAACCCCACCCATGAACCAAATCATTCTGCCATAAAAAGAGCACAGTACAATAAGATAATCATCATGCCCCAGCAAATGCTCGGTCATAAAAGATCAGCATGTTGATAATTATTTGTGCATGCTAATTTACAGAGAAATGATGTCTAACTGCGTTAACAAAATTTTCAATAATAAAATGTTTTCCCTTTGGAGGAAAGAAATACAGCTTCAAGGATGTGAACTTTTTTCGAGAAGAATATTGTTTACTTTAGCCATGAAGTGAGTGGGCCTAAAAAAATTAACAAATATGTAGATAACTCAGAGCGTCTAGGGTTAGCCATGAGATGCGATACTCTATTACACAGCCCTAGGCTCTCTTATATAGGAGAGTAGCCTATGGGTAAATTACATAAGAAGACTAACAAGAAAATAAAATAACAACGAGATACAAAATACTCTATGCGTCAACACTATGCGTCAACACTCCCCCTCAAGATGGAGCACGTAATGTGCTCGATGTAGCACAGCGATCGGCGAGTAATGGCGATCGAAGTTGCGATGGCGATCGAAGCTGTGCGCACAGGAGATGCGCGCACAGGCGCGAGAGGCGATCGGAGAGGGTCGCCGATCTGCTAGGCGGCGCCGATTCGAGGAGGAGAGAGAAGAGGGGCCGGCGAGTGGGGTTAGGGTTAGGGTTCGGTTTCGAGAACTCCGGTCTAGGACCGTCGCTCTGATACCATGTTGGAAAACGTGAATGCGATACTCTATTACACAACCCTAGGCTCTCTTATATAGGAGAGTAGCCTATGGGTAAATTACATAAGAAGACTAACAAGAAAATAAAATAACAACGAGATACAAAATACTCTATGCGTCAACACTATGCGTCAACACTCCCCCTCAAGATGGAGCATAGATATCAATCATGCTCAGCTTGGACGCACACTTCTGGAATGGACCTTTAGATAATGCCTTGGTGAAAATATCAGCAGTCTGATTTTCTGATGAGACGTGAGATGTAGCAATGAACCCCTTCTGAATCATGTCACGTATGTAGTGACAGTCGACCTCAATATGCTTGGTCCTCTCATGAAAAGCTGGGTTATTTGCTATGAACAAGGCAGCCTGATTGTCACATTCCAACATCATAGGAAGAGGTATATCAATGAATATGTCTGCAAGTAAGGATTTTACCCACATCATTTCTGTACTCGCCTGGGCCATAGCCCTATATTCTGATTCAGCACTAGATCTGGCTACTACTGTCTGCTTCTTGCTCTTCCACGAAACTGGAGCATCTCCAACGTAGACTGCAAACCCTGATGTTGACTTCCTGTCCTTGGGGCATCCTGCATAGTCTGCATCCGCACATCCTGTAACAGAAATCTCCTTTCCTTTCTTAAATAGCAAGCCTGCACCTGGGGATGATTTTAGATATCTCAGAATCATGTGTATAGCATCCATATGGACCTGGCGTGGTTGCTCCATGAACTGGCTCACACGACTCACTGCAAACTGTATGTCAGGTCTAGTGATAGTAACATACAGTAATTTTCCTACCAGTTCTCTGTACCTTCTTTAATCCACCTCTTCTGTGTCATCATCATACAGCTTCATGCTAGGGTCCATTGGTGTCGTAGCAGGTCGACACCCTAGCATACCTGTCTCACTCAGCAGATCCGTGACATACTTCCTCTGTGTCATAACTAATCCGTCTGAATTTCTCGCAAATTCCAGCCCCAGGAAGTATCTAAGGACTCCCAAGTCCTTGGTGACAAATTCAGTCCCCAGCCTTTCCTTTGCTTGCTTAATGCCTCGGTCATCATCACCTGTAATCAAGATATCATCAACATAAACCATGATTACAATGATACCTCTCGCAGTCTTCTGCACGAACAAGGAATGATCAGCATTGGAACGTTTATATCCTTGTTTCTCAAAGAGATCTGAAAGCTTCTGAAACCATGCTCTGGGACTCTGCTTAAGACCATAGATGGCCTTATGCAATTTGCAAACCTTGGAACACTCCCCCTCAACAGCAAACCCAGGTGGCTGTTGCATATAGACTTCCTCCTGCAAGTCTCCATACAAAAATGCATTCTTTACGTCCAGTTGATAGAGTGGCCAGTCTTTTGCAACCGCAACAGACAGCAGAATTCGTAAAGTAGAATGACGTGCCACAGGGGAGAAGGTGTCGAGATAGTCTACCCCATATGTCTGCGTGAAGCCCCGAGCAACAAGGCGTGCCTTGTACCTGTCAATGGAACCATCTGCATTGTGCTTAACTGTAAACACCCATTTGCAACTCACCGGGCTAACATCTGGAGGTATAGGAACCAAACTCCAGGTTCCTCTAGACTGAAGTGCCTCCATTTCTTCTTCCATTGCTAGTCGCCATCTAGCATCTTGTAGAGCATCATGATGGTTCCGTGGAATGGCTGTAGCTGAAAGTGTCAATGCAAACGTCCTGAATGGTCCAGAGAGCCTCTCAAACGACACCACTGTTGATACTGGATACTGGACACAGCTTCTCTTCGACTTGCGTAGAGCGATTGGTACATTTAGGTCCTCTGTGGTATCACCATGCTCCTGTAATGTACCCTGCTGAGAAATGTCGTCAGATCCATCAACATTAATATTTTCATTACATACCATATGCGGGCTAGTTGACTGGTCAGGACCATGAGCTTGATTCGGCCTCCGGGTGTAATGGAATGGTAATGGAGGTACTATTGATGACGGTGGTGGTGGTGGTGGTGGTGGTTGAGATGTTGGTGGTGCCATGAACACAGTATCAGGGGATATGGATGGTGGCTGCATGTTCCCAGAGTCTGAGAAATACATGATGGATTCAAAGAATGTAACATCTGCACTGATCATATACCGCCGACGCAAAGGGTCAAAACACTTGTACCCCTTTTGAGTTCTGGAGTACCCCACAAAGACACACTTGACAGCCCTAGGAGAGAGCTTGTCAGAACCGGGCGACAACTGATGGACAAATGCGACAGACCCAAACACACGAGGGGTAAGAGTGAACAGATCCTCGTCAGGATAAATAAGTGAGAAGGGAATCTGTTCATTCAAGACGGACGAGGGCATACGGTTTATAAGATAACATGCAGTAAGAACTGCATCACCCCAGTAGGAATATGGAACATGACTCTGAATGAGAAGAGACCTTGTGACATCAAGAAGATGACGGTGTTTTCTCTCTGCAACCCCATTTTGTTGAGACGTATGGGCACAGGATGTTTGGTGAACAATTCCTTTAGAAGTGTAGTAGTTGGCTAGATTATTGGTGCACAATTCTAAGGCATTGTCACTTCTCAAAAATTTGACAGTTGTGGAAAAGACATTCTGAATCTCATTTAGAAATTGAATAATAATATTTCCAGCTTCAGACTTATTTTTCATTAAAAATACCCATGATGCTCTAGAGAAATCATCCACAAAAACAGTATAATACCTGTGTCCCTGATGATCGGGAACACGACTTGGACCCCAGACATCAACATGAAACAACTCAAATTTGGAGTTACTACTCCGACCTTGACTACTGGGAAACGACGACCTGTGATGTTTTCCCAACTGACACGCCTCACACTGGATAGATGCGTGAGAAAGACTATAAGGTAAGACACGACACAACTTCTGAAGCGGTAGGTGACATAGACGCAGATGCCACAGGAGAGGAGATGCTTGTCCAGCGGGAGAAGAGGTGATTCCACCAAATGGGGTCTGGTTCAGACGATAGAGGCCTCCTTGCTCATAGCCATGACCAATCACGTTGCCCGTACGGATGTCCTGAAAAATCAAAGAAGATGAATCAAAAATAGCTCGACATTGGAGATCCTTCGTAATCTGGCTGATTGACAATAGATTCATAGAAAAGTGCGGTGCATGTAAAACATTCTTGAGCTGCATAGATGATGTCAATCTAATCTCCCCCTGACCCATGATGGGGGAATGAGTGCCATTGGCAATCACTACTGTCCGTCCTGGAGGAATCTGAGTATATCCTGAAAGTAGACTCTGGTCGCCACATAGATGATGTGTAGCGCCTGAGTCCATGATCCATGGCAATGTATCCAATCTACTACTATGTAGTGCAAGTGTACTACCTGAAGTACTCGTAGATGCAGACGCAGAAGCAGAAGCAGCAACATCCGTATGACTCTCTGTCGTCGGTGCTGAACCAGATGGTGGGATAATACCCCTGAGGCGGGCAACCAGATCATCAAAGCGTTGATCCAATGAAGCAGGAGAAGGAGGCTCTATCTGCTCAGCGGCTCGTGCAGATGCAGGAAATCCATGCTTTGAGTAGCATGTGTCTTCAGTATGGCCAATTCTGTGACAATATGAGCATGTTGGCCTAGTGCGGCCACCCCTTCCACGGGGAATACGTCCACGGCCCTGGTAATGAGAGCCACGGCCCCTGTTGGCTGCCATGGCTGAGGTATTCTGACTAGTGGCTGCAGAAGGTACAGTGATCCTACTCAACCTATGAAAAGCCTCCTCCATGGGAGGAATAGTTGAGTCCGCCAGAATCTGTGAACGTGCAGCCTCATACTCTGGGTCGAGTGCTGCGAGAAACACGCCCACCATTGTTGCATTCCTGTATGATTTCTGCTGCTCGGGTGTGGCGGTAAGAGGCATGGAGCTGTGAAGCTTCTCAAAAATTCCCCTCAAAGATGTATAGAGGGAATGTAACGGGCGTCCATTCTGCTTTATAGTGAATATATCATGCTGTAGCTGCAGGATCTTCGTCTCATTCTTTGCCTGAGAATAGGTCGCAGCGAGGATGTCCCACATGTCTTTGGCTGTGGGTTGATGTAGAATATCATTGGCAATTTCAATAGCCAATGTGCCAGACAGCCACACCTTGGCATATGCGTCGTCTGCCTCCCATGAGGCATGAACTCCAGTCTTCTCTGCAGGCTCAGGCTCTGTGAGAATATGCTTCTTGCCCGTGGACTTCATCATACTCATGAACTGCATTGCCCACAGTTCATAGTTCGTACCATCCATCTTGACGATGGGCGCTGGACCACGAAAAACACCCATAGATGGGGTATCTGCCTTGCTTTCTGACATACTGAAGACTGGAGCGTATGACACTGGATAATATTGGTCTACAATGACATAGACGGGACTAGTTGCATGTGTAGACCTCACGCAACTATCCCCATAGATCTGCGCGTGCTACGATCCGCACACGCACAGGTTTCTATTGTAGAAACCCTAGCACACGCTTGAGATGGTGCCCTAGCGCACGTTATGCGCACAACACAGGAGGTGCACTAGGCCGCACAGCAGGAGAGCGCCGGAAGAGGCGCAAGGCGCACTGGAAGGTGCACGTAATGTGCTCGATGTAGCACAGCGATCGGCGAGTAGCGCGAGAGGCGCTAGGCGATCGGATCCAGCGCGCGGAGAGGGCGCTCGGCGATGGCGATCGGAGTTGCGATGGCGATGGCGATCGAAGTTGCGATGGCGATCGAAGCTGTGCGCACAGGAGATGCGCGCACAGGCGCGAGAGGCGATCGGAGAGGGTCGCCGATCTGCTAGGCGGCGCCGATTCGAGGAGGAGAGAGAAGAGGGGCCGGCGAGTGGGGTTAGGGTTAGGGTTCGGTTTCGAGAACTCCGGTCTAGAACCTGGCTCTGATACCATGTTGAAAAACGTGAATGCGATACTCTATTACACAACCCTAGGCTCTCTTATATAGGAGAGTAGCCTATGGGTAAATTACATAAGAAGACTAACAAGAAAATAAAATAACAACGAGATACAAAATACTCTATGCGTCAACACTATGCGTCAACAAACTTTAATCAGCAGTCTCTGCAATTTAGTAAAATCATGGAAGGCCGTATCGGCGATATATCGATGAGATATATCGGTATCGAGAGGTTGGAGGTATCGAAATCGGAGTGTATATCTTTTTACACGGATATCGGCGATATATCACCGTATCGGCTCATATCGGTCAGAAATGAATGGATTCAGTACAAAAAATACGAGATATCGACCGATATCGCCGATATTTCCTCGATATCCCTATATATGAATGTTATTATTCATGCAAGCTTGATTCTACTGCCTATCTAGCTACACCTAGTATTAAAACAATCAATGATTTATATACTTTGTTCCGGGTGGTAGGGTATGGTGCGCCAGGAGGGTGCATACAATGGTTCTTCAACTTGGTGTATATTTACAAGTTATTTCATGTTGTAAAACTTGAATGAAATTCATTTCCAATATCTATAAGTCAATTCCTCAAAAAATCTATAAGTCACGAATCAACATTAATATCGATATGTTCGAAATTATCGATATATGCAATATAAGCTTTATAGATGATGGATATGTGTGATCTAAGAGTATATTTATAAGTTATTTAGTGATCTAAGAACTTGGATAAACTCCATTTTCAATATATATATATATATATAGGGAATTGATCATATGCACCCATGTTCCAGTGCGCTCTGTGCGCCTCTCTCAAAATAGCGCACTTGAATATGTAATTTTTATTGCTGCGGACGTCTCATCTCTCGCCATAATGATCGTGCAGCAATTAAATATTACCTGTCAAGGAGAGATGGAATTGTGGAGAGGAGATGGGGGAGAGAGATCGATGACCACGTATATTTATGGGACATATGCAACAGTTAATCATAATTATTCACGTGCATATGATAAGATTTAATTGGTGCATTCGATATGCTCATTATGGTTACTGCATTCGATACGTTCATTATGGCGAGAGATGAGACGTCCGCAGCAATAAAAAATACATATTCAAGTGCTATTTTGAGAGAGGCGCACAGAGCGCACTAGAACATGGGCGCATATGATCAATTCCCTATATATATAGAGGTCAACAACTAACAGTACAACCGTATCGATATATGCGATATAAGGTTCATAGATGATCGATATGTGTTATCTAAGAGAGTAAGAGTACATTTGTAAATTATTTAGTGATCAAAGTACTTGGATGAACTCCATTTTCAATATATATAGTACGTCAACAACTAACATTATCAGCGATATGTTCGATATGACCGATATGTGCACTATAAGGATCATAGTCCTCATAAATGATCTATACGTATTTTCTAGGTGTATATTTGTATTATTTCATGTTATAAGAACTTGAATGAAATCCATTTCCAATATTTATAAGTCAAGAATCAATACTAATATCGACATGTTCGATATGACCGATATGTGCGATACCGATATGTGTGATATATGGTCTATAAATGGACCGATATGTGTGATATAAGTGTGTATTTGTACGTTATTTATTGTTTTAATATCTTGGATGACCTTAATTTCTGAAAAATGCCAAAAAATTGGATTTTTTGCGCTATTTTTGACATTTCCACCGGTATCGTCGATATATCCTGACATATCCATTTCCGGGCGGACCGAAACGATATCGATATCGATACGGCCTTCCATGTCATGAAAGGTCGTATCGACGATATATCGCCGATATATCGGTATCGAGAGGTTGGGGGTATCGAAATCGGAGTGTATATCCTTTTACAGGGATATCGGCGATATATCGCCGTATCGGCCCATATCGGTCAAAAATGAATGGATTCAGTACAAAACAATACAAGATATCGATCCATATTGCCGATATTTCATCGATATCCCTATATATGAATGTTATTATTCATGCAAGCTTGATTCCACTACCTATCTAGCTACACCTAGTATTAAAACAATCTATGATTCATATACTTTATTCCGGGTACTGGTAGGGTATGGTGCGACAGGAGGGTGCATACAATGGTTCTTCAACTTGGTGTATATTTACAAGTTGTTTGATGTTGTAAAACTTGAATGAAATCCATTTCCAATATCTATAAAGTCAATTCTTCAAAAAAATCTATAAGTCATGAATCAACATTAAATGTCGATATGTTCGAAATGATCGATATATGCAATATAAGATTTATATATGATCGATATGTGTGATCTAAGAGTATATTTGTAAGTTATTTAGTGATCTAAGAACTTGGATAAACTCCGTTTTCAATATATATATATATATAGGTCAACAACTAACAGTATAGCCGTATCGATATATGCGATATAAGGTTCATAGATGATCGATATATGTTATCTAAGAGAGTAAGAGTACATTTGTAAATTATTTAGTGATCAAAGTACTTGGATGAACTCCATTTTCAATATATATAGTATGTCAACAACTAATAATATCAGCGATATGTTCGATATGACCGATATGTGCATTATAAGGATCATAGTCCTCATAAATGATCTATATGTATTTTCTATGTGTATATTTGTAGTATTTCATGTTATAAGAACTTGAATGAAATCCATTTCCAATATTTATAAGTCAAGGATCAATATTAATATCGATATGTTCGATGTGAACGATATGTGCGATACCGATATGTGCGATATATGGTCTATAAATGGACTGATATGTGTGATATAAGTGTGTATTTATACGTTATTTGTTGTTTTAATATCTTGGATGACCTTAATTTCTGAAAAAATGCCAAAAAATGGGCTTTTTTGCGTCATTTTCGATATTTCCACCGATATCGTCGATATATCGTCTATATATCCTGATATATCCATTTCCGGGCAGACCGAAACGATATCGATATCGATACGGCCTTCCATGTCTTAAATCATCTCTAGGTGCGAGACTGCTATGTAAAAGGGGTGATTCTATGACTATCTCAGCATGTGCAGATGCAGACTATGCAGGGTGCCTAAGGACAGGAAGTCTACTTCAGAGTTTGCTATATTTGTTGGAGATTCTCTTGTCTCATGGAAAAGTAAGAAGCAAACTGTGGTTGCTAGATCTAGTATCGAACAAGGCCCTAAATGTCGGTTTCGGTCACCATTTCGGTATCGACCAAAACAGAATTTCGATGGAATTTCGGTGGAATTTCGACCGAAATTTCGATCATTTCGGTCATCTTTGGTACTAGGACCCCCATATTTCGGTCATTTCGGTCATTTCGGTCGAATTTCGATTTCGACTGGATATCGATATTCGACAGAAATTCGACCGAATTTCGTTGAAATTTGAGGCCATGGTATCGAATATGAGTACAGAGCTATGGCACAAGTAGGTACAGAAATGATATGAATTCGAGCAGTCTTAACAGATTTACATATAGATGTACCTCTTCCCATGTCGCTAGAATGTGACAACCAGGTTGCCTTATTCACTGCTAATAACCATGCTTTTCATGAGAGGACAAAGCACATTGAGGTTGATTGCCATTATACACGTGACATGATACATAAGGGATTCGTTTCTACATCTCATGTTAGCTAACGGGACCACACGGCAGACATTTTCACCAAAGCCCTGCTGAGAGGGCTCTTCCAGAAGTGTTCATCCAAGCTGAGCATGAAAGATATCTATGCTCAATCTTGAGAGGGAGCGTAGAGATATATTTCATATATGTGTATCATTTATATATTTTCTTGTTCTTCTATCCACTTTATGCAATTTGCACATAAGCTTCTCCCTATATAAGAGAGCCTAAGGCCCAAGGAATAAACAACTCTTTCTATTTTCCCAACAGGTCTCTTGGCATCGTACATCAGACCTCGTATGCCTACACATCCCAGCAGAACGGTGCTGCAGAACACAAACACTGTCATTGACTCAATGTGACTCGAACCCTTTTGATTTAGAATCATTCCTCTTACTCTTACTAGGGTGATGCAATCATCACAGCTTGCTACTGGGTGAACCGTATGTCAACTTCTGTTTTATGAGAAAATGTTCTTTCTCGATTGTATTTCTCGAGGAGGACATGTTCTCCCTTATACCCTGAATATTTGGTTATGTAGCCTTTGTTCAGTCGTGACAAGATATCACCTAGAGTTATCAAGTATCTTTGTTGGCCACTCTTATACCCAGAAGGGATACCGTTGTTTTGATCCGCTTTGGCGGAAATACTTTATCAGTGTTGATGTCACCTTTCTTGATTCTATCATGTATCTCTCCTACAGGGGACGGGTTGACTCCATCTGACTCTAGTGAGAAGGTATACAAGCCTCCTCCTCCTACGGCCGCACCACCTCCACTACCTACTCTGCCTCCACCTTCACCACCACCTCCTCCTCCTTCAGCACATTTGCTCATGTAGTTGCCCTTGGACCGCCACTCAGTACCTTGACTCAGTTTTGCCATGTGTGTTTAATCGCACGTCTCATACTGTTCCCCTGCTCACGGACCTTCCCCATCATCCAGCATGTCTCCGGTATGTAATGAGTACATTGTTTCTACTTATGGCACTACTAAATTGTCTATGCAGCATGATTCTTTACAGGATGAGCATGTGCCCTCTCAGGAGGATAGTTTACAAGTTCAAGGGGTAGCTGATGATCTAGATGTGCTTATTGCTATGTAGAATCAGAGACATACTTGTGTTATATATTCTTTTGCAGCTCATGTCTCCTTGAACAGATTCTCAAAGGAGTTTAGGAGATTTGTCATGGTACTGTCTTGGAGATACCACTGATATTCAGGATGCCATATAGTATAGTCAATGGCATCTTGCCATGGAGGAGGAGATGGCACACTACAGTCACATGACACTTAGAGCATTGTCATAGCTCCTACAAGAGCATCTGTTGTTGGATGTAAGTGGGTGTTCATGGTGAAGCACCGAGCAGATGGTAGCGTAGATCGCTACAAGGCGAGACTTGTGGCACGTGAGTTCACCTAGACATATGGGTGGACTATCAGGATACCTTCTCTCAGTGGCTAGGCATTCTACAATGCATGTTCTTCTTTCTGTTGCAGTGACACGAGATTGTCCCCTATATCAACAAGATATGAAAAATGCATTTCTCTATGGTGACCTACATGAGGAGGTCTACATGCAGCAACTACTTGGGTTCGTTGTTGAGGGGGTTTGTCAGAAGGTTTGCAGGCTTTCACAAGGCGATCTATGGCCTTAAGCAGAGCCCAAGAGCATGGTTCCAGAAACTATCGAACTTGATAGCGCAATAAGAGTTCGTGAAATCGATTGTTGATTATTCACTGTTTGTTCAGAAGACTCAGAGAGGTATTATTGCTATACTTGTTTATATTGATATCATTGTCACAGGGGAAGATGAACAGTACATCCGGGCAGCAAAGGACTTCCTAGGTCAACAGTTTATGAATAAGTACTTTGGCAATCTGCATTATTTCCAGGTCTTCTCTCTGAGATAGGCTTAGCATATTACATGCCTACCACTACTCCCATGAACCCGAGCATGAAGTTGTATGATGATAACACTGAGGAGGTAAACAAGAGGAGGTACAGGGAGTTCATTGTGAAGCTCCTATATGTGACCATCACCAAGCCAGATATATCCTTTACAGTAAGCATTAAGCAAAGTGAGTCAGTTCATGAAGCAGCCTAGACATGCATATATGGATGCAGCCCATATGATTCTAAAGTATCTGAAGGCCTCACTTGACATTGATCTTCTATTCAGTAGAGGTACATCTATTGTCGTTACAGTTTGTAGAGATGCATATTATGCATGATGTCCCAAGGACAGGAAGTCTACCTCTAGCGTCGCGGTGTTCATAGGGAGTTCCTTGGATTCATGAAAGAGTAAGAAGCAGACAATGGTTGCCAGATCCAATGCAGAATCAGAATACAGGGCCATGGCACATGGTAGTACAGAGATAATGTGGGTCAGATATGTTCTTACTGACCTAATAATTGAGATGCCTTTTCCCATACATCTCCAATGCGACAACCATGCTACTCTCTTCATCACCAACAACACAACCTTCCATGAGAGA
Source organism: Ottelia alismoides (assembly GCA_037367405.1). Lineage (NCBI taxonomy): Eukaryota > Viridiplantae > Streptophyta > Magnoliopsida > Alismatales > Hydrocharitaceae > Ottelia > Ottelia alismoides. Next base: position 276,675 of record JAZKJV010006799.1, on the reverse strand, counting down.
ACCAAACTACACTCAAGACATGATACAAAAGGGTATCATCTCCGCGACTCATGTTAGCTCTGGAGATCAGACAACATATGTACTTACCAAGGCCCTAGCCAGAGGTGGAGTGTTCCAAGTTGAGCATGATTGATATCCGCGCTCCAGCTTGAGGTGGAGTGTTGAGATATTAGTTATCATTTATTCATTTCTTGTATTTTCCTTTCTTTTTATCCATCTTATGTAATTTGCTAATAGGTTTCTCCTATATATAAGAGAACCCTAGGAGCTCATGAATAAATAACTCATTCTTTTCTCTCCACATAAACAACCAAATTTCTCTTTTCATTGCAACAATCATGTTTTCCATGAGAAGGCCAAACACATTGAGGCAGATTGTTACTACACACGAGATATAATACATAATGGCTTTATCTCTACTTCCCACGACAACTCAAGGGAACAGACAGCAAATGTGTTCACCAATGCCCTATCTAAGGGGCATTCCAGAGATGTTTGTTCCAATCTGAGCGTGATTGACATCTATGCTCCATCTTGAAGGGGAGTGGTGAGAGGTATAGTATTTACTTATATTATCCGTAATTTACCTTCTAGAGTTCCTCCACTCTATATAAGAGAGCCATGTGGCCCTCATAATAAACAAGTCACTCTATTATTTCCACTGTTTATGTGCAAAGTTTGGTCTAAAGAAAGACAAGTACAAAGTTTGGTCTCATAATCAAGGATGGAGTTGGATGAAAAAAATCTAATATCTAGTTCATGGTCCAAGGATTAAGGTCATCTACGAACTCATACGAACTCATGCACCTGCCCCTTAACCTTCTAAATAGTCTTCTTATCACAACAGAAAGGTCCAAGAAAGCTGGCTCTTCAAAAATAGACTCCACAAAGTCACATCATTCGAATTAGTAAACCAAATACTGCAAGAGATGCCAGCCACTAGACATCTGAGTACTTCCTCTCCAGACTAGCTCACATATTCTTAGTTGTCTACATGTAGAGTAGAGTGACCAGAATTTTCTTTTTAATGGTGTTCAGGAGCCACTTCATCACAGTGTAAATCTTTTGACTACTTCAAGTAGCCTTCACAGTAGACTTCAGAACATTGCTCATATAGCTTCTCCTAGCTTCCAACAACAGTCATGTTAGAAAGCATAGTTAAAGGCGTCATCAATTTAATGGTGGTGATTATTGCATCATCTGAAAGGAGGACCAGACCCACGTTTTGGTCTCAGTATAGGTAGTCCTTGATGCGCTCATGAAATGGTAGAAGAGTGCAGATTCATCCTGCGCACTAATTAAGGGCACCATAGCTCAATCGTGTACTTCAAATCAGGAAGGAGCACAAAAGCAAGGACAATACAAGATTAGGGTGAAAATCAAAACCAACACGAATCTACAAGACAAAAGCGCAAAGAGGAAAGGGTAACTAAGAATCTAAACCTCTATCTGCACCACAAAGCATACATGTGATGATGAATGAGGACGTGTCCATAGTTGAATCTATATCTAATCGGAACCAAATAAGTCGGAAGTCTTCCCAACATACCGAATTTCTGTTTGCCTCCTATAGTCCTGTTAAATAGAAGGGATTTTTACCTGGCAGACCCTATAATCTTTGCCAATTACCTCTACGACCTTTGAAACATCCTAATTCCTCCCTCGACCCTGTAAACTTGCTCTGTCTTACCCCACGAACCCTGCCGTTAAATCGACACATCTAGAGTTAACTTCCTTGGGTTAAAAACGAGATCGGATGGTTAGAATTAACCAAGAGAAGAAAAGAATGTGTACCGCCTATTCCACAAGATCGAATTCAACGCCATCACGTCTACCAAAGCAGAGCAGGATCAGGGGAAAAAGAAACCCCACGAAGAACAACACAACTAGCTGTTATCCACAACAAAAATACAAAAACAAAAATAAGGGAGGAAGAAGAACCGCATGCATCATCCATATACCTTCCCAGTCGTCGATGGATTGCACGCATGTCTTCTCCTCCCTACGGCAGAGGAGGTCCCATCTCGCGGCTGGCAACTGTTACTTCGCACCCGTTGACCTCACTGGTCTGCAGCTCATCCGCGCCCTCGCCCTCATGAGGTACTGCAGATTTCGGCTGTTCAAATTTGGCCCAGAGCCAATGTCATCAACGGGTGTATACCCTCGATGAAGGGGAAGACCTGCCAGAGCCAGGGGATTGAGGAGAGCTTCATCACGATCCTAAAGGAATTCTGCTGCTCGATCTCGTTGGACCTGATGCGGGATCCAGTGATCGTCTCGACTGGGCAGATTTACGACATGAACTCGATCACTAGGTGGACGGAGGAGGGGCACAATACATGCCCCAACTCGGGCCAGATGCTTATGCACAAGCGCCTCATCCCGAATCGAGCACTTCGGTCATTGATCTCTCAGTGGTGCATCAACGTGGGCGTGTCTTACGATCCGCCGGAGGCACTTGATGCATCCGGCGATAACACCATGGTTGTTGCGCCCAACAAGGCTGCTCTCGAGGTTAATAAAGCGACCGCAGGTCTTCTCGCAAAACGTTTGGAGTACGGTACGGAGGAGGAGAGAACAGTTGGAGCAAGGGAACTTCGGTTGCTTGCCAGGACATCAAAGGAGAACCGTGCCTACATCGCGGAGGCCGGCTTCAGGTGGTGCAAGTTTACGGGGTCGAGAGAGGAATTACGATGTTTCAAAGGTCGTAGAGGTAATTGACAAAGAATCAAAGATTAGAGTCTGCCGGGTAAAAATCCCTAAATAGAAAGGAACACCTAAATCCATGAATTTTCACTATAAACACCAAAAATAGCATTAGTTCATCCTGACAGACAGATTGGTATATGACCATTAAGTCCGAATGGTGCCATAAAAATCGTACCGATTCTTAGCAGTAAACAAATCGAGAAAAAGTTTATTCGGTTATCCAAAGTCCAGCACCATTTTCCTCAAGAGAACAATGTATGATTATCGACTGATTCAAAATATAAATAATAAATGGCCATGTCATTTCTACTCCTAGATAACAGTACTTGCAAAGAATGTAAATCGTGAAACATGCATCATTTTTTTGGAAAAGGGTGCCAATGGGTAACGACGGGAAATATGCATCAACTTTCATATGCAGATAATTTGATCAGCTTTTGACCCTTTACAAAATAGGTTTATGATATCATAACCATGGACAAGAGACAGTGTAGCTACAATGGACAAAGGACAGAAGCTCCTTAAAAGAAACAGCTACGCAATCAGCACCTGAATTAGATGCCATACACAACGCCATGCAGCTCGTGCGAACACAGGTACCATCCCTTCAACCCATCTGGTAAACAACAGTGCAGGTTATCAGTGTATAAGTGAACAAAATATACACTAACAATACTAACTATCCTAGCAATATCTCTCAATTATTTTATTTGCAGGAGTGTGAAGTTAAGATTTTAAATACAGATGACGTCATGACATGAAAGAAAAGATTGTGCAAAATATTTATTATTTAACCAGAAACCCTGGTTTATGCTATCTGATTACTAATGCAGAAAAAACATAAATCTAAATCTAACAATCTTGCCATCTGACATTGTAAGAAAATGATGGATGAATGGAATACAAGTGTAGAGATGCCCCTGAACAGGAACAAAATATATATACAAAATTACGCAAGCTATTGCAATATTAAGTCGAGTCATATTATAATGTTGTGGGGAGGGTAATTAGAAAGAAGTTGACAGAAGTTATTATAGTTTTGGTAATCAGTTCGACTCCGTGTATCATAGGTCTGCAACTGAGGCCATTCACCTACACGGCTACACCCAAGTCTAGTTGAGAAGTATTCCTAACAACCTGTGACACTTGGACCAAAATGGACCCAATTACCCAAAACACCTACACCTAAGTCTAATTGAGAAGTATTCTGAACAACTTGTGACGCTTGGGCCTGCCCAATAACCCAAAACGCTGAATTCCGAGTTTAAATAGCCGATCATTGCTTATGTCCATTCATAACTTCTCGTGGCTGGCAAGACTACATTTTAGTGCCACAAGTGATTCAGTAGTCAGTACATTGTTTATATCTCAATTCTAACTTGGATCAGTGTGTGAGACTGTTGTTACATTTGAAATTTTGAATCAACGAACTTGGCCCTTGCTTATAAATCCAGCTAAAGCAGTTCCACGATTGTCTTGTCGAAAACCAAATTGTGCATTAAGAACAAACATGAGTACCAGAGCATATGTTAATTATCATGTCAACAGAAGACTCAAGATGATCTACACCGTCCTATAATTTCAAAGTGTTGGGAAAAAGAATGAAAGTTATTCTATTCCTTGAACCCCAAGATTTCTTATACAGGTCTATGGGTAAATTACATAAGATAGACATAAGAAAAGAAAAATAGAGAAACAGTACATGAATACAAATATATCTCTACATTTCCCCTCAAGATGGCGCATAAATGTCAATCATGCTCAGCTACGATGCACACTTCTGAAAAGGTACTCTGAGCAAAGTCTTGGTGAAGATATTTGTCGTTTGATCTCAAGAGTTGACATGGGATGTAGAGATAAAACCTTTTTGCATCATGTCCCGTGTATAGCGGCAGTCCACTTCAATATGCTTAGTTCTTTCATGAAATGTGGGATTATTCGCAATGAATAGGGCAGGCTGGTTATCACATTTTAACTGCATAGGAAGAGGTACATCTATATGTAAATCTGCTAGTATTGCACGAACCCACATCATCTTTGTGCTAGCTTGTGCCATAGCCCTATATAGTGATTCAACGCTTGACCTAGCAACCACAGTTCGCTTCTTACTCTTCAAAGAAACGAGAGAACCATCAAAAAATACAGCAAAGCCTAAAGCAGACTTTCTGTCCTTTGGACATCCTGCATAGTCTCCATTTGCACATGCATAAATACTAAGTGTTGCCCCTTTTCTGAACAACAATCATGCAACTGGAGAAGACTTGAGGTACCTTAATATGATTTATATACACCATCCATATGTGCTTGTCGGGGTTGCTCCATGAATTGACTCACCCGACTAACTGCGAATGAGGTATCCAACCTATTTATAATGACATAAAGAAGCTTTCCCACTATTTCTCTGTATCTTCTCCTGTCCACCTCCCTTGCATCATCATCATATAACTTCATACTATGATCCATAGGAGTGGTAACGGGTTGACATCCAATCAAGCACGTCTCAACTAACATGTTCGTCACATACTTCCTTTGGGTCATCACAAGACCATGTTGATTCCTAGCAAATTCTAATCCCAAAAAGTACCGTAGGGTGCCAAGATCCGTGATAACCTGTCGACCCAGAAATTCCTTTGCCCTTTTTATTCCATACACATCATCTCCTCTAACCAGTATGTGATCAACATATACCATGATAACAACCGTATCTCTAGGAGTTCTTAGTACAAACAGTGAATGATCCACATTTGACCTGTGGAATTCATGCTTCTCAATCAGATCTGAGAGCTTCTGAAATCATGCCCTTGAACTCTGTTTAAGGCCATATACTACCTTATGAAGTCTGCAAACCTGTTGATACCCCCCTCAGCAGCAAACCCGGAAGGCTGCTGCATGTGAACTTCCTCCTCTAGGTCGCCATACAAAAAGGTATTTTTAACATCAAGCTGAAAGAGAGGCCAATCACGTACCACAACGGAAAGAAGGATATGTAGAGTAGAATAATGAGCAACATGCGAGAATGTGTCCAAATAATCCACTCCATAGGTCTGAGTAAAGCCATGCGTAACCAATCTGGCTTAGTACCGATCCAGACTCCCATTTGCATGGTGTTTAATAGTAAACATCTAACTACAACTGACAACAGACGCTCCATTGGGAGCAGGAACCAATCTCCATGTATCACGCGACTAAAAGGCAGCCAACTCCTCCTCCATAGTTAGGCTGCATCGACTGTCCTTCAAAGCCTCGTGATAATTCCGTTGAATTTCCATGGCAGACAGTGCAACTGCAAATCTCCTGAACTCCGAGGCCTTAAATGTCATATTTCAGTTTCCTTTAGATGACTAATCGAAACGAAATTCGGCCGAATTTCGCTCGAAATTTGACCGAGATTTCGGTCATTTCGGTCAGTTTTTGAACTAGGACCCCCAAATTTCGACCGATATAGGTCATTTCGATCGAATTTTGGTCACCTACCGAAAATGAGATTCGACCGAAATTCGATCGAATTTCGACGAAATTTGATCCCATGAAGTCCCCAGTCAAGCGATCAAAGGAGACTTGGGATGCAAAAGGATGTGATGCATAGGCAACGTTTTAAATCTCGATTTCGATTTCGTTTCAAGATGGTGAAAAAACGAAACAATTTCGAAATTTCGTCGAAATTTCGCCAATTTCGGCCAAAATCGGTCTAGATTTGTGAATGAAGGGAATGTATCGATATTCGGTTTCAGTCAGTAGGGCATCGAAACCGAAATTTCGTCGAAATTTCAGAAATTTGAAACCCTGCATAGGTTCGCTTATGCTTCCGAAATAGGTATGTCCAGATCATTTGGAAGCTCCTTAACCTGTATATTTGTCCCATGTCAAGATCCATGCTCAAAGATAATACCAAACCTGTCATTAGGAATAATGTATTCAAAACCTAAGACGTACTGGATGATGAGCGGTGACCATGAGCAGGAGCAGGTCGACGAGCATAGTAATGTGACAGCGATGGGATAGGGATGATAAGAGGTGGTGATATAGGAGGAGGTGATAGAGGTGGCACGAGGGAAGGTAATGGTGGATCCATTGGAGGTGGTGGCATGTAGGCTTCATCATCGAAGTCTGATGAAGTCAACCTATCATCTGTAGGAGAAAAATACATTACCGACTCAAAAATAGTGGCATCAAAGCTACATAATATTTCTTGTGTAGTAGATCATAGCATCTATACCCTTTTGGTGTCTTGGAGTACCCAACAAAGATGCATTTGACAGCTCTAGCAGAGAGCTTGTCAAGACCTGGAGACAACTGGTGAACAAATGCAACCGAGCCAAACACACGAGGAGTAAGTGAGAACAATTCTTTCTCTGGAAATGCAAGGGAAAAAGAAATTTTCTCACCCAAAATAGATGAGAGCATGTGACTCACAAGATAGCATGTCGTAAGAACAACACCGCCCCAAAATGAGTGAGGGGCATGACTTTGAATGAGAGTTCTAATATCATGTAAATGATGATGCTTTCTCTCGCAACACGATTTTGCTAGGAAGTATAGGCACACAGTGTTTGATGAATAATACCCCTAGTTGAAAAGAATATGAAGAGAGCACGGGTATAGAATTCCAAAGCATTATCAGTTCTCACAAATTTCATAGAAGAAGAAAACACATGTTCATTGATAAAAGTTTTGATAACATCTCCGGCTTCAGATTTATTCTTCAATAAAAAGACCCATGATAGATGAGAAAAATCATCCACAACAACTAAATAAAACATCCCTAGTGATCGGGACACGACTTAGACCAAAAATATCAATACGAAATAACTCAAAAATGGAGCTATTGCTCCAATTCTGACGACTAGTGAAAGCAGACCAATGATGCTTTCCCAACTGGCATGCCTCGCACCGGAAGGATGAGCGAGGTGAAATATGAGGCAGAACATGACACATTTTCTGAAGCGGAAGATGACCAAAGCGCATATGCCACGTAAAGGCGGAGATTGGTTCAGCAGAATGAGAGGAAAAATCTGCATAAGGGGTACAGACCAAGCGATAGAGGCCCGCCCTGCTCACGACCACAGCCAATCACCCTGCTCGTAAAGATGTCCTGAAATACAAGAGATGATGGGTCAAAAATAGATTGACAATATAGATCATTCGTGGTATGGCTAATACATAGCAAATTCATAGAAAAATCAGGCGCATGGAACACATTATGCAGACGCATAGAAGGTGTCAAATTGATCTCCTTCGGTCCTGTGATTGGGGAATGAATCTCGTCTGCTATAACCATAGTTCTCCATGGAGGAACTTGTATGTATATTGTAAGCTGATCTCTATCCCCATATAGGTGATGTGTAGCCTCGGAGTCCATAATCCATTATGTAACATCGGATCCATTATAAATAGTAAGTGCATAGGTACTATCTGAGGTAATGGAAGATGCCGAAGCAGCAATATCTGAGTGACCTCCCAAGGTAGATGAAGAAGCAATGGGACTGGTAGGAGGCATAATGTCCCTCAATCGTGCTACAAGACCGTCAAACCTCCGATTCGAAGGAGCAGCTGGATGCTCAACCTGCTCCGCTACTCAGATCGATGCAGGAAATCATGCTTAGAGTAGCATGTATCCTCTGCATGTTCGGGACGATGACAGTAAGTGCAGGGTTAATGAATACGACCTCCTCTACTACGAGGTCCATGCCTAGGAAATTGAGAAGAGCCTCCTCTACCTCGGTGTTGCCATCGCCGAAGAAGTCTCTAGAGGTAGTAGATGGGACAACGATCCTGTTGAGTCTGCGGAAAGCTTCCTCCATGGGAGGAATTGTAGCACCTGCCAGAATCGGTGAACGAGCAGTCTCATACTCAGGATCAAGGGTTGCAAGGAATACACCAACCATGGTGGCATTCCTATATGTCTTCTGCTACTCAGAAGTAGACGAGAAGGGCACGAAACTTTGCAGTTTCTCAAATATCACATGCAAGGATGTGTACAGAGAATGGAGGGGACGCCCATTCTACTTGATGGTAAATATTTGTTGTAGTTGCAGGATCTTAGTCTCATTCCTCTCTTAGGGTTCGTTTGGTTGCAGGGTTGGACAGGGTTGGGATAGGCTGGGTACTATTCACAGGAGTATTCCCTCCTCACAGTTTACTATTCACCCAACCTTGTGAATAGTATCCAACCCTGTCCAACCCTGCAACCAAACGAACCCTTAGGAATAGGTGGGCGCGAGGATATCTCACATCGCCCTAGTAGTAAGCCAATGTAGCACATCATTAACGATCTCTATCGTCAATGTTCCAGATAGCCAAACCTTGACATACGCATCATCTGACTCTCACGAGGCATTAACCCCATTTTTCTTAGTTGGCTCTTCCTCGTTAAGAGTGTGTTTCTTACCCGTAGACTTCATGAGGCACATGAACTGCATGGCTCAGAGCTCGTAGTTCGTCCCATCCATCTTGACAATCGACCTTTGACCTCTGAAAACACATGTAACGGGGATATCGACTTCGCTCTCTAACATATTGCCAGATGAAGAAAACTAGAGTTTTGTAGACTAATACAACGTTGTCTACACAGACATATAGGGATTTGATTGCATGTGTAGACATATACAATCAATCCGCCACCATTGGAAAGGGTCGCCGACGACAAGAGGGGAGCCGGCGGCAGCGAGCAAGGTGATCAGCGGCAAGAAGAGCCGTCGAAAGTGGCACCACCTGACGAAGCAGCGGTGGTGGTAGCACCCAGCGCGAGCTGCGGTGGTGGCGACGCCCGGAAGGGAGGCGGCAGAGGTGGCGGCGCCAGGCGGGATCAACGGCGCAAGAAAGAGAGAGAGAGAGAGAGAGAGAGAGAGGCTTGGTGCGTTAGGTTGGGTTTTTTCAGGTAAGAACTCCGGCCTAGGACTGCCACTCTGATACCATGGTGGGAAAAGAATGAAAGTATTCTATTCCTTGAACCCTAGGCTCTCTTATATATAGGAGAGTCCTATAGGTAAATTACATAAGATAGAAATAAGAAAAGAAAATTTGAGAAATAGTACAGGAATACAAATATATCTCTACACAAAGCAATCTCAAAGTTGTATCTTATACACTGGATTTGAAATAAAAATAAATGTTACAAGATATGAGGCCATCTGAAGGCCTCGTGTAATTGGTGGCAAAGTGACTGATCTCAAACTAGCAAAAATGTGAGCCAAATTACAGATCCACAACGATGATGAAATGTTACCCTGTACATGGAGGACTGGAGCTTTCATCTGAGCAATTCAGACTTCCGCGAAAATCATAAATGCGCCTACAAAAACAAAACCAAAAACAAAACAGTAGGCAATAATACTAGTGAAATGCGTGTAACTAAAGTTAGCATAACTAGCTAATTGTCCAACCAACCTGTGAACCTTTGCCTTGGATTGTCGAATCGTAATGCGATGATGAATATCTGTGGAATCGGGATCTAAAGCAGGCTGTGATATTTCCAAGCCCTCAGATACCACTATCTGCAAGTACCTGGACAGCCAAATGTCAGATATCAAATCGCAAAGACTCTGTGAAAATGTTACAAGAAGTATGCCTTATAAAATTTGTCAACAAAAAATCCCACAGGATTTGCAACTGCAATACACTCAATCAAAGCAAACAAGAACATAGAGAATCGCCCCTTTAACTCCATTTTCGTGCCATGGCATCGTAGGACCAAACCAATATGTAGAAGTCCCTCCAGTTGTTTCTACAATCAGTCTAATAGTAGAGTTCATATGCCATCCCAAATTCCTAGCCATCCAAAGAATGATTGATAGAACATTTATTTGTATTACACAACCTGTAACCTAATCTGAGTAGAGGCGAAGAATCTATGTAACTGACCCTACTTAACGAGGGAAAAAGCTTTGTCGTTGTTGTACAAAACATATCCCTCATATGCCACATTGACCTCCAAGTAGCTTTGGCAGCACCCGTTTGGAACTAGCGATTTACCTTGTCACTATCATCTCCGTGGCCTATAGTAGTGCTGACAATAAACACCCAACTATTATGATTTCACAAAAACTAAATAATGGTGCATGCTTTCTTTCTGTTTAGGATCATTGACCAGCACTGTCTTAAATATCGATATTAGTGTCATTTCGTCAAAACCCAAAAAGGGAGATATAGGAGAATACGATCGACATATCGCTGATATAACCAGAAATCATGGAAATGGGTATTAGTTTAAATGAATAGGCTATTCTAGCCATTGAAGTAATTGCATTTTAACTTTATTTCTTTTTTAGCTATTTCTATATGTAACTCTTCTATGTTTAAGAGTCTTATTGAGGACATTACGTAATTCTCATCCATAGGTTTTAGGGTTGCATGCTATGTAAGAAACCATATCCTTTGGATAAAATTCATTTTGTTGGTTCTCTATTTTCCTCCACATGGTCCAGAGCAAGGATTCAAGACCACGGAGTTCATGCCCAACACCAAGATGCCACCGCTAGCCTTGTTGTCAAGCGCCCCATTATCGTCGTCCCTCAAGGTTCATGCTACCCCAGTGGCAGAACAAGTGCCCTGGTGATGTCGTCCCCAACAATGTTGCCCTAAGCAACAATGATGCCACGAGATGCAATCCCACTGCAACAATCACACCACCATCACCCCACCTCTGTGTGTGTCTTTGTCTCGCATCTACGTTCAACGGTTTCACCACCGCTACTTCTAATGCTTGAGTAAATCGTTTTAGAATCTCTTTGATTCCTTTTATGTCAATTTAGTTATTCAGCAAATAAATAAAAGTTTTATCTATTAATATCTATGATCTTGGACTATTATTAGTGATTTTTTCTTAAAATTTGAATACTAATAGATTCACTTACTTCCAGTGTGTTAATATTAATTATTATCATTGGAGTCATATGCTTGTTACTTAAAAGGATATTGAGATAAGATTGAAGCAATATTTTCATAAGATTTTTAAAGGGAATAAAGATATTACTTTGGGAGATCTTGTTGGTAGTGAATGTTACATGAATCATGCAAACTATAAATGGATACAAAGGAAGTAAGTAGAGCAGGTTTTAAAGGTTATGAAACCTGGTAAAGGGGTAGGACCTGATGACATTCCTATAGAAGTTTGGAGAGTTCTAGGTGAACCGGGTTTGACTTGGCTCACAAATTTATTCAATGTTATTTGGCGAAGCAAGAAAATGCCTGAAGAATGGATGAGAAGCATTGTGGTGCCTCTTTATAAAAATAAAGGAGACATTCAAAATTGTTTGAATTATAGAGATATCAAGCCGATGAATCATACTATGAAAATTTGGGAACGTGTGATCGAAAGAAGGTTGAGGCAAGTTCACAAAGTAAATGAAAATCAATTCGCTCAACTATTGAAGCTATCCACTTGTTGAGGAGAACAATGGAAATTTATAGAGATAAAAAGAAGAATAAATAATTTTTATTGATTTGGAGAATGCTTATGATTCAGTCCAATGGAAGATATTGTGGAGAGTGTTGGAGAAGAGACAAGTACTTGTCATATATATTAACCTTATAAAAGATGTGTATGGTAGAGCTTCATCTTGTGTAAGGATCTAGTTTGGGAAGATTGACTATTTTAACATCATCATCAGTTTGCATCTAGGTTCAGCTTTGAGTTGAGTCCATTCCTTTTTGCTTTGATTATGGACAAATTGACTAGTCGCATTCATAATGATATATCTTGATGTATGTTGTTCGCCGATGATATTCTGTTGATTGATGAGACGAGAGGAGTAAATAAAAAGCTAGAGGTTTGGAGACATGCCCTAGAGAGTAAAGGATTTCATATAAGTAGGGCTAAGATTGAATATATGGAGTGTACATTCGATGGAAATAACAATTATGGACTCGAGGTGAAGATTGGAGACGATAACATTCAGAAGAAAGATTCTTTTAGATACTTGAGATCTATTTTGCAACAAGATGGGGAAATTGATGGGGATGTTACTCATAAAATAAATGCAGGTGGGCTAAAGTGGAGAGGAGTATCTATTGTTCTTTGTGATAAGAAACTCCATTTGAAAGTCAAAAGAAAGTATTGCAAAGCATCCGTAAGATTTGTTATGCTTTATAGATCAGAACATTGGCATGTGAACCATAGACATGTGCAGAGAATGACAGTAGCAAAAATGAAAATTTAAGGTGGATGGGTGGTTATACGCAAAAAGATCAGATTCAGAATGATGCGATCAAAAAAAAGTTGGTGAGAGGATAAGATGAGAGAAAATCGCTTTAGATGGTTTGGCCATTTGCAAACGAGGTCGATTGATGCACCAGTTAGAAGATGCGAATTTTCGGATGTTGAGTCGGTTAAGAGAGGCGAGAAAAGCCCAAGAAGTGTTGGAATGAGACTATCCGAAGGGATCTTAGTTATTCGGATTTAAGCATAAGAATGACCCAAACTAGATCTGAATGGAGGTAGAAAATCCATGTAGCCGACCCTACTTGATTGCAGGAAAAGGCTTTGTTTTTTTTACGCTCAAAAAAGGGGGAGACACTCGGCGATGTTCACCCCAATATATTAAAAGGAAACATATAGAAAATTTACAACAGCAAAACAAAAAACGAACAAGAAAGAAGATCCAAGGGTGGTAGCCGAAGGCAAGCACACCCTCAAGCCAGGCCTACCCAGTACACCAATCTGCTAAAAGACGCGTAGCAAGGATAGTAATGTTTTCCCTATAGAAGCGCTGGCCCGTAAAGAGGGCCTCATTCCTCCCCAGCCATATGCCCCACACCCTCGCAATAGGAGCCAGCAAGTCCTTCCTTTCCCTGCCCCTGATGCTCCTCAAGCTATCGCAAAAAGCAATCACGCTCTCGGAGTTGATCCAATCCAGATCATCCCAAAGTCCACGAACCAATCTGCATTCGAAGAATAAGTGATCGATGGTTTCTCACTCCGCCCCACAAAGCCCGCAGGTAGACCCCACATTCGGAAATAATCTTGCGCAACGGTCACGTGTTAAGAGCCTCCCCCTGCGAAGAAGCCAAAGGAAGACACCAATGCGCTCAGTAAGCTTCAAACCCCAGAAGAATCTGCAATCACGCACAAGAATACCGTCCTCCATCTGAGTGCTAGGAACGAGAGCTAAATACGCCTTCCGCGTGGAAAAAGAACCATCCTTCCACGACCAGTGGTCACGGCCATTATTAGGTTGGATAACGTCAGCAAGCAGGCGCATTAACGAAAGGAAATCATCCATACGTTGATCCGAGTAATTAGCAATAAACCGAGGACACCAGCAGCCGTCCACCCAGCACGAGGCCACCGATGCCTCCTTGTCGTCCACCAAAGCAAACAAGCGTGGAAAGCTATCCTTGAGGGTACCCCTTCCCGACCAGTCGTCGGTCCAAAAACGAAATGAATCCCCCTTTCCCAACACCGGTTTAAAGAGGCAGATATTACGCGTAAAAACATCCAACACACCACGCCAAAAAGGAGAGAGGTGCCCGTAAGCACTTCCCCGAGTAAAGCTCATCATCTCCTCCCCCAGCAGCTCCCGCGGGACATTAAGCATGAAGTTGTCCTCCTGACCCCAAACCCTAGCCGCCCATTTTAGCATGAGGGCGTAGTTAACAACCTCCATTCGTCGAACTCCCAAACCACCAACTCGCTTGGGCCGCGAAACATCATCCCATGCCACCAAATGTACCCCCCTTCTCCCCTCCCCCTTCTTACCCCACAAGTTTCCCCGCATGCACCGCTCCAGGCGCGATCGAATCCCCTTAGGCATACATCGAACCGAGAAAAAATATAGTGGAAAAGAGGAGAGCACCGCCTTAAGAAGAACCAGCCGCCCCTCAGATAATAAAGCCGCGCGCCACCCAGCCATGCGTGCCTCCATCTTCTCCACCACCAACTTCCAATCACGGAGCCGGACACGACCCACAGCCAGAGGCAAGCCCAGGTAGTCGAAAGGGAGGCTACACGGAGAAGAGCCCAGCAACCGGCCACACTCTAAAGCCTCCGCCTGCGTCATACCGAAGGGGATCACCTTAGACTTAGCCCCATTAATCAAGAGCCCCGATAGCTCACTGAAAAGCTCGAGAGTAGCCGTCATACCGGACACCACAGCAGGGCCACCCTCGATAAAGCAAAGAGTGTCATCCGCGAACTGAACCAGAGGGACCTGGAGGTCCCCAACAGTGCATCCCCGAGTCAGACCCGCCTCAATCACTCCGCCAACTATACGAGGCAACACGTCCGCTGCCAGCACAAAGAGAAGGGGAGCGAGAGGACACCCCTGCCGCACCCCCCTCCTTGGCTGGAAGAAGCCCCCGACCGGGCGACCATTAAGCAAAATCGAGAGGGAGGTCGTGGTCACACAACACCGCACCCACGAAATCCAAACCTCCGGGAAGCCCCTCCGCCTCAAAACAAACCACAGGAACTGCCAATCAAGACAATCATAAGCCTTGGCGAAATCGATCTTCCAAAGAATCCCTATCGTATTGGACTTCTTCCAAGCCGCAACCATTTCGGAGGCCACCGCGATGCAATCCGAGATCTGCCGCCCCCGAATGAAGGCGGCCCGTGTTGGCGAGACCAGCGAAGCAAGGACAGGAGCAAGCCTCCTCGCCAAGACCTTGGAAATGATAAGATAGATCCCATTCGAGATAGAGATAGGCCTAAAATCCTCGATGCGACACGTCATCGGCCACCACATCCCCAAAAATCATGGTAGAAAGCCACCGGGAACCCGTCAGGGCCGGCGAACCGTCCGCGTTAAGGTCCCACACAGCCTCCTTGAGCTCAACCAAGGAGAACGGCCTAACCAGGGCCTCAGCATCCGAAGGCAAAAGAGACGGAGCCCCACGGCCCGACCAGCGCCACCTGTGCTGCGAGCGGCACCTAAAGACACGCTTGAAGTGATCAGCCATGGCCGCTCCCAACTCCTTATCCCCACTAACCAAGGAGCCATTAACCATAAGAGAGCAGATAGAATTGTAACGCCTTCTTCCACTAGCCACCCGGTGGAAAAAGCAGTATTAGCATCACCCTCCTTGATCCACCTCAAACGCGAGCGCTGACGCCATTCCATGATCCTTCTCTTGTCCTCCGCTTTGACCACATCAAGTGCAGCAGTGCGCTCCATAAGCTCCTCCAAGAGCAAGTCCTAGAATTTTCCATTCGGTCCAGCCGCGTAATGACATCCTCCGCCACCGCCCTAGCCGCCACACGAGCCAAACGCGAATCCTTCTTGAATGACGCCAGGAGTCTCCTCA
Organism: Ottelia alismoides; assembly: GCA_037367405.1. Classification (NCBI taxonomy): domain Eukaryota; kingdom Viridiplantae; phylum Streptophyta; class Magnoliopsida; order Alismatales; family Hydrocharitaceae; genus Ottelia; species Ottelia alismoides. Next base: position 260,724 of record JAZKJV010006799.1, on the reverse strand, counting down.
GAGGGCAAGCTTCTGATCAAATCTACGAGCAACAGTTCCCACAAACGAAGATTGAATCCAGTGATTTCTCACCAAGTCTTTGAAATTAGGCTCCAAAAGCCAACACTTTTCATACCGGAAAAGACCCCTCGGCCAAAGCTCCTCCCCAGAATCCTACAAAATAGGATTATGGTCAGAGAAAGAACGCGGACGAGAAGACACCGAGCACAAAGGGAAAGCCTCCATAAGTTTGATATTCGCCAAGAAACGATCAATCCTCGAACGAGACGCATTGTTCCTCCAAGTATAGGAAATGTCATCAGGGACCAGCCCCTCCAGCAGCCAAGGAAGGCCTGCGAACTCCGAGGCCGCATCCCGCAATTCATCCCAAAGCGCCTGCCGGAGGACGTGGCAAGAAGGCGCATAGATGCAAGAAAAGGCAATAGGAGCAAGGGAGTCAGCCCTCGTCAACACCACAGACAAAGAATATCTCCCCACCCGCATAGAGGAGAATGAGAAAGCCGTCGAGCGCCACGCCACCCGCGCCCCAATCGCATCCACCGTGCGAAAATCATCCAAAGCGCCCGCCATCAAAAGACCTCCAAAGGGAGTCATTCACCCCCGAAAGTTTCGTTTCTTGAATAAGAGCCAGATCACAGTTCCACTCAGAGAATCGCAACCCCAAAGAGCATCGCTTATCGGGTTCCCCGAGGCCTCTAACGTTCCAGGAAAGATCCTTCATTAAAGACCTTCTGAGCGTCCCCCAATCAAAGAGAGGCCTGCCGCCTCCGCCACCGAGTCCCGCAACGTCTGACAGGAGACCATCATCGAGTCGCCAAGGCGGGAGTGGAAACGCCTGCGATAGCTTTTCCCAAAGCGGGAGGCCGAGATACTCCCCACCGCGTAAGGAGCATCACCAATCCCGGAAGAACCAGCCAGACCATCGGAAGCCCCAACACCATCGAACGGAACCATTCCGGAAGAAATCGGAGAAGAGGGAGAAGAAGCATCGAGAGCCACATCCGCGGACGACCCAATTTCCTCCAGCAGGAACCGCCTGGGCGAGCCCATAGAAGAGTCGGATCGCGAAAGACAAGAGTCGTGCACCATAATAGTAGAACCCGACACCCTAATCGGGTCAGATGGCATCCACATCGGAGCCCACGAACCGAACTGAATGGATGCGCTTAAGGTCCGCATAGGAGGACCGGGCATGGGCCCCGATAAGCACAACTGCAAGGAGTCAGCCGACAGAAGCGAGGGATGTAGAAAAGGCAAATCGTCCTCGAAAGAGCCCAGTGCCAGCAAACCGCGCCTTTCAGAATCCTTACACAGCACCCGAGGAGGCAAAAAGAAAGGCCCAGGAAAAGGCTTTGTTGTTGTTGTATCATTGGAGTCATGGTTCTTATTTATATTAATAATCATGCCTCATGATCAAGAATATTTGAGAATTTTTTGCTTATGAATTTTTCAATGTTTCCAAGTTATGATTAGTAACTAGTTATAAATTGATGCAAATTTTTACAGGCATGGTGGTCGCTACAGTTCTCAAGAAGGCTAAGGTCATGACTCGAGTAGTTGCAATGGTCACACCCATCCTTCGTACACTCATTGTTAGAAGTCCCAACACTCTTCTGAAAGGTGTTTGAAAAAGTCTGGACTCTGGAGGCCTCCACAAGCCAATATTACCTCTTCTTCTAATTACTATGTGTATGCACTATTAATCACGGACAAATGGGACAGACTATCCAACTTTTTACTACCGATTGCTTTAAGCTTGTACATCTTCTATAGAGCCCTCCTACATCTTAATAGTACTCCTACTGTGAATTAGGAAATAATATTAGGTGCAGGAGCCAATTCTGCTTCTACTTTTGCGCAAGCACGAATAATTGACATTGGAGGTATGGTAGCGTCAGTAAGGATCTAGGCATGAGCGACATCATACTCGATATCAAGAGCTGCTAGAAAGACTCCAGTCATCACAGAATCTCTGTATGTCTTGAGCTGCTCTGGCGTAGCAGTCAAGGGAATGTAACCATGCAACTTTTCAAACATACCCCTCAAGGAAGTATAGAGGGTATGAAGGGGACAACCATTCTGCTTGGATGTGAAGATGTCGTACTGGAGATGGAGTATCTTCGACTCATTCTTCGCCGGTGAATATGCGGCAGTGAGAATGTCCCACATAGCCTTTGTCGTTGGCTGGCTCAGAATATCATTAGCTATCTCAGAGGACACAGTCCCAGATAGCCATACTTGTGCATAAGCATCATCTGCCTCCCATGAGGCATTTATCCCAGTCTTGTCACTTGGTTCCTCCACCATGAGGACGTGCTTCTTGCCATTACACTGTATCAGATTCATGAACTGCATGGCCCACAGTTCATAGTTCGTGCCATCCATTTTGATGATGGGGGCTGGACCTTTGAAGCCCCCCATGGATGAAGCGCCTGCTTTGTTGTCACCCATAACAACGACAATCACCAAGACTGGGATTCACAACAAACAAGACTTGTGTCTACACAAACATATGGGAAGATAGTTGTGGGTGTAGACTTATACCACAACCTCTTCCATTCTTCGACGTTGCCTTTTGGTGGCTAGGGTGTTTTAGATGAACCCCTCACACCCTAGAGATCCAAAGAAGGACCTAGCTCTCGATCATGAGGATGGCGAACACGCAGGGCTTTGGCAGCCCTAGAGGGACGGCAGCGCCCCCCCCCTCCGCGTGAGGACGGCCACCCAAGGAGACCGCGCGTGAGAAGGCCTGGCGGCGGTGGTGACAAGGCTCGGCGGCGGCGTGGGGAGGCCGCGCAAGGAGAGAGGGGTTCTTGGTAGGGAGGGGCTAGGGTTAGGTCACAGGCTCCGGTCTAAGACCGTCGCTCTGATACCATGTTGAGCTAACCCTAGAGCTCTCTTATATAAGAGAAAAGCTCTATGGGTAAATTACATAAACTAGACACCGAAAATAAACAATATATGAAAGAGCGACAGAGTAACGCAAATATCTTAACAGTTTGGAAGCAAAGAAATCGAGTCGATGACACCTGACACCACTTAAAGTATAAAAGGGTTTAGTCGTTCCTTCGAGTCATTAGATGGCATAAATAATTAAAGCGATGCCTTATGTCACAAAGTATATTGTAGAAGAATCTTTGCATTTTTCAAGGTTAGTTATGATTTACGAATGTCACAAAGTATATTGTAGAAATATCATTGAATTTATCAAGGAGAATCTTTGCATTTTTCAAGGTTAGTTATGATTTACGAATGATGAATGGTAATGCTAGTCCAGTAAAATTGAGAACATTCCAAATTTCTTGTATCAAACCGGAAAGAGTCTCCACTGAAGTTAATAATCTCTTAGATAGGTTGTATGTTGGTTGATTGGCTCAGTCCAAGAACATCCTTATGTCAAATAAGGCCTTTCAAATCATATTTAAAGGGTAAATGCCTATACCTTCTAGGATGGAAATTTTCCACACCTATGTCTTCATCCCACAGAAAGATGTAATCGTAGGCAGAAACAACATCTGGGTGCAGAAATCGCTTGGCAAACCACCTGCAACAAGTAGGGAAAATAAAAAAAATTACATGGAAAAAACTACACCAGCAGGAAATACTGAGAAAAACCTCAAGAAGTTATTATAAAAAAAACTGTTAGCGTCGTCCTTTTACCATATAACATATACCATTTAGTTTGATTCTGCGCACATATATGTATTGCCTTGTAGCTCCATTCAAGATCATGCCACCCATCCACATTTCCATCATAGTGGAAAAGTATAACAGAGAAATTTTCTGAAAGAAACTGAACTAATAGCAAGAAACATGTGGCATAAGATAACAACCAAGAAAACAACCGTAAAGACAGAATAACAGCAGTTGCCTTATGCAGAATTAAATATACATTTGACCGAATCTTACCTTCCTTGCTAAAATGTCCACATTAGATTTCTGAGTTATGCCAACAGCAACGGCCAAGACAGCACTGCGATTCCCATTAAGGACCTGTATTTCAAAAACATAATAATAGAAGAAATTAAAATCTCAATGATTGAGAGGAGCAAGTAAAAACCATCCAAAAAACAAAGGTCAACAGCATAATTCAACCACGTATCTTCATCATTGAGCAAGAAAATAAAAAATATTCATCTCCATTTACATTACACTTATCATTAGTAGGCCTCCGAATTTGTTTTGCAGTAGTTTATACAACTATAACACTCCAATAGATATGTGTTCAATAAAGATGGAAAAGATATTTATTGTAAGTCTTATTACGATAAACTATGGAATAGGGTAAGTCTACAAGCTTACACACCATGAATCTCTGACTTATTAACAGAATACAGTTTGTACCCTGATGTCTACAAGGAGACTCCATTATCTCAGTTGAGAGATATTTATTGTACACCACATCAGAAGTATTATCATATCCTTTTGTCTATGAGAGATGACTCTCTATTGAAACATAACCCTAGATTTTTCTTTTACCAGGAGAGCTAGGATACTTATTCAAAATGTAGAATAACATTCCCTTTTCCCGCATGATATCAGAGTTACCATAGCCCTAGGGCACAACACTCCCCTCCTCTATCTCACTTGAGTTTATCTCGCTGCCTCCTTTGCTCCAACGGCACCACTGCTGCCTTCCTTCCCTCTCCTAGCTCCTAGGGTGCCCCCCCCCCCCCCAAGCTGAGCAGGATCCCCTTCGGGGTGCCTCATCCTCCTATCACGATTGCTGTTGCCAACGTTGAAGCCACAGCTTCAAAACAGGGATGCCGATGTTGATGCCACAGCAACAACATGGGGTACACCGTCGGTACCAACCCGTGCCATGGTGTTGTCCATAGCCACCACCCATTACCTACGGTGTTGTCGATTTCATGTCCGATCGTTAGTGTTGGTCACAGTTTTTCTCTCCGACCGTTGTTTTAACTCCTTCCGATTCGGCATCATTTTTTTGTTGCAATGGAAGATTAAAAAAATGGTATTGTTTCGTCGCTTGGACCCACAAAAGGGATAGGTCCTGTCATCAAGATGGATGGAACAAACCATGTTCTATAGGCCGGGCAGCTCATTAGCGCGTTGGAAAGCGTCAACAAAGAATAAGTGCTTACCCAATCTGAAACAGTCGAGAAAACAAGAGTGCATGCGTCATTTGAACAATATAATGCTTGTGCAAAGGTACAGTTGACTGACTTTCTCACTTTAGAAATTGCAAATGATGTTCTAAATTAGCCCACAGCAAAAGTTATGTAGGATAGCTTGGTCACTACCTATTCTCAAGCAAACACGAGACAAGGATACTTCAGCTTCACTATGATATCCATTTCACCAAACAAGTTGGACGTTCTTTACACACATATTATACACCAATGAAGGCATGTCTGCAAAACTTCACAGTTATCTTGCTCCTTACAAACGTGATAACCATAAGACATACAAAAATATGCTAATGGTCGATAATTTTCTTGTTGGGCATTTAGATTCGATCTATGATGCAGCCCGAAATCAGTTGCTTACTAGTGCCACTATACCACCAATGGAGGCTTCTAGTCAGTTGTGTAGGATTGTCATCCCTACTACTATTTCATAAACATTATATGTAATGATAACATCGTCTAATAGGGAAGGATGCAATGCAGGTAGAGGATGTGGAAATAACGGTAGGGATGGAGGTCATAGAGGGCATCCCCCCTCTGCAATCTGCATATACTGTCAAAAACTTGAGCATATAGATGACACATGCTGGTAGAAGCATGGTAAACCAACCTCAGCACATGGCACAGCAGAACAGACTGACTCAGCACTGAAACAGGATAAAAAAATGAGAATTGTTTGTCCTACCTATGGGAGATGGTAGTTACTCCATCTGCACCATTGTCTGCACCATCTGATTTCATTATTGTTATTGGCCCACAGAAAAAGTTAAGTAGATGTTAATAATAGAATAAATGCAGGCTAAAGTGGAGAGGAGCCTCTGTTGCTCTTTGTGATAAGAAAATTCCTTTAAAAATTAAAGGAAAGGTTTACAAAGCAACCGTGAGACATGCTATGCTCTATGGATCTGAATGTTGGCCTGTGAACCATAGACACATCTAGAGAATGGTTGTAGCAGAAATGAAAATGCTAAGTTGGATGTGTGGACACACGCGTAAAGATCGGATTCGGAATGATACAATCAGAAAGAAAGTTGTTGTAGTTCCGATTGAGGATAAGATGCGAGAAAACCGTTTAAGATGATTTGGTCATTTGCAAAGAAGATCTGCTGATGCACTAGTTAGGAGATATGAGTGTTGGGATGTTGAGCCGGCTAAGAGCGGGTGAGGACAGCCCAAGAAGTGTTGGAAAGAGACTATACAAAGGAATCTTAGTTTTGTGGATATAAGCCCGAGATTGATCCAAGATAGATATGAATGGAGGCGAAGAATCCATGTAGTCGACCCTACTTAATTGTGGGAAAAGGCTTTGTTGTTGTATTGGCCTATCATTTATTAGTCTTGATCTTACCAGGGATCAAGACATCAATGTCGATATCATATTGGTCGGTCGAGAAAGAGATGTATCGCAGACATCGGTGGAAATCTTAGAAGCAGCCCAAAAAAGCTATTTTCTCGTGAACTAAAATCATTGTAATTTTGAAAACAACAAAATGGGAACTAATACATAACTGATATGACTACCCATCACCATTACCATCAATTGCATCATCATCCCCATAATCTCCATCGTCATCCTTTAAATTTGATTTTAATTTAGCTTTAGAAGTGGTAGTGACTACAACAGCATCATCGTCAATTCATCATCCAACAAGATATAGCCATGTAATTGTCAAATCTACACTCATTTGTTAACCTATATTCTGATTTAACCTTCCTCTCACCTCATCAAATACCGGAGTACCATCGGAATCTACACTCATTTGATGCCACTACCTGGATAATTTCTCCTACCGAAGTCCTTCAATATTTTTATCTTTCCCAACGTTTTTGATGGTCGTTTTCTTTAACTTCATATGTACTTTTAATTTTTCACAAGCATAGATGCTTCAATAGATTTCAAAAAAAATCTTCACATTACTATACAAAACGAAGTTGATAATATCCTTCTTTGTGTAACTCATCCAACCATCGCACATCATGGTCAATCATAATCTAGCAACCTTCTCTTTATCTCTTTGATATAATCGTGCATCTCTTCCTTCTCCATAGCAAGATACTTGTTCATGATCCTGTATGTGTGGGAGCTCACTCCCGCTCCTGAAGCAAAAATCTTATTGATTACATGCTGCAAAAAAAAGGTCCATTAGCATTGCACGTAGGAATGCTCTCTCCAAAAAACAACTTGCTAATGGCACTTCCTACATTCTCCCTGATATTTGAAAACATGTCTTCATTATCTTCTATCTGGGGTCATTGCTTGGATTGTATTGCATGGAACTGCTCCTCTTTAAGAAGGTATTGACTCCCTTCCATTTGTGTTTAATATGGGTGGCGGTATTCATGCACCACCAGAATCACTCCCATTGTCACCAGCACCATAGAAACTGCACCTTGAGAATCATTGCATTCTCGCCTCTCAAACTCACTTAATGATCCTTGCAATGCCCACCTGTAGACCCTCTTCTCAGTTGGGGCATGAATATCGGCAAAGTAGACAAAGACAGCATCTCAAATGTGGATAGAACATTGAACTGATTCTCAAACATGAACTCATTGAATTCTCCATTCTTTCTCTCCTTATGTTTATCATTCTCCTTCTTCCCCTCCAAGTTGACCTTCACAAACTCTCTAACATCCCTCGAACAACATGTTCACTAGGCAACATTTTTTTTATTGCCAAGTAGATGATGCTTCCGTGTAGTGATCCCCCCTCCTTTGGGTCTCTTCCCACAAAACATGCATTCCACATGGATTTGTTGCCATCTAGTGCAGTGGCAATACTTCCATCCTATCTCCCTAATGTCCCTCTAAGGCAAAACCCATGATGTTGATTCTCGAATAAAACCAACAAAAGGACACATGAATCACACACTGAATCACCAAGTTAGTATATTACATATTAAGTGAAAAGGATTCCTGGAGGAACACATACACATCATGTTATAATTGTAATTTTGATTTGATTAAATTAATGGTTATTATCAAAATAAAAAATACCTAAATATGGTATTAATAGCTTTACATGACATCTAAGCACTTTTATGTTACAATTTTTAAGAAAAATCAATGTTAATCTAACACATATTTTAATTGATCAATAAAAACATAATCCTAAAAGAAATATCCCTAATATCTCATTATTACAGGGAAATAGTCTAACAAAAACTTAAGAATTAGAAAGAGGATACCAATATATATATATATATATATGAAACCCTATGGGAAAACATGGAACACTAGGTTTTTTTAAATACATCAAGAAATCGCACACCTTGAAACTTCAATAACACACTAGGTTAATAATTGTGATTACATATTTATTAAATGGTTATTACAAAAAAAATTAAATCTAAAATTAATAATTCTATATGACATCTAAGCACTTCTATGGTACAATTTTTAAGAAAAATCAACGATAATCTGAAGTATATTCAACGATCTTCTACAAGAAGAGACATTGCATTGGGGAATACAACATGTAGCATGAAGTCATTGCATCTGTGAAGGGTGTTTTTACTATGGAAAGTAATAGAATGAATGGAATGAATTTATTCAAGGGATGTGGAGTTTCTTATAAAGTGTGAAACCTTAGATCTCAAGTTGAGATAATTACATAGAGATCATGAAGGGTTACAAGACTTAATAAATAAAATAAAAAGAAGAAAATGAAATAACATCAACATTCTCCCTCAAGTTAGATTGTACCTATTGATCATGCCCATCTTGGAAGTCAATCATGATATGCTCTTCTTTGGCAGGGCCTTTGTGAAGCTAAAGGTCTGTGGAAATATAAGGAGTAGTGATCTTCCTTTCTCGTATGATATCTTGAACGCAGTGGCAATCAACCTCAATGTGCTTAGTGCGCTCATGAAGTAACTGCACAGGATTGGTGGCAATATATGTAGGGGACTTGTTGTCACGGTACAAACGGACATGAGTAGTAGCAGGAAGTCCAAGCCCCTATAAAAAGAGAATAGCTAGATAATCTCATAAGTGGCTTGAGCCATCGCTACATATTCAGTCTACGCACTCGATATAGAAACAACAGTTTGCTTCTTGCTCCACCATATAACAAGGTTCCCATCAACAAGCATGGCATAACATGTCGTATGTCCCCAGGGGAACTAGCATAATCAACATCTACATAGGCAGTGATGTCAATGTATTTGTTAGCCTCATAGAAGAGACCTTTTCCTGTAGATTCCTTCATGTATCAAAGGATCAAAAGAACATCATGGAAATGATTGTAGTGAGGTCTCTCCATGTGTTGGTGGCTCTGTTTACAACACATAATATATGTGGCCTAGTGATGGTAAAGTAGAATAGTTTGCCCCTTATAGCTTTATATCATGAAGTAACCTCAAATTTAGGATTAGTAGAAGTAGAATGTTTCCGCAATTCCACAGGGATGTCAGATGATGTGCATCCAAGTAAGACAGCCTCTGTAAGAATGTCCAGGCAATACTTCTGTTGTGATAGGTGTAGTCTCTTTGTAGTGCATATCACCTCAATGCTCATGAAGTATATGAGTTGACCAAGGTCTTTGGTGATAAATAACTTCAAGAGGAAGGCTTTGGTCTTTAGAATGCATGCTTTTCAACACCAATAATCATTATGTCATCAACATAAATGACTAGTATCATAGTGGAAGGAGTCCTTCATCTAACGAACACAAAAGTAATCATATGTTGTCCTATGGAAGCCAACAGAACTGGTCTAAGAGGTAAGATTGTCAAACCAAGCTCGTGGACTCTGCTTCAGGTCGTAAAATGACCCTACAGAGTCAGCATACACCCTCCCCCTCGAGGGAGCAACCCAATGGCTACATCATGTAAACCTCCTACTTGAGGTCACTATAGAGAAAAGCATTCTTCACATTGAGGTGGAATATGGGCCATTTCTTATTGGCAGCAACAAGGGAATAGTATAGATGGACCCCACTCTAGTCATCGAAGAGGATGTCTCGAAGTAGTCCATAGTATAGCTTTGAGTAAATCCCTTTGCCATGAGCATGGACTTTAATATGCCAATGAAGACATCAGGATACTGTTTGGTTGTGAAGACCCATCTGCACACAGCTGGCTTGACGCCAAGAGGACCTGACACAAGATCCCAACGCATCCATCTCCTCATCCATGATCTTTTTCCAACTATGATCTTGAAGTGCATTGTGGCGATCACAATTAGTAACAGTCATAAGAGCATCTATAAACTAGTTGTTACAATTGGATAGAGTATTATTGAAAGTAAAATGTAACAAGGGGTGTATAATACATTGCTTTTTTTATTCTTGTAGAGATATTACTATATTCTTTATGTACCTTTTCTTTATTTTATTTCTTTGTATACATCTTATATAATTTACCCATAGATCTCTCCTCTATATAAGAGAGCCTAGGGTTATCGGGATTATCATCTTTTCCATTCTTCCCAACATGGTATCAGAGTCATGGTCCTAAATCGGTGTTTTGTATCCTAACCCTACCCCACCCACCACCCATCTCTCTCCAAGGTTGCCGCCGCTCATCTGGGTAGTAGCCCGTCGTCGTCACCACCACCAACCCCAGCACCCGCTACCGACCCCAGCCCTTGCCGTTGCCACATGTCCCTATGGCTCTCGTCGTCGACAAACAGCCCCCCCCCCCCCCCCCCCCCGCCGCCATATCTCCTTGGCCATCGGCTACCTCTCTTTTGCTACACCATAGGCCTTCGGTTGGGCTAATGGATTTGAGTGCATAAGTCTACATATGCATTCAAATCCACGCATGTCTATGTAGACATTCATTCATTGGTCTACAAAACTCTAGTATTCTTCTTCTGGCAATATATTAGTAAATAAAGTCGACATACCCGCCACAGGCGCTTTCCAAGGTTCGGTGCGTATTGTCAAGATAGACAGGACAAATATGAGCTATGTGCTATGCAGTTCATGAGCCTCATGAAGTCTAACGATAAGAAACACATTCTTACTGAGGAGGAGGCGGTGGAGAAAATTGGGGTTAACGCCTCGTGGGAAGCGGATAATGCATACACCAGAGTTCGCATTCCGGTATATTGACAATAGAAATCGCCAATGATATATTACATAATCCCACTGCTAAGGCAATGTGGGATATTCTCGCAGCAACCTATTCTCAAGCGAGAAACGAGACCAAGATCCTCCAACTGCAACATGATATATTTACTATCAAGCCATCGGGTGGCCTTTTCATTCAGTGTATACATCCTTACGTGGGATGTTTGAGAAGCTACATAAACTCCAGCATGATATATTTACTATCAAGTAGAACGTGTGGCCTCTTCATTCAATGTATACATCCTCACGTGGGATGTTAGATAAGCTACACAGCTTTATGCCTCTCACAGCTACTCCAGAGCAGCAGAAGATATATAGGAATGCTACCATGGTTGGTATATTACTAGCTGCCCATGATTCTGAATATGATGTTGCCCGCTCTCAGATTCTAACGGATGCTACTATTCCTCCCATTGAGGAATCTTTTCGCAGGCTTCGCATGATTATTGTTCCATCCACTGCCACTAGCCAGACTTCTTCGGCAATGGCAGCCTCCTGAGGCAGAGGAGGATCCTCTTCTTTTCATGGGCGTGGACCTCGTGGTAGATGAGGTCGTATTCGTCAGCCTTGCACATACCGCCATCGTCTAGGTCATTCAGAGGATACATGTTATTCCAAGCATGGCTTTCCGGCATCAGCTCGTGTAGCGGAACAGATCGAGCCTTTAGCTGCTCCTACTTTAGATCAAGATTTGACGACCTCGTGGCTAGACTACGGGATATTATACCCCCTGCTTCTTCACCATCTCCAGGAAGCCACTCACTACTCAGATGTAGTTGCCTCTGCTTCTGCCAGTACTTCTGCTACTGCTAGTACTTCAGGTAGTGCTTATGCTTTTACATCATGTCATGGCTCTGAGATTATTGACTTACTGAGTGGATTGTGGACTCAGGGGAGACGCAATATCTATGTGGGGACAGGGAACATATTACAACATATAGACAGGTTCCACCGGGAAAACTGTGGTAATAGCTGACGGAACTCATTCCTCAATCATCAGACATGGGGAGATTAGTTTGATGCCTTCGATGCATCTTCAAAATGTGTTACATACGCCTGATTTCTCTATAATTTATTATCTATCAGTCAGATCACAAAGGATTTGCATTGTTGGGCTATTTTTGACCCATCATCTCTTGTTTTTCAGGGCATTCTTATGGGCAGAGTGATTGATTATGGACGTGAACGGGGTGGTATGTATTGCCTGGTCTGGACTTCCTACGCAAGTGTCTCCTCCAATTCAACATGACCAGTCTCTCCCTTCACTCGGCGCCTACGTTTTGGTCATCTCCCTCTCCAGAAGATGTGTCACATTTTGCCATAGATTTCACCAGGGTCTTCCTTCCAGTGTGAGGTGTGTCAGTTGGGGGAGCACCACCGGTCTGCTTTTCCTAGTCATCAGAGTCGGAGTAGTAGCTCTGTTTTTGAATTATTTCAAGTTGACATTTGGGGTCCGATTCGTGTTCCTGATCATCTGGGACACAGGTTTTAACTTGTTGTTGTTGATGATTTCTCTCGTCTGTCATGGGTCTTTTTATTAAAAAATAAATCTGAAGCAAGGGATGTAATCAAAACCTTTATCAATGAAGTGCAGAATGTTTTCTCTTCTTTTGTGAAATTTGTTAGAACTAATGATGCTTTGATGTACCCGTGCTCTATCATATTTCTTTTCATCACGTGGTATTATTCATCAAACGACATGTGCTTACACTTCTCAGTAGAATGGTGTTGCAGAGAGAAAGCATAGTCATTTACTTGATGTCACTCGGACGCTTCTCATCCAGAGTCGTGCTCCACATTCGTTTTGGGGTGATGTTGTTCTTACAGCATGTTATCTGGTAAATCGTATGCCCCCGTTTGTCTTGAGTGAGAAAATTCCTTTCTCTATAGCTTTTCCTGAGAAGAAGTTGTTCTCATTTACTCCTCATGTCTTTGGCTATGTTGCATTCGTCCACCATTTGGCTCCAGGTCTTGACAAACTCCCTCATAGGGCTAGCAAATGTGTGTTTGTTGGGTACTCAAGGACCCATAAGGGATACCGGTGTTATGATCTGTTGCGCAGGAAGTATTATATCAGTGTTGAAGTCACCTTTTTTGAGTATGTGATGTATTTCTCTCCTACATGTGACAGGCTGGCTTCATCGGACTCTGATGATGAGGTTTACATGCTACCGCCTCCTATGAGTCTATCATCTCCTATACCTACGCTTGCACCTCCTCCACCTCCTCCTACCATGTCGTAGGTGCTCATTGTTCCATCCTTACCAAAATTCTATATATGTCGGCATGCATATGCTCATGGTCATCGCCTATCATCCAGCAAGCCTCAGGTTTGTTCTGATAACATGATTTCAAACAATGGGTCTCGAGATATATCTGTGCAGGGATCATTGCAGGAGACTAGCACACGAATGGAAGAGGCTCCTAAGAACTGGGATATGCCCAATGCAGTTCGGAAGCAAAGGTGTACTAGTGCTTCATATCCCATTGCTTCCCAGGTTTCCTTTCATCGCCTGACAGGAGAATTTCATAGATTTGTAGTTGCTCTATCTGTCGTGGAGATTCCACGAAATTATCAGGAGGCCTTGAAGGATAGTCAATGACGTTTAACTATGGATGAAGTGATGGTTGCTTTGCAATCATGTGGTACTTGGAATTTGGCGCATGCTCCTCCTAGGGCCTCTGTTGTCAATTGCAAGTGGGTGTTTACTATTAAACACCATGCAGATGGAAGCCTTGATCGTTACAAGGCAAGATTGGTGGCATGAGGGTTTACTCAGACCTACGGTGTGGATTGTATGGACATGTTCTCTTCAATTGCACGTCATTCGACTCTACATATCCTTCATTCAGTTGCAATGGTACGTGATTGGCCCATGTTTCAGCTAGATGTTAAAAATGCACTTTTATATGGAGATCTACAGGATGAAGTGTACATGCAGCAGCCTCCGGGATTTTCTGCAGAGGAGGAGTGTCAACAGGTTTGTAGACCATGGCCTCAAATTTCAGCGAAATTTGGTCGAATTTCTGTCGAATATCGATATACAGTCGAAATCGAAATTCGACCGAAATGACCGAAATGACCGAAATATGAGGGTCCTAGTACAAAAAATAACCGAAATGACCGAAATTTCGGTCGAAATTCCACCGAAATTCCATCGAAATTCTGTTTTGGTCGATACCGAAATGGTGACCAAAACCGACATTTAGGGCCTTGTTGTAGACTCATAAGGCGATATATAACCTTAAGCAAAGTCCAAGGGCGTGGTTTCAGAAGCTCTCGGATCTGATTGAAAGGCAGGGGTTCAAGAGACCAAATGTAGACCATTCATTGTTTGTGCAGAGGACACCTAGAGGCAAGGCCCTAAATGTCGGTTTCGGTCACCATTTCGGTATCGACCAAAACAGAATTTCGATGGATTTTCGGTAGAATTTTGTCCGGAATTTCGGTCATTTTTTGTACTAGGACCCCCATATGTCGATCATTTCGGCCGAATATCGATTTCAACTGGATATCGATATTCGACAGAAATTCGATCGAATTTCGCTGAAATTTGAGGCCATGCCTAGAGGTATTGTTGTTATCATGGTTTATGTTGATGATATACTTGTTACAATAGATGATGTGCAGATGATGTGCAGGGGATAAAGGTGGCAAAAGAATTTCTGGGTTGTCTGTTTATTGCTAAGGATCGAGGTACCCTAAGGTACTTCTTAGGGTTAGAATTTGCTAGGAATGCGCAGGGTTTGGTGATGACCCAAAGGAAGTATGTTACAGACATGCTTGTTGAGACGGGCGTGATTGGGTGTCGACCATCTACTACTCTTATGGGTCCTAGCATGAACTTATTTGATGATGATGCAAATGAGGTTTATAAGAAGAGATATAGAGAGAGGGCGGGGAAGCTCCTATATGTGATTGTTACTAGGCCAGATATCTCTTTTACCTTGAGTTGGGTGAGCCAGTTCATAGAGCAGCCTCGACATGTACATATGGATGCTATATACATGATATTGAGATATCTAAAATCTTCTCCAGGTGTTGGATTACTATTTAGGAAAGGAGCAACTCTCAAGAGCAACTCTCTCCGTTTCTGCATGTGTTGATGCAGACTATGCAAGATGTCCTAAGGATACGAAATATACTTCGAGCTTTGCAGTATTTGTTGGCAACCCTATTGTTTCGTGGAAAAGCAAGAAACAAATGGTGGTGGCTAGATCAAGTGCCGAATCTGAGTATAAAACTATGGCACAAGCTAGTACAGAAATGATAGGATTCGAGCAGTGCTAGTAGACTTACATATAAATATACATCTACCCATGCCATTACAACGCGATAATCATGTTGCTCTATTCATTGCAAACAACCCTGCATTCAATGAAAGAACGAAGAATATTGAGGTAGACTGCCATTATACTAAAGATTTTTTTTATTTCAAATTATACAAAAGATATGATTCAGAAGGGTTTGATTTCTACCTCTCATGTTAGTTCAAGAGAGCAAACGGCAGATATCTTTATCAAGGCATTGCTCAGAGGATCATTTCAGAAGTGTTCGTCCAAGCCGAGCATGATCGACATCTATGCTCCATATTGAGGGGGGTGTAGAGATATTTCTATATTCTCTGTGTACCTTTTCTTTATTTTATTTCTTTCTATCCATCTTATGTAATTTACCTATAGGTCTCTCCTCTATAAAAGAGAGCCTGGGGTTATCAAGAATATCATCTTTTCTATTCTTCCCAACAGTTCTCTACAGTGCTATCAGAATTTCTGGTAGAGCATCCAGAGCAGTAGTGGTGGGAAGTTGGGAACATTTAAAGTGGGTGGACCATCCTGCAACTAAGGAATAAATAAAGGTACAAAGTCAGAATGAATAGTGTTTTTCCTTTTGTAGATAATGGAAGATGGTGGAAGCTCGAAAGCTATATCACTGATAAACTGAGTAAAGTAGCTAGTTCGTTCAAAAAATGTGACATCAGCAGAAACATAGTAGCTATGACTAGTAGGGTCATAGCACATATACCCCTTTTGGGTCCGAGAGTAGCTAAGGAAAACACACTTGATTACACGAGGAGACATTTATTAGTAATTTGAAAATTATGAACAAAGGCAATGTAACCAAAATTCTCAATATGAAAGGTAAGATTCCTCATCAGTATACAAAAGTGAAAAAGGAGTTCCCCCATTGAGATCCGAAGAGGGACTATTGAAAAGATAGGTGGCAACAAAATACTTCAGAGATGTTTATTGGTGAAGACTGAATAGCTCCATGAGTAGCAAAGAAAGACACCAAATCCTGTTGAGTAAACTCAAGAACATTGTCATTTCTGATAGCATGAATACAAGTAGAGAAAGATGTTTTAATAAAATGAAAGAAGAGCTTGACAATTTTATTAATATATGATCGTTCCTTTACTAAATAGACCCAAGAATATCTGTTGTAATCATCCACAGAGATAACAAAATACTTGTAACCGCCTACAATACGTATTGGACAAGGTTCCCAAATGTCACGGTAGATTAAAGAAAAAGGTGACAGTCGACGTGGCTCGGTCTTAGGTGAAAAAATGGCCCAATGATGTATAGCAAACTGGCAAGATTCGCACTCAAATGACTTCAGAGATGATAGTTCGAGAAACATCTGAGAAAAGGCTCTTGTAAAGGGGTGACTGAGCCGCAAATGGCGTACGATCAGGTCAGCAAAAACGAAGACAGCACCACTAAAAGTAGAGTTAGCATGTTTATCAAGGCACTTGTTTGGGACAATAGGCTAACTGAAAGATGGCAAGCTCCTCGTAGAGACCAGTGAGGTAGTAATAGTATTCCACAAGAGTGGATTCCGTTGAGATGCGGACCAGATCCACATATAGATGTCAGTAATACGAGGTTTTGTAGTCTACTGAGAGTAAGATTGTACCAATTCATTCTGTATACCCTTTGTTGTGTCCTTGTACAGAAAATTCGTTATAATGTGGGACTCAATGTTGTTGGTCATCCATGTCATGGTCTTTATCAGACTCTTTTAGTGGCTCCTTTAGAGAATGCTCAAAAGGTTTATAGGGAAAACTTTGTCAGAAACTAATAAGCCAGGAATGTCGGGAGTCTCTGTCAATAGTTTCATTTCACTATTCCCCTGGAAAAAAAGAGAAGTCAATTTACCTACTCCTGATTTAGTAGTTCCTTTTCATCCGACTGCGAAAATAGAGAAGAAAATCACTCAAAAAAAGCAACATCCGACTTGGCTTACAATAATCCACCTCAACAGCCTCAGAAGGGGGGAAAGGGGGGCACTTGACACTTGGAAGAGACTCTCGCCACTTCCTATCTGTCCGGAATATGGTTAGCATGAAAACCCGCCTAGGAAGTTTTGTTCATGCCTAGAACTAGAAAGTGGGTGCGAAGATGTACTGTAATTTGGACTTGAGATCTCTCCTTTCTCTACTAAAGTGGCACGTATCAAAAGCTATCTATAATATGCCTTGAGCCCTCAGAAAGATAAAAGAGTAGGCTTGTTGGCTCACTGTTTGCGAAAAGGAACTGGTCTATCATATCACCTTTCGCTTGCTTTGTTAACTCGCCTTTTTCTCTCTTCCCACGGTTCGTGCTTTTCCAAAAAAACCAGCTCTAAGAAAGGCTAGTCTGGCCACTTAGCCGGCATAAGAATAGATATCTTTCTCTGATCGTCAACGAAAACCTTGAAGATCTGAGATCAGAGGATGTAGTTATATGTGCCCTTAAGTTTGATAGAAGTCGCACGAATCATCATATAAGACGTGGTGTACAGTGACTTAGTCTCGGTAGAAGCCATAGCCATGGCGATTAAATATGGAGTTAAAGACGTAGTTGTATGTCCTTAAGCATTTATAAATATTAGAACATGATGCCCCTGTTTTTCTTTTAGCCTCGATCTCAAGCACAAGAGGTGCTTGTGCGATGGATGTACTGCAGAGGATTGTGCATAAGAATCTAGGAAGGATGGCCTGGAAAGATGGCCTGACTCTACGTGATTTAGCGGATGTAGGGTTCCATGATGTACATGCGATGATGCCCCAGAATCCATGGGTGCATGATAGGGCGATGATGCCCTAGAATCAGCAAATGCATGATAGGGTGATGGTGCCCTAGAATCCTCTCGCACAAACGATTTTTGGGTGTTTGGGTGATAATGCGATGATACCCTGGAATCTTTCGTGCAGGCAATTGGGCGATCGGGCAATGATGCCATGGGTGCGTAGGCGATGGGGCGTTGGTCTCCAAGGTGAGACTCCGGCCTCTATACACAGGACCAAGGCATGATGTAGGAGAAGATTAGGCCACGTCAATAACGTAACAGTGATTCAGGAGGTCCATCAGGATAGATTGGTGACACATGGTAGAGAAGGTCCGATGGAAGTGGGTGTGACCGAGAGCAAAGAGAAGGGTTGGCAAGTGGCGGTAGGTTCTTGGGAACGAGCCCCGATCTAAGATTGTTGCTATGATACCATGTAGAAAAATAATAAAATGAATGGAATGAATTTATTCAAGGGGTATGGTGCTTCTTATGTAGCGTCAAATACTTGAGCCTGAATGGAGATAACTACATAGAAACCTCGAAGAGTTACAGGACTTGATAAATAAAATAAAAAATATAACGAAATAAATTATAAAATAAAAAATATAACAAAATAATTTCAACATGTACATATACCTAGAAAATGGATTTGCAATTGGTTGTGTTTTTTTTTCTTTTTGTCCTTTTTATAACAAGTGGTTTTTATGCTTGATACATATCAATGAAGTTTTTTGAATGACATTTCAATAAACCTTCTTGCCAATCCTCTCTAAGATCTCAAATGGTCCCACATATGACGGACTTAGCTTCCCCTTCTTGCCAAACTACTTACTACGGGTTTGGCTCTCAAAGTTCTTAAGGGGTGCAATTTTCAAGAGGACATGAATCCATGATCACCAATTGCAAAAGTCGTGTCTCACCATCGACAATCTGCATGGTCGGCTTTAAAAATACACGTATATGTAATCTTGCTAATAGAAACTTGTTGGAAAACGTGAATGCGATACTCTATTACACAGCCCTAGGCTCTCTTATATAGGAGAGTAGCCTATGGGTAAATTACATAAGAAGACTAACAAGAAAATAAAATAACAACGAGATACAAAATACTCTATGCGTCAACACTATGCGTCAACACTCCCCCTCAAGATGGAGCATAGATATCAATCATGCTCAGCTTGGACGCACACTTCTGGAATGGACCTTTAGATAATGCCTTGGTGAAAATATCAGCAGTCTGATTTTCTGATGAGACGTGAGATGTAGCAATGAACCCCTTCTGAATCATGTCACGTATGTAGTGACAGTCGACCTCAATATGCTTGGTCCTCTCATGAAAAGCTGGGTTATTTGCTATGAACAAGGCAGCCTGATTGTCACATTCCAACATCATAGGAAGAGGTATATCAATGAATATGTCTGCAAGTAAGGATTTTACCCACATCATTTCTGTACTCGCCTGGGTCATAGCCCTATATTCTGATTCAGCACTAGATCTGGCTACTACTGTCTGCTTCTTGCTCTTCCACGAAACTAGAGCATCTCCAACGTAGACTGCAAACCCTGATGTTGACTTCCTGTCCTTGGGGCATCCTGCATAGTCTGCATCCGCACATCCTGTAACAGAAATCTCCTTTCCTTTCTTAAATAGCAAGCCTGCACCTGGGGATGATTTTAGATATCTCAGAATCATGTGTATAGCATCCATATGGACCTGGCGTGGTTGCTCCATGAACTGGCTCACACGACTCACTGCAAACTGTATGTCAGGTCTAGTGATAGTAACATACAGTAATTTTCCTACCAGTTCTCTGTACCTTCTTTGATCCACCTCTTCTGTGTCATCATCATACAGCTTCATGCTAGGGTCCATTGGTGTCGTAGCAGGTCGACACCCTAGCATACCTGTCTCACTCAGCAGATCCGTGACATACTTCCTCTGTGTCATAACTAATCCGTCTGAATTTCTCGCAAATTCCAGCCCCAGGAAGTATCTAAGGACTCCCAAGTCCTTGGTGACAAATTCAGTCCCCAGCCTTTCCTTTGCTTGCTTAATGCCTCGGTCATCATCACCTGTAATCAAGATATCATCAACATAAACCATGATTACAATGATATCTCTCGCAGTCTTCTGCACGAACAAGGAATGATCAGCATTGGAACGTTTATATCCTTGTTTCTCAAAGAGATCTGAAAGCTTCTGAAACCATGCTCTGGGACTCTGCTTAAGACCATAGATGGCCTTATGCAATTTGCAAACCTTGGAACACTCCCCCTCAACAGCAAACCCAGGTGGCTGTTGCATATAGACTTCCTCCTGCAAGTCTCCATACAAAAATGCATTCTTTACGTCCAGTTGATAGAGTGGCCAGTCTTTTGCAACCGCAACAGACAACAGAATTCGTAAAGTAGAATGACGTGCCACAGGGGAGAAGGTGTCGAGATAGTCTACCCCATATGTCTGCGTGAAGCCCCGAGCAACAAGGCGTGCCTTGTACCTGTCAATGGAACCATCTGCATTGTGCTTAACTGTAAACACCCATTTGCAACTCACCGGGCTAACATCTGGAGGTATAGGAACCAAACTCCAGGTTCCTCTAGACTGAAGTGCCTCCATTTCTTCTTCCATTGCTAGTCGCCATCTAGCATCTTGTAGAGCATCATGATGGTTCCGTGGAATGGCTGTAGCTGAAAGTGTCAATGCAAATGTCCTGAATGGTCCAGAGAGCCTCTCAAACGACACCACTGCTGATACTGGATACTGGACACAGCTTCTCTTCGACTTGCGTAGAGCGATTGGTACATTTAGGTCCTCTGTGGTATCACCATGCTCCTGTAATGTACCCTGCTGAGAAATGTCGTCAGATCCATCAACATTAATATTTTCATTACATACCATATGCGGGCTAGTTGACTGGTCAGGACCATGAGCTTGATTCGGCCTCCGGGTGTAATGGAATGGTAATGGAGGTACTATTGATGACGGTGGTGGTGGTGGTGGTGGTGGTTGAGATGTTGGTGGTGCCATGAACACAGTATCAGGGGATATGGATGGTGGCTGCATGTTCCCAGAGTCTGAGAAATACATGATGGATTCAAAGAATGTAACATCTGCACTGATCATATACCGCCGACGCAGAGGGTCAAAACACTTGTACCCCTTTTGAGTTCTGGAGTACCCCACAAAGACACACTTGACAGCCCTAGGAGAGAGCTTGTCAGAACCGGGCGACAACTGATGGACAAATGCGACAGACCCAAACACACGAGGGGTAAGAGTGAACAGATCCTTGTCAGGATAAATAAGTGAGAAGGGAATCTGTTCATTCAAGACGGACGAGGGCATACGGTTTATAAGATAACATGCAGTAAGAACTGCATCACCCCAGTAGGAATATGGAACATGACTCTGAATGAGAAGAGACCTTGTGACATCAAGAAGATGACGGTGTTTTCTCTCTGCAACCCCATTTTGTTGAGACGTATGGGCACAGGATGTTTGGTGAACAATTCCTTTAGAAGTGTAGTAGTTGGCTAGATTATTGGTGCACAATTCTAAGGCATTGTCACTTCTCAAAAATTTGACAGTTGTGGAAAAGACATTCTGAATCTCATTTAGAAATTGAATAATAATATTTCCAGCTTCAGACTTATTTTTCATTAAAAATACCCATGATGCTCTAGAGAAATCATCCACAAAAACAATATAATACCTGTGTCCCTGATGATCGGGAACACGACTTGGACCCCAGACATCAACATGAAACAACTCAAATTTGGAGTTACTACTCCGACCTTGACTACTGGGAAACGACGACCTGTGATGTTTTCCCAACTGACACGCCTCACACTGGATAGATGCGTGAGAAAGACTATAAGGTAAGACACGACACAACTTCTGAAGCGGTAGGTGACCTAGACGCAGATGCCACAGGAGAGGAGATGCTTGTCCAGCGGGAGAAGAGGTGATTCCAGCAAATGGGGTCTGGTTCAGACGATAGAGGCCTCCTTGCTCATAGCCATGACCAATCACGTTGCCCGTACGGATGTCCTGAAAAATCAAAGAAGATGAATCAAAAATAGCTCGACATTGGAGATCCTTCGTAATCTGGCTGATTGACAATAGATTCATAGAAAAGTGCGGTGCATGTAAAACATTCTTGAGCTGCATAGATGATGTCAATCTAATCTCCCCCTGACCCATGATGGGGGAATGAGTGCCATTGGCAATCACTACTGTCCGTCCTGGAGGAATCTGAGTATATCCTGAAAGTAGACTCTGGTCGCCACATAGATGATGTGTAGCGCCTGAGTCCATGATCCATGGCAATGTATCCAATCTACTACTATGTAGTGCAAGTGTACTACCTGAAGTACTCGTAGATGCAGACGCAGAAGCAGAAGCAGCAACATCCGTATGACTCTCTGTCGTCGGTGCTGAACCAGATGGTGGGATAATACCCCTGAGGCGGGCAACCAGATCATCAAAGCGTTGATCCAATGAAGCAGGAGAAGGAGGCTCTATCTGCTCAGCGGCTCGTGCAGATGCAGGAAATCCATGCTTTGAGTAGCATGTGTCTTCAGTATGGCCGATTCTGTGACAATATGAGCATGTTGGCCTAGTGCGGCCACCCCTTCCACGGGGAATACGTCCACGGCCCTGGTAATGAGAGCCACGGCCCCTGTTGGCTGCCATGGCTGAGGTATTCTGACTAGTGGCTGCAGAAGGTACAGTGATCCTACTCAACCTATGAAAAGCCTCCTCCATGGGAGGAATAGTTGAGTCCGCCAGAATCTGTGAACGTGCAGCCTCATACTCTGGGTCGAGTGCTGCGAGAAACACGCCCACCATTGTTGCATTCCTGTATGATTTCTGCTGCTCGGGTGTGGCGGTAAGAGGCATGAAGCTGTGAAGCTTCTCAAACATTCCCCTCAAAGATGTATAGAGGGAATGTAACGGGCGTCCATTCTGCTTTATAGTGAATATATCATGCTGTAGCTGCAGGATCTTCGTCTCATTCTTTGCCTGAGAATAGGTCGCAGCGAGGATGTCCCACATGTCTTTGGCTGTGGGTTGATGTAGAATATCATTGGCAATTTCAATAGCCAATGTGCCAGACAGCCACACCTTGGCATATGCGTCGTCTGCCTCCCATGAGGCATGAACTCCAGTCTTCTCTGCATGCTCGGGCTCTGTGAGAATATGCTTCTTGCCCATGGACTTCATCATACTCATGAACTGCATTGCCCACAGTTCATAGTTCGTACCATCCATCTTGACGATGGGCGCTGGACCACGAAAAACACCCATAGATGGGGTATCTGCCTTGCTTTCTGACATACTGAAGACTGGAGCGTATGACACTGGATAATATTGGTCTACAATGACATAGACGGGACTAGTTGCATGTGTAGACCTCACGCAACTATCCCCATAGATCTGCGCGTGCTACGATCCGCACACGCACAGGTTTCTATTGTAGAAACCCTAGCACACGCTTGAGATGGTGCCCTAGCGCACGTTATGCGCACAGCACAGGAGGTGCACTAGGCCGCACAGCAGGAGAGCGCAGGAAGAGGCGCAAGGCGCACTGGAAGGTGCACGTAATGTGCTCGATGTAGCACAGCGATCGGCGAGTAATGGCGATCGAAGTTGCGATGGCGATCGAAGCTGTGCGCACAGGAGATGCGCGCACAGGCGCGAGAGGCGATCGGAGAGGGTCGCCGATCTGCTAGGCGACGCCGATTCGAGGAGGAGAGAGAAGAGGGGCCGGCGAGTGGGGTTAGGGTTAGGGTTCGGTTTCGAGAACTCCGGTCTAGGACCGTCGCTCTGATACCATGTTGGAAAACGTGAATGCGATACTCTATTACACAGCCCTAGGCTCTCTTATATAGGAGAGTAGCCTATGGGTAAATTACATAAGAAGACTAACAAGAAAATAAAATAACAACGAGATACAAAATACTCTATGCGTCAACACTATGCGTCAACAAAACTAATTCAAAGGAAAATCAAGAATACAAAGTTCATCTCATAAAGGAATTCAAACACAGATATTAATACTCTCTTTATGTAATATAACACCGAATATGTTTTCGAGAACCACATGATCATGGTCAACTCCAACTTGTATCTATTGAAGTCTTGGGTATTTCTTATCATATATACAATCAAATGCACCACTATCTATGATTCATTCATCAATATCTGAAGCAATATCCAATATATCTTTGTTGCATTCGACAACAAGGGTTTTGTTGATGAATGACATATCACTAACTTTGCTGGCCTTGCTTTGATCTTAGATAATGCAGCCTGAAATTCTTGAGCCTGATTTTAAACCAATTGAAACCTTGTTTAGCACTGACCTTGAAATTAGAAGCGCTTTAGCAACAGACTTCTGGGACTAAGGACGGTTCAATTACAATTATCCCATTCTTCACCCGCGAAGGAGGTTTTTTGTCAAGGTATAGGTCCCAATGGTTGTCCGAGGTACGACCAGACTTGGTGTTATCTGTACACTTCTGCTAGGCTACCTTGTGATCTAACTTTATTTGCCTCGAGTAAAGAATGCACAATGCTCCATAGTACAGTGATTTGAATCTTCAAACTACATATTCATAACTCAATGCATGTCTTCTTCAGCTTGGACTTGATAGTAGACCTCCTCTGGCTCTAGACCATGTTTGTCCCCTCAAGAAGAACAAATGCTCGATGCTTCCAATCCCGACGTCAGTCATTTGGAGACTCACAATACTCTTTTGTACAATAATATGTCTTCCAACATGGACGTAGTATACCATATATGTGACCAACAATCTCTCAAGCACATTTTTAAATACAAACCGCATTTCTCCTTATCGGTCAGGCTGGCAAGAATGGCCTACAACATATAACCAATCTTATTCCTGATTATTAACATTTGTAAATCAACCGAGACATGATAAGTAATCCAGATCTTGAGCTAGCTATCTTCAAGGTATCAATGTTCCTATAAAGATTCCTCTTCTTTGGGGCCTTTCTTGGTGCCTTTGATGTTACTAACATGTCCTTGACCTGCTATTCCCCATCTCTACGGCAACTTCCTAGAGAAGCTAGTTAAGGTAATTCAAATGCTCGTACCGTCTACATCTTTAATGAAGAAGAGGTGGCATAGAATTATTTGATGAATATCAAATAAAGATGAACGATAAATTAGGCTAGAGTTTGGATCGACCACTAAAGGCTCTTGACTAAGAAACAAAAGCAAAAGGTAATCAACCAACTTAGGACCATGATCAATCACATGACCCTCTTAGAATAGAAAGTGATCAATCAACCTCAATCACAATATCATCATGGAATTGGTAGAAATACAAGGGTATTGATCACTTTAAGGACATTGATCGATGATAGCATCATGAAAAAGAAGAGGTGTGCATAGTGCATCAACGATACGGGATTGATTGATGCATGTAGTGACTAAGGTGATCCAAGGCATGCAGAACGACATCAACATGTTGATTCTTTGTGCCATTTTTTCCACCAAAGAAGATGGTCTTTCTTGTGTAGGAGATCTCGACATGCGAGCAAAAATCTCAAACTACTCAAGTTTACAGATGGGAATACACTCAATGTGTACAAGGTACATATAAAACATCCTCAAAACCACCCAAACCTTGATCAATTTGACTCTGACACGAATCTAGGAATCAACAATCAACTCAAACAATCAAAGAGAACTGCACTATTTACATGGAATCATTTTCAATGAGAGGGAGAAAATCACGAGAAAGAAAACCATGCAACCTTTCATAAACGGCAATTTTTTTTCTCTCTACTAGTTTCCGTCAATGAGGGGTTTGTATGATTTATATGTGAAGGGGTAAATGGATCCACACACAAGATCCATTTACCCATCACAAGAAACATAACCTAACATATTTTCCCCCTTCTTTCTGAATTACAGATCACATTGGTGAAAACGACCATAGATGCCGGTGCCATTTACATGTAAGCAAGTCCAACTTCTAGTTCTCAAACAAAAACAAAAAAAGACTCATTTTAACGGGAACAGAGTTCCCGATGGTGATCTTCAAATCCAAGAATCCTCATAGAACCCCGCTCATTAGCAAGGTTTCACCCTTACTCGATTTGGGTGGAGGCACTACAGTAAGTTAACATCGTTTTATGCCGAACCCAGATATCCAAAATTGCGAAATCACAAGTCAAGCTCATTCCATTGAACAAAAATTTTAAATGTATACTCGTGTTGCATTTCTGATTCCTTGAAACCAACACGGACCGACAAATATGAAAATCAAACATCAAACTTCAGCGAGTTAAACTTGCCAAATGCAATTGACCAGACACGTTATTCATAACTCCACAAGGACAAAATTCCAGGTTAATATCATCTTCACAACAAATATAACCCAAAATACACACTCAACTCCCCCACAAGATATCGACTACCTCTGTCAGCCAACTATAAGCTACTAAGCTTAAAAGGAACCAGCAATTAGCAACTTTCCCTGCCAAACCATGATATTACGGATCCACCATATCGGCATAAAGTGTAAGTTCTAAACATAAAGATAACTTTCATTGCATTGTAATTCTGCCATACATGATGCATTCCCGCAAACACAACATCAAACATCAAATTTCATCAAGTTGGTAGCTTTCGAGAGACTAAATTGAATACAGATAACCCATCATTCCAAATGGCACCGCAAAAAACTGAGGAACAAACACAAGTTCACACAGGATATCGACTACCTCCACCCGTTCGCTCTGCCAGAGGGGCTTCATCTCCATATCCGATGTCGCCGCAACAATCCCCCTCGGCAGCCCCGCGAGCTCCTCGTCGATCATCTGCCACACCACAGACCAAATACGTCAGACCGGTCCAAACCCAAACCATTCCAAACCCAATCCAACGATCCAAAACCACTCGCAATGCCACCTGCATCGATCCGCCGAATGGACGGCTCCACGTCTCCATCTGCACATCATATATTTAAAAAAACCAGCAATGCGCGTCAGAAATCTAGCTATTTCGAATCAAAAAAAAGAGGCGATTCTGGGGCTCACACTGAGGTGCTCGTACTGGATCCGCATCATGAACACGATCACGATCGCCATGGAACCGGCGAAGATCCAGAGCGAGGTGCTCCGCTTCATCGCTCCTCAATCGATGGAGGTGGAGCTCGCGGTCGTTAGGGTTTCGAGGGACTGGACGAGGTGGCAGGAGGTCGACGTTCCGATGTCAGAGGGCGCTGTGCTGTGTGTTTTTATACGTGGCGGTTTTTGTCAGGAGTTCAGGTGGTGGTTTGTGCTTCTACGAGAGGAAGCATGGAGTTTAGTTGGGTAAGTTATGGAATATGGTACAAAGTTTAAGATAAATATTGAGATTAAATTGCAAAAGATGGCTTCAACTATGCATCGTTTTCCAATTATGGATTTTATTTTTTAAATGTAATAAATAGGGGCTCAAACTTTCAACTTCAAATAAAAGGGTGTTGAAAAAAATAAGGATTTTTTACAGGTGTGACTCTTCGAGATTCTATATTTACAGTCATGCCCTATTTCTTTGCAATAACATGTGTGTTCATGTAATCTTACAAAAGCTATAGTACTACCCTTCGATTATTACATGTATGTCCTTGTATTACGCCAACCCTTATTGTGAATTTTGTAAGAACACACTAATGTTATTGTGAAAAAGATAGTGACATAATTGTAATTACATAATCTCAATGGGGGTATAGGTCTAAAAATCCAAAAATAATGTTACATCTAAAAACGAGGCCGTTGATCAGACGAATATATATATATAGTGCTTTTTTATGTAATTTACCTTTAATATTAAAAAGGATTTTTTTATTAAAAAATATGAATAATTTCAAAATCTTGAATTTTTAGCGTTGTAATAATTTCTCATTAACATTCTATTTTTCCATGAAAGCAATGTTCATGATAAGGTCATCTACGGAAAATATTATAAGTTGAATCAAGTCTCCAAAATGTTGCATTTTATATCAGGGTCGTTTTGATATTTAAGATTCTTTTTTGGTATTTCACCCTATTAATTTTTATAATTGTATTTTTTAAATTTACATTGAGTTGCATTTTAGAGTAAATTGCACAAAATTTTCTTTGTTATACTCTAAATTTTAAAAGGTAACAATTTGTTTCGATGAGATATAGAGCTAATAGAATAAGGTTGACATCGTCGTCTTTCAATATTAGTTTTAATTTCAATGAGAGAGGTTGTCACCGGTAAAAGGAAGAAGTCATGCACAATCGCATAATAAGTTATTTTATCGGGTTTTACTCTAGAAAAAAAGCTTTAAACTCTCGTGCCATGAGTACAAATACATCTTTTAATGGCGATAGTCAAGACTTTTTTCGCAATTTACTTCCACCAATATGCCATGCCTAATGAAAACATAGTTGATGTAATTAGAAATGCAATACAAGCATTATATGAATATAATATAATTATGTCATTTTCAATCAATCGACTATAGTTACCATACCTTTCTCGTAAATATCTAACACATTATCAAATATGTAACAATAACTTAATATAGTATTGTACAGAGGAGTGATCATATGAGAGCAAAAAATGTGAGAGTATGAGAGCATGCATTCTGGACCACATGATCATGTCTTCTCTCTCCTGGTTGAATCATGTGGTACAGAATGCATGCTCTCACAAATTTTTGCTTTCATATGATCACTCCCTGTATTGTACATATCTACTTGTTTACATTTTATAGGTCGATTAACACATATATGTTTATTACCATATCCGATTATTGCGTATCTGATGCGGACAAGTTCATCTAATTAAAAAATAGGGTAAATTAAAAAAAACAAAAAGAATCCGATCTTTTTTTTCCTCGAGTTCAAGCCTCATGTAAGCTTCTGCGAATATTTTATGTCGACGTTCAATGTTAAATCTTAAAGTTGAATGTTCCTGACTCCTATTTTCTACATTTGAAAAAGAAGATCCTAATTAGGAATTTATGCATACTTGGAGTTTCTTTTTTGTAATTTACCCAAAAAAATACAAGCAATATACTGCCTTATCTTTGTCCGGTTCTCTTAGTATGGACCATCAATTATGCATGGATAATGAATAAGATATTCTTAGAACATGGATAGGGTGAGACGATGCATTCAATTTGATTTAAATTTTATAGATAATATTATTCAACGAAGAAGATATTCGACAACATGGATAGGATGATTGCATGTATTTAATTTGATCTAAATTGATGGATAATATTATTCATGTATATTGAAGAAGATATTCGAAGTTATTTTTTAAAATATTGAATGCCATACTATTTCAATGTGTTGCAACTTGTATGTGAGTTGGCAAGATGTAGAAAGATGGTGTAATAAATAGTTTATTTCATATACTTTTCGGATAAATTTATTTAATTTATTTTCATGCATAGAAAATTAGTACATGTTTAAATGATCAGGTGGTAGTGCAGTGTGTCTACCACCTAAAGAATCAGGGTTCAAATCCTCCCTTTGTGGAGGTTGCGTTAGGTAGACAACATCCGGCATAAAAAATAATCCTCCCTTTGATAAATCAATCGCTTTTCTTTTCGGTGCAGGTGAAGGCAAATGCTGGTGGGATGGACAGCTCCTTATTTGGGGTTCCTGTTGGCAACCTCTCGAGATGCGTTTTCATTTCGCTATCCATCAAGGACAAGATATGGGGTATCCTTATTCCACTTATTCCATTTTTTGATCTGGGTTTTGCATGCAGCACTACTGCTCTGAAAAGTATGTCATGAAAGGTTTTGTCTCAGAGGAGGAGTCAGGTAAGAGCTTGACGAAGTCAGGCATGTATTGGAGCTGGAACAAGGACTGCATCATTCGAGAATCAGTTGTTCGAGGAGGCTAGTGATGTAGAGAAGGCTGCGAAGCTATGAAAGATCAGCGAGAAGCTCGTTGGCCTCACTGATTAAGTTGGATGTGTGTGTGTATGTGTGTGTAGGTTTAAATGAGTATGCTCTCTGGGAGCATATAAGAGTATACTCCCAACTTTCTTTTCGTAATTTTTTTTATTTTTTTTGAAATGAGACATAGATGGATTTACTTAGAATAATAAGTAGAATATGCATTTCAATTTTCATGTAAAACAGTCGGTCGTAACACTTCCATCTAAGTACGGTTGATTTCAGCAATTTTGAGACCATTAAAATTTGATAGTCATGATGGAGGGGATAGAAGTTTCGAATTAAGTCGAATTTTGAATAACACCATGGTGACATATTATGATCAAAATTCCACAAGATTTCATTTCAGAAAAATAAAAAAAATAGAGGAAAAAAGGTGAGCGCACGTAAGTTACATGCTTCCAGAGAACATACTCCTTTTTCCATATATGTATTTATACACACACGATACGCACAAGCGTATACAGAAATCAGAAGTGCTATTTAGGGGTCTTTATATAAATGGGCAAGAGTGGAAGTGTGTTGTGTAATATTTCTCTTTTCCAAAATAATGAGTATATTTTAGTTTTGACTAAACAATTAACCAAATGTGTTTACCTTTTGAGACTTCATAATAAAAAAACTCTGGTAGAACTCTTGGTTTCACAAAAGTACTCCATACATGAGTACAATCAGAACACCCTTAACTAAGCATTCTTGTAAAATCAAATAGTTTAAAGAGGTTTCTTTATAAATATAAATCCAAAGGTATTCAGGTAAAAATGCAAATTATGTAAAAAAAGTTGGGTAATTTACCGAAAAACATCAATTATGCATCGATTTTATTCTCGTTTTTAAAAGTAAACATATTCTAATATACTTAATGTTTATCTAAATTTGATTATTTATTTTAATTCATTATGATAATAGAGAAAATGTACATAGATGTGTAAGTTTATGAGAATATATATAAGAAATAATTTGTATATTTAAAATAAATAAAAAAAATCAAAGATGACTAAAGCTCAACTAAATTCAATTAGTCACTCGACTACCAATTAATCCTTAGTCAGTGACTCGTCCGAAAGAGTACCGACTACCTGATCGGCCTTCCCACTTGAACTCAATCATTCTTGACTATCGTTGTTGAATGGATCAAATCGATATCTTGGACCTCGATATCTATTTGGTCATTTGTGCGACCATGATGTATGAAGAATATGGCAAGAAGCAACCATTGTCGGTCGAATAATAGCTCAATGGATGATAAGAAGGTCAAAAGACTCATTTTCATCTCATAAGATTCCTTTTCCGTCTTTGGTTACAAGGTTGGGTTAGAGTTGCCTCCTTTTAAAGGATAAGCGAGGTAACTTCACATTCTCGGCTTGATATTCACTGCATTGGTGGGAATAACTTCTGCATATTAGATTGAATTGCAAAAAAAAAGTGATAGGAGGATCTGGCATGATAAGTCAAATCCAAGACAATTAGAATCATAGATAAAATGAATCACACATAAAAACAATTACATACGGACATGAGAATTTTAGCACGGAAGACCTATAATGTCAGAGTAGAAAAATCAGGGAGGCAGTCGCAATCCAAAATTAAACACTATAATCTAATATAATAACACGTGAACATGTGATAGATTTGCATAAAATCAACCTTTGTAATGGTGCAAATGATAAATAAATAAAGATTGTTCAAAGGCTTGTCACCAAGATCGCCAGTAGATCGATGCCTTAAAGTCGTAAAAGTTCATAAATATGGAAAGGTGGATGTTCTTTGATCCTTAATTATATTTCAAGCTAGGCTAATATTAGAGCATTGAACAACTCCCTCTCCCTCGCATTCTCTCTTTGATTTCTCTCTTGAGTTGATGCTTTGGATGAGGGATCGTCTCCTTTATATGATCCTGAACATAAGAGTATGACGAGTACAAGAAATCGTAAATGCCATAGGAATATGATACTCATATTCCTTGAAGGTGATTGTTTTCCTTAGGAAATTAAGATTCCATTGCAATCATGTTTACTCATTGGCTTATGACCTTATCAATTGTTGAATTTACTCAAAAAGAAGAAACACCTAACATGCACAAATCATCAATCACTTAAATACTACCGTTCATAATTGTGAAGTTGAATCGCAACTTCCAATTGTGTTGGAGGAAAGGACAGCCTCGCTAATGAAGATGGGAAAAAACAAAGAGAAGATTTTATCTTAATGGGATGAGGACTACAAGTTCCCTGCCATTCAGTGTGTGATTATGGAGAAAGAAATAAGGGATACGACAACGAAATCTGCCATGACAATTTCCCTCCATCAACCAGTTGAGACAACAAGCATCCTATTTAGATAAGTTGTGACTATGTACGCTTTATTCAGATGAGTGATAAAGTCTCCTTATCCCATACTTAGGAGATTCTAATCAAAATCAACAATCCCAAGATAAGTCGGTTACAACATGCAATACATAACTGCTTACGAATATCGTTCATTTTTTTATCTATTAAACCAACCAAACAAGAATGAATGATAAACTCAATATATTCTCCATTCTTCCTTACTTCTTTTCGTTCATCTGAACATGATGCGAGTAGAGGTAGAATGCTCAACCGATGTCGTAACGACTCTTGTGATTACTAGCATATTAGGGATAGCGAAGGAGCACGAAAAATAGGACGATCAAGAAATAATATATGAATGTGTATTCTTTCATTAATTTTAACACCCTAACCCCAAACATAGTACCACATGGAAAACTCACAAAGTGTGGGTGTGGTATATAAGTGGTGGGGATTACTACTTGATAACTTGGGCTTAAGTATTTTGGATGGTTGTCAATGGATCCATTTGGGCCCGTATCCAACAAGTTGTCAGGGTCAGTTTTCCTCGATAACGGATCGGGGACCTAAGCCCGGGACGTTACATTAATAAATGATGAAGGCGTGTGGTTTACGATATAGGAGGAGGTAAAAACAACATCTCCATAGTAGGTGGATGTCACATTATTATGAAGTAGTAAAGTTCATGAAACATCTCAAATGTCTATAAATACATGCACTCAACAAGTCCATTTTGCTGATAGGTGTGAAGACATGTAGTTTGATGCTCGATGCCATGAGTGATAGAAATCACACAAGAGAGTAAAACACACTTTGCGGGCATTATCAATTTGAAAAACTTTCAAATAGGCACGAAATTGCTTTAGTACTTCTTCAATGAACTCCGTGATGGTTGGGATAGCATTGGATAATTTTTAAGTACAAAATTCCATGAAAGTCAAAAAAAATCGTCAAGCAACACAAGATAATATCGAAAAGCTTCGACGATCAGGAGAACAACTAGGTCCCCATACATCAATATGAATGAATTGAAAATTGACTTTGAACAAAGATGATCATATGGTGGTAAATATCTTCGGTGATATTGATGAGCTAACATACTTCACATTGTATGGTAGTGGCGGGTGGAAGTCAAGGTAGAACCCCATGAAGTTTTTGTCACAAATGAATGACCCGAATGTTGGTGCCATAGGAGACTACATGCGTTAAACATCTAACGAGAAATAATAGTAGTAGTAATATGAGATTGGAGAAGATGATAGCTCCTCCTTTCACAACCCCCATCAACCATCATCCCCATGAGGACATCATGAGAAGAACAGATACAACACCAAAATCACCCGACAATTCATCATCTTACATATTTGACTAAGAGAGAGAAGACATGGAAAATCGGGATATTCACCGGCGAGCAATTATGCAATAAAATTTGTAAATTGATTCATTTCATTATCTAAATTAAAGAATAAATTGTGTTTGCGTTTATTAAAGTCTCTTAAGTACATTTGGGGCTATACATATATATATATAGAGAGAGAGAGAGGAGTGATCCTATGAGAGCAAAAAAATGTGAGAGCATGAGAGGGGTGATTCTGGACCACATGATTCACCAGGAGAGTGAAGATCAAGAAAGAGAAAACAAAATCATGTGGTCCAAAATCATTCCTCTCATGCTCTCACAACTTTTTGCTCTCATAGGATCACTCGTATATATAAGAATTTAATATTATTAATATGTTTTTTTAGAAAACATATGATTGATATTTTTACTTGATGGACGATAAAGAAATTATGATGAACCCGCCCCTTGAAGATCCGAATACTCAACAAACCGGTTTCCATGCACATGCATTACACATTTGAAACACACAATTTAATATAAGCATGATATAATATACATAAAATAATGAAATTTAAAATTTACATTCCTCCCATTTCCATTCATAATATGTCCATCATTACATTACAATCCATGCCCATAAAAATACCACATGTATGCAGAAAAAAGAGTCCATACACACATAATCCATCACATGTCTCTCAGAATACTACATCAAAGTAAAACTATAAGAAAAAGCTAGCTACAAGCATTGTACCATAAGGAAGTCGTGTAACTGCACAAAAAAGAGTAACTCCAAGTCCTCACCACTTACTGTCACTATTGCTCATGAGAACCTGCAGATCCAACATAAGGTTACGTTATGAGCAAAGCTATCCGGTATGGTGCCAAACTACAACAAGTAAGATACTAAAAGAAGTATGCAAAAGAAACCAACTGGGTAAACTGTCCTCGCCAAGAAGACATCACTTAGACCATCAACAATTTCCATTATCTTTAGTTACACAAACATCATGGACAATCTGGGATATTGGTCTACGTGGGACCTCACACTGTGACTCTAAGGCATTAAGAAATCTTCGAGATGGAGTGCCTCCGTAGGTATGGAGTGGGATACAATGCAATCTAACTAGGTTCCCAACACGTCTATTTAGCTTCGAAAACCAAACTGTAATCCAATGTTAAATCTCCAAGTATTCCACTTGATTCATTGTAACCTCAATTCCTAAATCAATTTTCAACCCGTGAATCCTTGCAAACAACCCAAATCCACTACATAAGCGTAAGAGGCCACGAAGGCATAGGACACAAACATGGCACCGATCATTGAGATCATTCACACCATAGTCGAAAACCCATCGATTATCCCAATCCTCCTTATATCGAAGAGTTCACTTCATTTGTTCAATTTCTTAATTTCCATAGCCACATTTCATGGAGCTCCCCTCCCAGTGCTCCCACTGGAATACTAACCAATGTGACCTACACCAACAAGTACATGAATGTCAATCCTAAGTGAAAAAGCGAAGTAATAGACTAGCAACCATGACTGCTTGGCATGATCTCTAAGTACTTGGCCGAAGACACGCAAGTACTGAGGCCAAACACCATCATATTAGCATCTCGGTGTGTCAAGCAATATGTCCCCAACTAACGTTTGTTGGGATTATGCTGTCTAAGCTTTTACCCTATACCTCAAGGGTGCATGTGTCTCCCTTGATGGCATCTACTCCACTACCCACATGCCACTTAAGATAATCACCGCAACATGGACTAGAACCCAACGGGAAAGCGTCCGCTGAAAACAGATGTAGATATACATATATGGATATCCCCCTTGATCATTCGAATGATCCTCAAGATGCTCTCAACTCGTCGAGGCTCACTGCAATAATTTTAGATCACTTTTACTTACAATGGACGTGTTCCATTATTTAGTGACTCGTATCCATTATCCCACTTGGTTAACATATGCTTTAATGTTCTAAATGATTGTACATCTTTTTAGAATCAAACTAATCAAATTTTAAATTCATTTAGGTCAACAATCCCAGATAGATCAATTATCTAACTTTGATGATCGATCAGTACCGATCAATCAGTAAGACAATATGGTCTATCATTTGGTGTCAAATGACCGATCTTTGCATGATCGATCATCCATTTGGTATAACCAATCATACCTAGGCAGCGGCCGGATTTTTCTCCAGTGATGTCCATGAAGTCACTCCATTCGTGAAACAAATTATATCACTAAGTTCCTATTGTTACCCACATCACGAATATACAATCATATTTTCCATGCACCTAGTACTTCAACAGAAAATCATGAAAAGGTGATGCGATACGAAATGTGTTTTGACACAACACTCTTCCAAACATAAAATCGACACCACCTACGTGTTCTAGACACCATCCAGTGCTCATGATGCGAAAATTGTGCGGATCTGACAGCAAGAGAGGGGTAAAATCCATACTTATGGGAATGTTCCCCGGTGATTTCCTTCGCATGAAACAAGAGTTCTGCAACATTCCATGGTACATGAGTGTGTCCACACCAATCCCCAATACATTCTCTTCGAAACGGTGTACTTGGGTATTCGATCGATGGTCAGAATTTTGCTCTGATGACAAATCTCCAGCGAGGAGTGGTGGTGCTCAAACGAGGGGTGGTCTGAGTCAACCCACTTGACTGAACCCCACTTATGTAGGTTTAGTCCAAATTCAGATCTGGGTACGGATCCAAATCCATTAACTGCAACTCGATCCTATTTTACATAATATGTTGCATATAGACTTCAATTTCGACATTCTTGAGTTTGTTAGAAAAATCTCGATGAGCACTACAAGATGTTGTTAAATCTTATTTGCTTTTGAGTAAGAGCGAAAATTGAAGAAAAGATCGGGTCCTAATACGCTGCATGTCACATAAATTAATCGAGAAATCCTTGAAGGGGACAACCAAATGTGGATTTGAACTTCAAGTTTATTCATAATCTTCTAGTATATATAATGCTAGAGGATTGAGAATACTCAAGATTAATGCGATCATAATAAATTATATACCTCGTACTTCCCTTCCAAATGAATGATGAAATTTGATGGATTTTAGTGACTCCGCTCATAAGCTAAATTAATGAGAACTAATTAAATTAAGTCTCAATTTATAGAACTTATTTTTAGATTTAAAGAGTTGAAAAATGATCCGAAAAAGTTCATAGTTAATTGGAGAAATAGTTCAAAAACTATCAGTCGGGAATTGTCCAAGGTGCTTTAAGCCATGATATTAAATGTAAATATATTTATCAAGTCCCTATATATGACCTATGTAGTCCCCCCAATACTATCTCCAAGTATCTATGAGTGTGACACATGAATCCTAATTGACTTAAGAGTCGTACATTGATATATTAAATATCAAGATAATAATTATTGTTTATCATTAATAAATTGATATGGGATAATATGAATATGATTCACATTATTGGCAATTAATAAATATGAACATCGATCCATAATAATTAATATTAATAGAATTCTGATTCATATTTATATTGGATAAATGTGAATGTGATTCACATAATTATATATACATGTAAATTGGATTTACATGACTAAAGAATTTGATTTATTGGTTGGATGATTTTTATATTATCTCATGATGGTTTGCAAAATTTTATTGTTTGAATAATATAATCAATTATATATATATCATAATTCAATTGATATTTGAATTTGTAGAAATAGAAACTAGTGTAAAACCCGTGCATTGCATCGGGAACTTCTTTTTTCTTGGTTTAATACGATAATGAATAGAAATGAGTTGATTTGTATCTCCATGCTTGATTTAAAGAATGATGCAACATTTGAAGGTAGCCTGAAAAAAGGAAAAGTGGGGAAAATAAATCTTAAACAGTTCAAAGAGATTGACAAACATGTTGTATTACAAATAAATCCAAAACACTTTAGAAGTTGTGATAAATATCTTGTATTACAATAGATTACGTAGAAAGAAACGTCATTTTATAGTGAGTGTGTCACACACCGCGCAAATGTAAATGCTTTCTTGCGGCGACAATACCATAATATTGACGACTAAACACAATAGTTTTACACGAAAAGTTGGGTTGGTTCTACAATGCATAATATATATAAAGCTGGATAAAATATGATCACGTCTGTAAAATATTTATGCATGTCCTTTTAGTAACAAAAGATATCAAAGCCTGCTAATCCAGCTAGATAAAGTTGGGCAAAGTATGTTCTCATCTATAAAATATTTACACACATTCGTTTAATAATAAAAAATCGAAACATGGTAATCAAGCACATATGTATTTGTTAGGAAGTAGTTGTCAAAAGATGTTGAACATCTTATACGGAGATATTGGTAAGAGATTGTGATTGCTCACTTATTTTTCTCAAAACAATAATATATTAAGCATAGGTTATATAAGATTGCAAGCATGAGTTGGCACTCGGTATTCGCTGACCAAATCGCTTATCTCACTCACAACTAAACACCACAACCTACTCAAAGAAGGTAAACATGAAATCTTTCCAAAATCAAATACGAATACATGAAATAAGAAAGATATCGATGATGTGCCGACCCTCGGATGTGATGCTAAACCATACCGAAAGAGGGAAAATATATAATCTTTCCAAAATCGAAGTGTTTTGGTGGGGTGGTCTCAATAGTGATTTTAGATGGGCTCTGGTGTGGTTGCTCGATGAATCTCCTTGACAAACCAAATAAATATATCAATGACTGTGTACACCAATCCTTGGAGGAGTTGTCATCTCAGTGTCCTCTATCGCCAGAATCTTATGATTCTCGCAGTTGGAATCGACTAAACCTGTCTCAAGTGGAGGCAAAGAAGAGGGGATTTAGGTCGATCCATGTCGACAGAGTACCAAACAGTGGAAGTTTACGATTTAGGAATTCACCATAAAAAAGAATCTCGAACAAATCGAACAAACAAAGATGTACATCGACGATAGAGGACCTTAGAGGAGTTGTCAAGATGTACATCGACGATAGATGACCTTATATGAGTTGTCAACCCGAGCTCTCCGATCGGCCATGATCCTATGATTCTCGTAGGATGCTCCAAGTAATGCCGTTGCTAGTGGTGGTGAAGAGAAGCGATGCGTCAGTTCCAACAGAAAATCAAATGGAAGTTTAGGTTTTAAGA
The DNA here is from genome assembly GCA_037367405.1 of Ottelia alismoides. Taxonomy (NCBI): domain Eukaryota; kingdom Viridiplantae; phylum Streptophyta; class Magnoliopsida; order Alismatales; family Hydrocharitaceae; genus Ottelia; species Ottelia alismoides. The sequence continues at coordinate 221,610 of JAZKJV010006799.1, read as the reverse complement.
TTTTAAAAGAGAGGATGAGAAGACCAAATAACCCTCATTTTTTGATCCACTGCAATCTATTCCTAACGTGTCAGTGTTAAAAAAGGTACATAACACGTGTCAGAGGAAGCACATGATATGGCATCTCTAAAAAATTTCCACCGTAGCACATGATAAGAACATCATGTTTATATTGAAATAAAACATACAAAATATCAACCAACTACTGGGGATGAAAATGGGTCAGATACGGATATGATTCGAATATGCATTAAGGAAACCATATCCTTAAAAATACGGATATGAATTCGAGTAGGATATTTATCAATACGAATACATATCAAATAAAAAGTGAACCCGAATACGGATCAAATAAAGAGCCAATCAAAATATGAATCGAATAAAGAGTGAATACAAATATGGATTCAATAAACATAAACTCCGAATGCAGATCGAATAAAAACATCATACGAATATGAATTGATTTTTTTTATCAAAGTTCATAATGATTTTAAAAAATAGCATTGAAATATAAATAAGTTGCATCATAATAAAAGGGAGCGTCGAGATGACATGTTTCTTTATTCGAGCAAAAAGAGGGATAGGGTTTCATAACTTTTGTTCGTGTCCATCCTCAAACAAACAAAAGTATATTAACATCATTATTATATTGTATTATATAATATATAATACTAATATAATAACATGAGTTGTGTCTTATATTACATTAACTAATATATAAAATAATATTCAATGTTGTACTCAGATATCCGGATCCGGTTCCAGATATTCAAGCCATTACCATATATGTATTTGTATCCGGAAAATCTTTACAACCAATATCCATATTCGATCCATATTCGATTAATATTCGGATACGGATATCCGTATACGGTAAACGGATTTCGGAAATAATGCTACAGGGCCATAAACTGTAACACCCCAACCCAAACATAGTACCACATGGAAAACTCACAAAGTGTGAATGTGGTTTATAAGTGGTGGGGACTACTACTTGATAACTTGGGCTTAAGCATTTTGGGTGGTTGTCAACGGGTCCAATCGGGGCCGAACCCAACAAGTTGTCAGGGCCAGTTTTCCTCGATAACGGACCGGGGACCTAAGCCCGGGACGTTACAAATGGTATCAGAGCCTAATTCTCTCTGATAGTGGAAAGGGCTACCCGAGAGGTGGAGCCGCCCCTACAAAGAGGTTGGAGGAAATGTCTACCCGGAGCGTGCAGCCGCCACTATCACTGGGAATAAGTGATGTGCCATGTCGCAACGAGGACGTTGCGAATATAAGTGGGGGAGGTTGTAACACCCCAACCCAAACATAGTACCACATGGAAAACTCACAAAGTGTGAATGTGGTTTATAAGTGGTGGGGACTACTACTTGATAACTTGGGCTTAAGCATTTTGGGTGGTTGTCAACGGGTCCAATCGGGGCCGAACCCAACAAGTTGTCAGGGCCAGTTTTCCTCGATAACGGACCGGGGACCTAAGCCCGGGACGTTACATAAACAGTGCCATATCCACGGCCCTTAATATATTGTATGATGACAATATATAATCGAATATATATATATAAACAACATTCAATATGTAAAAAAAATAATGCTACAGCGCCGTGAACAGTGACATGTCCACGGCCCTTAATATATTGTATGATGGGAATATGTACTTTCTCTCCAATATAATTATGTCATTTTCAATCAATCGACTATAGTTACCATACCTTTCTCGTAAATATCTAGCACATTATCAAATATGTAACAATAACTTAATATAGTATTGTACAGAGGAGTGATCATATGAGAGCAAAAAATGTGAGAGTATGAGAGCATGCATTCTGGACCACATGATCATGTCTTCTCTCTCCTGGTTGAATCATATGGTACAGAATGCATGCTCTCACAAATTTTTGCTTTCATATGATCACTCCCTGTATTGTACATATCTACTTGTTTACATTTTATAGGTCGATTAACACATATATGTTTATTACCATATCCGATTATTGCGTATCTGATGCGGACAAGTTCATCTAATTAAAAAATAGGGTAAATTAAAAAAACAAAAAGAATCCGATCTTTTTTTTCCTCGAGTTCAAGCCTCATGTAAGCTTCTGCGAATATTTTATGTCGACGTTCAATGTTAAATCTTAAAGTTGAATGTTCCTGACTCCTATTTTCTACATTTGAAAAAGAAGATCCTAATTAGGAATTTATGCATACTTGGAGTTTCTTTTTTGTAATTTACCCAAAAAAATACAAGCAATATACTGCCTTATCTTTGTCCGGTTCTCTTAGTATGGACCATCAATTATGCATGGATAATGAATAAGATATTCTTAGAACATGGATAGGGTGAGACGATGCATTCAATTTGATTTAAATTTTATAGATAATATTATTCAACGAAGAAGATATTCGACAACATGGATAGGATGATTGCATGTATTTAATTTGATCTAAATTGATGGATAATATTATTCATGTATACTGAAGAAGATATTCGAAGTTATTTTTTAAAATATTGAATGCCATACTATTTCAATGTGTTGCAACTTGTATGTGAGTTGGCAAGATGTAGAAAGATGGTGTAATAAATAGTTTATTCATATACTTTTCGGATAAATTTATTTAATTTATTTTCATGCATAGAAAATTAGTACATGTTTAAATGGTCAGGTGGTAGTGCAGTGTGTCTACCACCTAAAGAATCAGGGTTCAAATCCTCCCTTTGTGGAGGTTGCGTTAGGTAGACAACATCCGGCATAAAAAAATAATCCTCCCTTTGATAAATCAATCGCTTTTCTTTTCGGTGCAGGTGAAGGCAAATGCTGGTGGGATGGACAGCTCCTTATTTGGGGTTCCTGTTGGCAACCTCTCGAGATGCGTTTTCATTTCGCTATCCATCAAGGACAAGATATGGGGTATCCTTATTCCACTTATTCCATTTTTTGATTTGGGTTTTGCATGCAGCACTACTGCTCTGAAAAGTATGTCATGAAAGGTTTTGTCTCAGAGGAGGAGTCAGGTAAGAGCTTGACGAAGTCAGGCATGTATTGGAGCTGGAACAAGGACTGCATCATTCGAGAATCAGTTGTTCGAGGAGGCTAGTAATGTAGAGAAGGCTGCGAAGCTATGAAAGATCAGTGAGAAGCTCGTTGGCCTCACTGATTAAGTTGGATGTGTGTGTATGTGTGTGTAGGTTTAAATGAGTATGCTCTCTGGGAGCATATAAGAGTATACTCCCAACTTTCTTTTCGTAATTTTTTTTATTTTTTTTTGAAATGAAACATAGATGGATTTACTTAGAATAATAAGTAGAATATGCATTTCAATTTTCATGTAAAACAGTCGGTCGTAACACTTCCATCTAAGTACGGTTGATTTCAGCAATTTTGAGACCATTAAAATTTGATAGTCATGATGGAGGGGATAGAAGTTTCGAATTAAGTCGAATTTTGAATAACACCATGGTGACATATTATGATCAAAATTCCACAAGATTTCATTTCAGAAAAATAAAAAAATAGAGGAAAAAAGGTGAGCGCACGTAAGTTACATGCTTCCAGAGAACATACTCCTTTTTCCATATATGTATTTATACACACACGATACGCACAAGCGTATACAGAAATCAGAAGTGCTATTTAGGGGTCTTTATATAAATGGGCAAGAGTGGAAGTGTGTTGTGTAATATTTCTCTTTTCCAAAATAATGAGTATATTTTAGTTTTGACTAAACAATTAACCAAATGTGTTTACCTTTTGAGACTTCATAATAAAAAAACTCTGGTAGAACTCTTGGTTTCACAAAAGTACTCCATACATGAGTACAATCAGAACACCCTTAACTAAGCATTCTTGTAAAATCAAATAGTTTAAAGAGGTTTCTTTATAAATATAAATCCAAAGGTATTCAGGTACAAATGCAAATTATGTAAAAAAGTTGGGTAATTTACAGAAAAACATCAATTATGCATCGATTTTATTCTCGTTTTTAAAAGTAAACATATTCTAATATACTTAATATTTATCTAAATTTGATTATTTATTTTAATTCATTATGATAATAGAGAAAATGTACATAGATGTGTAAGTTTATGAGAATATATATAAGAAATAATTTGTATATTTAAAATAAATAAAAAAAATCAAAGATGACTAAAGCTCAACTAAATTCAATTAGTCACTCGACTACCAATTAATCCTTAGTCAGTGACTCGTCCGAAAGAGTACCGACTACCTGATCGGCCTTCCCACTTGAACTCAATCATTCTTGACTATCGTTGTTGAATGGATCAAATCGATATCTTGGACCTCGATATCTATTTGGTCATTTGTGCGACCATGATGTATGAAGAATATGGCAAGAAGCAACCATTGTCGGTCGAATAATAGCTCAATGGATGATAAGAAGGTCAAAAGACTCATTTTCATCTCATAAGATTCCTTTTCCGTCTTTGGTTACAAGGTTGGGTTAGAGTTGCCTCCTTTTGAAGGATAAGCGAGGTAACTTCACATTCTCGGCTTGATATTCACTGTATCGGTGGGAATAATTTCTGCATATTAGATTGAATTGCAAAAAAAATTGATAGGAGGATCTGGCATGATATGTCAAATCCAAGACAATTAGAATCATAGATAAAATGAATCACACATAAAATCAATTACATATGGACGTGAGAATTTTAGCGCGGAAGATCTGTAATGTAAGAGTAGAAAAACCAGGGAGGCGGTCGCAATCCAAAATTAAACACTATAATCTAATATAATAACACGTGAACATGTGATAGATTTGCATAAAATCAACCTTTGTAATGGTACAAATGATAAAAAATAAAGATTGTTCAAAGGCTTGTCACCAAGATCGCCAGTAGATCGATGCCTTAAAGTCGTAAAAGTTCATAAATATGGAAAGGTGGATGTTCTTTGATCCTTAATTATATTTCAAGCTAGGCTAATATTAGAGCATTGAACAACTCTCTCTCCCTCGCATTCTCTCTTTGATTTCTCTCTTGAGTTGATGCTTTGGATGAGGGATCGTCTCCTTTATATGATCCTGAACATAAGAGTATGACGAGTACACGAAATCGTAAATGCCATAGGAATATGATACTCATATTCCTTGAAGGTGATTGTTTTCCTTATGAAATTAAGATTCCATTGCAATCATGTTTACTCATTGGCTTATGACCTTATCAATTGTTGAATTCACTCAAAAAGAAGAACCACCTAACATGCACAAATCATCAAATGCTTAAATACTACCGTTCATAATTGTGAAGTTGAATCGCAACTTCCAATTGTGTTGGGGAAAGGACAGCCTTGCTAATGAAGATGGGAAAAAAACAAAGAGAAGATTTTATTTTAAAGAGATGAGGACTACAAGTTCCCTGCCGTTCAGTGTGTGATTATGGAGAAAGAAATAAGGGATACGACAATAAAATCTGTCATGGCAATTTCCCTCCATCAACCAGTTGAGACAACAAAGCATCCTATTTAGATAAGTTGTGACAACGTACGCTTTATTTAGGAGATTCTAATCAAAAACAACAATCCCAAGATAAGTGGGTTACAACGTGCAATACATAACTGCTTATGAATATCGTTCATTTTTTTATCTATTAAATCAACCAAACAAGAATGAATGATAAACTCGATATATTCTCCATTCTTCCTTACTTCTTTTCGTTCATCTGAAAATGATGCGAGTAGAGGTAGAATGCTCAACCGATGTCATAACAACTCTTGTGATTACTAGCATATTATGGACAACGAAGGACCACGAAAAATAGGACGATCAAGAAATAATATATGAATATGTATTCTTTCATTAACAAATGATGAAGGCATGTGGTTTACGATATAGGTGGAGGTAAAAACGGCATCTCCATAGTAGGTGGAGGTCACGTTATTACGAAGTAGTAAAGTTCATGAAACATCCAAAATGTCTATAAATACATGCACTCAACAAGTCCATTTTGTTGATAAGTGTGAAGACATGTAGTTTGATGCTCGATATCATGAGTGATAGAAATCACACAAGAGAGTAAAACACACTTCGCGGGCATTATCAGTTTGAAAAACTTTCAAATAGGTACGAAATTGCTTTTTTACTTCTTCAATGAACTCCGCGATGGTTGGGATAGCATTGGATAATTTTTAAGTACAAAATTCCATGAAAGTCAAAAAAAACTCGTCAAGCAACACAAGATAATATCGAAAAGCTTTGACGATCAGGAGAACAGCTAGGTCCTCATACATCAATATGAATGAAATTGAAAATTGACTTTGAATAGAGATGAGCATATGGTGGTAAATATCTTCGGTGATATTAATGAGATGACATACTTCACATTGTATGGTAGTGGCGGGTGGAAGTTAAGGTAGAACCCCACGAAGTTTTTGTCACAAATGAATGACCCGAATGTTGGTGCCATAGGAGACTACATGCGTTAAACATATAACGAGAAATAATAGTAGTAGTAATATGAGATTGGAGAAGATGATAGCTCCTCCTTTCACAACCCCCATCAACCATCATCCCCATAAAGACATCATGAAAAGAACAGATACAACACCAAAATCACCCGACAATTCATCATCTTACATATTTGACTAGGAGAGAGAAGACATGGAAAATCGGGATATTCACCGGCGAGCAATTATGCAATAAAATTTGTGAATTGATTCATTTCATTATCTGAATTAAAGAATAAATTGTGTTTACGTTTATTAAGGTCTCTTAAGTACATTTAGGTTCATATATATATATATAAAAGAATTTAAAATTATTAATATATTTTTTTAGAAAACATATGGTTGATATTTTTACTCGATAGACGATAAAGAAATTATGATGACCCCGCCCCTTGAAGATCCGGATACTCAACAAACCGATTCCATGCACATGCATTACACATTTGAAACACACAATTTAATATAAGCATGATATAATATACATAAAATGATGAAATTTAAAATTTACATTCCTCCCATTTCCATTCATAATATGTCCATCATTACATTACAATCCATGCCCATAAAAATATCACATGTATGCAGAAAAAAAAGAGTCCATACATACATACTCCATCACATGTCTCTCAGAATACTACATCAAAGTAAAACTATAAGAAAAAGCCAGGTATAAGCATTGTACCACAAGGAAGTCGTGTAACTGCACAAAAAAGAGTAACTCCAAGTCCTCACCGCTCACTGTCACTACTGCTAATGAGAACCAACAGATCCAACATAAGGGTATGTTATGAGCAAAGCTATCCGGTATGGTGCCAAACTACAACAAGTAAGATACTAAAAGAAGTGTGCAAAAGAAACCAACTGGATAAACTGTCCTCACTAAGAAGACATCACTTAGACCATCAACAATTCCCATTATCCTTAACTACACAAACATCATGGACAATCTGGGATATTGGTCTACGTGGGACCTCACACTGTGACTCTAAGGCATTAAGAAAATCTTCGAGATGGAGTGCCTCCGTAGGTATGGAGTGGGGTACAATGCAATCTAACTAGGTTCCCAACACGTCTATTTAGCTTCGCATACCAAACCGTAATCCAATGTTAAATCTCCAAGTATTCCACTTGATTCATTGTAACCTCGATTCCTAAATCAATTTTCAACCCGAGAATCCTTGCAAACTGTCCAAATACACTACATAAGCGTAAGAGGCCACTATGGCATAGGACACGAACAGGGCACCGATCATTGAGATCATTCACACCATAGTCGAAAACCCATTGATTATCCCAATCCTCCTTATATCCAAGAGTTCACTTCATTTGTTCAATTTCTTAATTTCCATAGCCACATTTCATGGAGCTCCCCTCCCAATGCTCCCATTGGAATACTAACCAATGTGACTTACACCAACAAGTACATGAGTGTCAATCTTAAGTGAAAAAGTGAAGTAATAGACTAGCAACCATGACTGCTTGGCATGATCTCTAAGTACTTGGCCGAAGACACGCAAGTACTGGGGCCAAACACCATCATATTAGCATCTCGGTGTGCCAAGCAATATGTCCCCAACTAACTTTTGTTGGGATTATGGTGTCTAAGCTTTTACCCTAGACCTCAAGGGTGCATGCCTCTCCCTTGATGGCATCTACTCCACTACCCACATGCCACTTAAGATAATCACTGCAACATGGACAAGAACCCAACAGGAAAGCGTCCGCTCAAAACATATGTAGATATACATATATGGATATTCCCCTTGATCATTCGAATGATCCTCAAGATGCTCTCAACTTTTCGAGGCTCACTGCAATGATTTTAGATCACTTTTACTTACAATGGAGGTGTTCCTTATTTAGTGACTTGTATCCATTATCCCACTTGGTTAACATATACTTTAATGTTCTAAATAATTCTACATCTTTTTAGAATCAAACTAATCAAATTTTAAATTCATTTAGGTCAACAATCCCAGATAGATCAATTATCTAACTTTGATGATCGATCAGTACCGATCAATCAATAAGACAATATGGTCTATCATTTGGTGTCAAATGATCGATCTTTGCATGATCGATCATCCACTTGGTATAACCAATCATACCTAGGCAGCGGTCGGATTTTTCTCCAGTGATGTCCATGAAGTCACTCCAATCGTTAAACAAATTATATCACTGAGTTCCTATTGTTATGCACATCACGAATATACAATCATATTTTCCATGCACCTAATACTTCAATAGAAAATCATGAAAAGGTGATGCGTACGAAATGTGTTTTGACACAAAACTCTTCCAAACGTAAAATCGACACTGCCTACGTGTTCTAGACACCATCCAATGCTCATGGTGCGAAAATTGTGCAGATCTGACAGCAAGAGAGGGGTAAAATCCATACCTATGGGAATGCTCCCCTGTGATTTCCTTCGCATGAAACAAGAGTTCTGCAACATTTCATGGTACATGAGTGTGTCCACGACGATCCCCAATGCATTCTCTTCGAAATGTTGTACTTGGGTGTTCGATCGGTGGTCAGAATTTTGCTCCGATGACAAATCTCCAGCGAGGAGTGGTGGTGCTCAGACGAGGGGTCGGGTGGTCTGAGCCAACCCACTTGACTCAACCCCACTTATATAGGTTTAGTCCAAATTCAGATCAGAGTATGGATCCAAATCCATTAACCGCAACTCGATCCTATTTTACATAATATCTTGCATATAGACTTCAATTTCGACATTCTTGAGTTCGTTAGAAAAATCTCGATGAGCACTACAAGATGTTGTTAAATCTTATTTGCTTTTGAGTAAGAGCGAAAATTGAAGAAAAGATCGGGTCCTAATACACTGCATGTCACATAAATTAATTGAGAAATCCTTGAAGGGGACAACCAAATATGGATTTGAACTTCACGTTTATTCATAATCTTCTAGTATATAGGATGCTACAGTATTGAGAATACTCTAGATTAATGCGATCATAATAAATTATATATCTCGGTACTTCCCTTCCAAACGAATGATGAAATCTGATGGATTTCAATGACTCCACTCAGAAGCTAAACTAATGAGAACTAATTAAATTAAGTCTCAATTTATAGAACTTATTTCTAGATCTGAAGAGTTGAAAAATGATCCGAAAAAGTTCATAGTTAATTTGAGAAATGGTTCAAAAACTATCAGTCGGGAATTGTCCAAGGTACTTTAAGCCATGATATTAAATGTAAATCTATTTATCAAGTCTCTATATATGGCCTATGTAGTCCCCTCAATACTATCTCCAAGTATCTATGAATGTGACAAATGAATCCTAATTGATTTAAGAGTCGTACATTGATATATTAAATATCAAGATAATAATTATTGTTTATCATTAATAAATTGATATGGGATAATATGAATATGATTCACATTATTGACAATTAATAAATATGGACATCGATCCATAATAATTAATATTAATAGAATTATGATTCATATTTATATTGGATAAATATGAATGTGATTACATAATTATATATATACATGTAAATTGGATTTACATGACTAAAGAATTTGATTTATTGGTTGGATGATTTTTATATTATCCCATGATGGTTGCCAAAAAATATTATTTGAATAATACAATCAATTATATATATCATAAATCAATTGATATTTGAATTTGTAGAAATAGAAATGGGAAGAGGTTTCTCTCCAATTTATCATGGTAGACGTCCACCATGGAGAGGAGATAAAATTTCTCTCGATTTTCTTAAGGTGGATGTCCACTGCACAGAGATATAATTAAGGATAAATTATGAAGACTTACTCAATTACCAACCATCCATCTAGATGGAGTAAGGCTCCATCTTAGCTGTCTATAGCCATATGCAAGGAAGGCTTAAGGTCTCTTCTAATTAATTCATCTCTACGTCAACAAGTGCTCTCCAGTCCTAAGGAAAAAGATGAGAAAATAAAAGATAATAGTTCTCTTTATTTCTCCATGGTCATGTCCCATATACCCCATAAAATATCCCCTTGATCATCCACTATATTTCCTCTCCTCTCTGTTGGCTTGATCAATTATAAAAGGATTTGCCTTCTTCTTTGTGCTTCGAATTCAAGTAGAAGGATTCGATTTCTTGAGACGAAATCATGAAGAATACATATTTTAGCGTGTACAGCTTGGTATTGAAGTACTACCTATTTTATGGGAAGAACCATGGGTCATCGCCATTCCTTCAGGTGCAAGCATCCATTTGAGCGGTACAAAAATACTTTTCATTAGCATGTGATTTTGCATTTACAATCATTTTTTTATTATATACTTGCATTGGTGCTCGTAGAATGAATACATTGTATTATGAATTTAATTCGTATTTATGTGTTTTCATGATGTTCGAGGTTGAACCTCCCTTCACATATGGACAAGTTTTTGACTTCCTTGGTAATGGGCCAGGAGTTGGTGATGGTGCTAGAGCATGGGCATGGCAAGCACATCGGGTTGCTGGTTATGGTGATGAGAGCACCAACATTACGGCACAACACCAAGCAATCGTGACCCTAGTACCGCCACTTCGATTTGGTTGAAATGGCTCCTCATGTCTTGTGTTTGTCAATGAATAGTTTCCGGATGATGAGTGTGATAGGGGAACTGAAAAGACGATGTCGAGTATGCAAGGGGAAATGTACACAATGGCCAACCCTAAGGTAGTGTTTGGTTCGCGGGTTACCTGCGGGTTAGGGGAGTTTACCCCCCTTAACCCACATCCCCCTCTCTCTCCGTGGGCCCCACTTTATTCCTTTTTTTAAAAATTAATAAATCAATTTTACATCATCAATCCTATCAAAAAATATTATATTATACCATCATATCATATAAAAATTATAAACTACTATACTTCTACTCCCTTTTCCAAACTTCAATACAATCGCATCACAATAACTACTCACTTTTTCAAACTCCAATACAATCATATCACCCCAAACCCACTTCTAACCCACCCCCAGTTTAACCCTCTATCCAAACACCAAAACACAAAAACGGGTTACCCTCTACCAGTTTAACCCGACTTAACACGCCAACCAAACGCACCCTAAGGGTGTGTTCGTTTGGGGGGTTACCCCCCACTTTGGGTGGGTTACCCCCCAAAACCCATATTCCTAACCCACTTGTGGGGCCTACCATCTTTTCATCAAAAAAATATATATTATACCATCATATCATCTAAAAATCATAAAATACTCAACTTCTACTCATTATTTCAAACTTCAATACAATCACATCACAACAACTACCCACTTTTTTAAATTTCAATACAATCATATCATAATAAATACCAACTTTTTCAAATTCCAATACAATCACATCACACAAACCCTTCCAACCCTTAACCCTGGGCTCGTTTGGTTGCAGGGTTGGGCAGGGTTGGCTTGGTCCAACCCGGGTTGGCCCTGCAACCAAACATGGTTCTCCTCCTCACAGTTTACTATTCATAGGGGTATCCCTGCTCAACCCAACTCTGTCCAACCCTGCAACCAAACGGAAAGGCATCAGAGATAGAGTGGTGTTGCATCAAAAAGCTCTAATACCACGTTGAGAATACGAAAATAAAATCAGCATATTTATTTATCTTATTCATCGAACTCTAAACCTCATAATATCGAGAGGAGGCTCAAGAAGAGTAGAAAGCAAAATAAAAGAAGAAAGAGATTACATTCAATTCTCTTGGGACTATTTTTATTTTGCTTCTCTTAACATACAAGATAAGCGATACGTGGTATTTGTTTTCATTCTTATTCATATGCTTTGAAGGATAAGGAAGTTGGTAGCTTCCTCCAATCAAACATTGCCACGTATGATATAATGTCGAATAATTCACATTCACTATCAAAATGTGTACCTTGGGTCAGTTTTAGAGCATTAATTTGCAGGGGGCTGATTTGCTTTCATGTAGAGGATTAATTTGCTTTCATGTGGTCCAATGAATAAATGTTGCCGTCTTCCATGGGTCACCATCCAACCACAACCATAACAATATTGGTTATATGTTAAAACTTGTGACCACATTCTTCATCCATGATTTTTGCATCTTTGGTTTTTTTTTTTCATTCTAGTCTCCAAAAATGTCATATTGTCTATGATAGGAAAAGATGCTTACCACAAGCACGTACACACAGACACATATAGGATTTTTATCCAATGGGCCCTATGCTCGTTTGACATCAGATGAGCTCATGTTTTTCATTCTTCGGATCTTAATTCAACGATCATATTTTTTCTCCACCATTCCCTTTTTAGCGCCAATACTATACCATAACAAACTCCCTCCGCATTCTCCTCGTGTTTGGTTTCTTTTTTTGATTCATAATTAAGTCTCGCTGACAAGCATTGTATTTATTTCTGAAATTTCCAAAATTATCTCTGTCTTCCTCTTGCTACGAACTCTTAAGATCTCCAGCGATGAAAAAAGGTCGTCTTCAAGTTTTTCGATTTGTAAGTTTTTTTCATTGCTTATATATGCATATGTTTGAGAAGAAATCTACGAACACATTTTGATTACTAATTCACATCCTTATTTGAGAAGAATCTCTTATTTGCACCTATTTTTATTTTGTATTCATATCATTTTCTTATAAGCAGAAGTTCTTATTTGAAACAAAGCAGTATTCTTACCCAAAAAATCATTTTTATTACTATACCCTAATCGAGTATTACTAACATTGCGAACCGTCTTAATTACTTTTATTTACTTATATGCTTTATGCTACTATTACTAAAACAAAAAGTTACTTATCAAAGTATTTTTTCAAATATACTGAGTTCTCGATGTATTTTTCTTGTTTACTGACAAAGCCTTATAGTTTACTACTTATTACGGAATTGTTACTAAAGGCTACTCAAGTATTACTAACGTTGAGAACTTTCTTAGTTATTAATGAATTTAATTTATTTACTTATGAAATGCTCTATGTTACTATTGCCTTAGAGTTTACTAATGATTCGCCTTATTAACGATGCCTTATAGTTTACTATTGATTATGGAACTGTTACTAACCTTGTGTTTAATTTGAAATAGCTTTGTGTTACTTACGTTTCAACTTTATATATTAGAAGTGTCTCCTTTTGTTACTGCTTACTCTTAAATTATTACAATTCACACCTAATGGTAAACTAATTCAAGTTTATTCTAGGTATGCCAGAGTCTGAATACTTCTTATGTTTCTTGGATGAAGACTTGAAAAAACGAGACATTGATGATTAGTACATTGCTTCGGAAGTGGAGATGCGAGGAGAAAATCTTGGATAATATTATTAAGAATTAATCATCAGTAACTCATAATCTCCAAATAAAAACTTGTAACTAGTACAAATATTAATTAACATATTCAAAACACCAGAAAATAATATCAGCAACTCATCATAATTTTCAGTAAAACGCTTAAGTGAGTACTATGAACATAATGTTGGTTAGTCATAATATCAATAATAGTCAACACAAGACCAGTAATATGAATATTAGTAATCAGTATTTTGTTGTGTGTACATTAGTAATTATCTTCTAGTAATAATTCAAAAGTACTAAGTAATTATAATATCAGAAACTAATTACAGTGAGTTCGGTAAAATGGACATCGATATTCAGTACTCGTTCGAATAAATATAATCTCAGTAAGAAATCATAAGTATAATAATTTTAAAGCACCGTGATATATTACTGATCTCACATCAATAATAACTTGAGAACTGAATATGTATTACTTGAATAACATGCATGAATTACTGATCTCTGTATAATGTAATATTACAAATGTAAATTACTGACAATTGTTTCAGTATTACCGATCTTGTAACAAATAATTACTCGAGTACAATATGTAGATTACTGATTAAATGTACACTGATTGTTTCTTCGGTCCGAAATTAAGGATTTGAATTTATCTTTCCAAAACCATCTTCCTTTTTTAAGGACTCGGTATAATTGAAAATATAAAAGGCTCAAACATACTAATATCATTCCTAACCTCGATCCTTCGAAATATGCAACCTTTCAAATGCAAATACAAATTGACAATCTACATTTCGTGCTCACCAAAACTCAAATGGGCATGAGGCTCATTGGATAAGCCATGTCTATATGTATGTAAGAAGCAACATTTATCTATTTTTTGCATCTTCATTGTATTTGTAAGGTCTTATCCATCTCAAAAGCCACCAATTCATACATAATTCACACCTTCTTCTCCCTTATACTAAACGAGTTCATAATCTTCTACTTATATATGGGAATATGCAAGATTTATTGACATAATAACTCTGCGACTGTCTGAATTGTACTCGTATTGAGGGGTGTTTGACTCAGAATCATCTGATTTAGTATCTTCTTCTTCTTCTTCAGGATCAAGGACTGGAGTAGGCATACAAATTCCCTTCCCTGCTCTGGAGGAGGATGCACCATGGGCAAAAGGTCGAGGTGAAGGCTGCGGAGGAGTAGGGGCTCGCTGAGGTGCTGAGCGGCGATCTCGGAATGGGGGGCATGGGGTCTGGATGCTGCAAATGTTGGGACATGAGGGATGTATGAGACATGCATCTGATGCAACTTGCTGGACATGCGATACATCATCTTAGACTGATCATTTACAAATTGTGCTTAGTTGTTGGAGAATGATGCCATCTCATGCTGGTGCGTCAACCGTCTCTCGGATCTGTCAAAATTCAAGAGAGTGACATCGATGATGGCCTGCTGGCTGAGCTGCTTCTCGAGGCCTAAATGGTAGTCAAGATATGCCCAAGAGGAATCAAAGGCTAAGGGGATGGTATGAACGTCCATAGGAATGAATCCTGAGAAGTGAGGGGTCGGTGTAGGAAGGACACGTGTGTCTCCAGAGGTGGTGATAGGCGGCTCTACTTCAAGTTCGCCGACCTCAGTGGTGAAGAGCATTGAGTCTACATCGAAGGGGTAGACTCGGAGGATACGGGCAGGGTCACGTGGGATGTAGACTCCAAAGTATGGGAGGACATGAGTTGTAACATCCCGGACTTAGATCCCTGGTCCTTTATTAAGGAAAACTGTCCTTGGCTACTTGTTGGGTTCGGGCCTAAATGGATCCGTTGACAACCACCCAAAATGCTTAAGCTCAAGTTGTCAAGTAGTAATCCCCATCACTTATAACCCACTCTCA
The DNA here is from genome assembly GCA_037367405.1 of Ottelia alismoides. NCBI lineage: Eukaryota > Viridiplantae > Streptophyta > Magnoliopsida > Alismatales > Hydrocharitaceae > Ottelia > Ottelia alismoides. The sequence goes on along the minus strand of JAZKJV010006799.1, from coordinate 205,973 downwards.
GACTTTGTGAGTTTTAGATGTGGGACTATGTTTGGGGATATGGGTATTACATGAGTAACAAAAAATCCTTATGAGATATGGGCTTTAGGTGGTTGAGAGAGAAGGTGACACAGATAGCAAGACCAATTGAATGGTCGGACTTGAAAAAAGACAACGATGATGGCTTGGACCTGTAAGGTGACATGGTCAGGTTCGACTTCTAGTTGCGAAAGCATCAGGAGAGACAAGGTTGAGGAACTTAGGGAGGGGCTTGAGGTTCGGGGTTGTCAAGGGCTCGGTGAATTAAAGCAAGAGCATCAAGACTTTTCTAAGTTGGTCTTGGGTTACTTTGTCCAAAACCTCAAAGATTGTAGGGCCTTATTCGAGCAACCTAGAATTGTCGAGATGACCGTAGGGTCAACTACAAAAGTGGTCTTATATATTGATCGTGGACCTAAGATGATGATAGTGGTTGGTGATGTGTTATATAGTCATCTAAATACTCCCAAATGTTTTCAGAAAATACTTAAAAAATAGGAGTAGATGCAGCTAAGTTGGCTTTCCTTGGAGTAGAGCTCCATTAAACCTTTTATTAATAGAGAAAAATCAGGTTGCTTCATTGGGACAGCCAACGGGCTATTCCCGTCCCATTTTAGGTATTTTTTTCTTTTTGGAAAATACCATCATGTATTTTCAGAAGCATATCCTCATATTATGACATTCCAATTTCATCAGAATAGAGACTCCTATGCCCACATTTAGACTGTTGAATTTTAACAGTCTCGAAATTGTTGTAATCGATCAATTTTAGATGAAGGGTATAGGAGTCTTTGTTTCTAACAAAATTGGAGTGACATATACATGGATATAATGATGAAAATAAATGATCGTATTTTCCGAAAAACAAAAAATACCGAAAATAGGACGAGAGAAACCCATTGACTGTCTCTGAGATTTCTCTTATTAATATATGTGTTAATGTTTACGTATGTATTTATTTATATGTTTTTTATATAAATTTTATGCATTGTCAACGACAATTGATATAACTATTATAGAATAGTTGCGTCTAAGACATTTTTTAAAAAAATTATCAACGGAGCGCACTCCTATCATATAACTATTTTTATATTATTAATTTATAATTATAATGTATAGTTCAAATTCAACAATATATCCATTCTAAATATGTTTGGAATCAAGAGATAGATAAATAGACATATCTCATTGCATTGATCGGAAGACGTTCGTAGTGATCGAGGTGGTCGAAAATCAAGAAACAAATAAGAAGAAAAATTCAAAACATATAAATATATCGTAACACTTATATTCATGTATATTTATTTGCATCTTGTCTCGAGAACATTATTTTCAATCATAGATTCGGTCTGTGGATCGAAGATGTGTTGGTTTGAAATTTTTTCGGTCCAACCGAAGTTTGAACCAGTTTGTACTGAACATCTATCAATGTTTCACTGATTGATATAAATTACATAGAAGTTCGTGAACTATACACTCGATTTCAATGTTGTATTTGAATTTCAAAAGGCAACAATGTAATGCAGATGGAATTAGTTGATAATGATATCTTTGTAACCTCAAATCACATAAGCTCAAATACACATTGGAACAAATCTTAAATACCAGATTCCACATTATTACCTTATAAAATTCGATCATGATTATTGAAATAGTTCATGTATTTTTATGTAATTTACACTAAGAATAAAGGTAGCGTGGTCATTTTAATCCTAGTTAGCTTGAGAAAATGGAAATAAAATAGGTTTTTTACACTTATACTCCTGCAAGATTTTGCAATTCACCCATAATTGGAGGATATTTATAAGAATTGAAGAATGTCATGTTGTCAACATCTAGATGTTGCTGAGCAGTGGCTCAAGAGAGTGATGAAGGTGCCGAGGATGATTCGCTCTCCACGAGACACATGGCTATCCTTCATGGAGTACTCACTTACAGATTTCGTTGAGAGATGGTGGGATGCTGTAGTTTCTGAGTTAGGCCGAGAGTGTACATGGGATAATTTTGAGACGAGGTTCATGTCCCACTTGTTTTCTGCGAAGTGGAAGGAGTCTCAGCGCCGACCTTTTGCATAGCTTCGTTAGGGACAGATGACAGCTAGAGACTATTTTGTCAGATACACCAAGCTGTCTCGTCATACACCAACAGCAGACACATTTCCAGAGGAGGATCTGGGAAAGTTCATTAGAGGCATGCGAGAGGAGCAGTGGTTTCAAAATAGGGTAAAATGGTGCTGCCCTCGGCCCATTTCGCTCGTTTTTTTATTTTTTTTTAAAATTTCTTCCATGGATTTTCATCAATATATCCCTATATTATGTCATTAAAATTTCGTGCGAGATAGAGACTCCTACGGCCTCCATCCAGACGGAGTCATTTTTAATAATTCTGTTACCGTAAAAAAATGACTGTCTGGATAGAGGCGTAGGAGTCGCTGTTTCACACAAAATTTTAATGATGTAATATAGGGATATGGTGATAAAATTTCATGGAAGAAATTTTAAAAAAAGTAACAAACCAGACGAAATTACTCGGGGGAGCCAAGTTAGCTCCCCCAACCCCATTAAACTCTTCAAATTATACAGATGGTTTTCTTATCATCTCGGAATGTGGCTCTTTCTTCAAAAAAAATCTCGGAATGTGGCTCATGCTCGTAATACAACTTTTTATTTGAAGAGTGACTTTAGCTGAGATTTCATTAATATCCCGGCGTAATATGAAAATGGATACGGATATATCTGAATATTCACTTTATCATATTCAGAAATTTACTCGATATCCATATTCGAATATTAATCGAATACGGATTGAATATAGATATGGTTTGTAAAAATTTTTCGAATACGGATAAAATATAGTAATGGCTTGAATATCCAGATCCGAATATAATATTTAATATTATTTTATATATTGGTTAATATAATATATGCCACATCCTCATATTATTATATGGAAAAAATGGGATTGTACCATAGGGGCAGCCAACATAGCTATCCTCGCATCTATTTTTCTGTAACTTTTTTATTTTTTTTGAAAAATATCACCATGTACATTCATCTATATATCCCTCCAATATATCTTTCGAATTTCGTCAGAAATAGAGACTCATATTCCCTCCATCGAGAATAGGTAATTTTAACGGTTAAATAATGCTGCAATCAATCTAACCTAGATGAAGGGCATGGAGTCTCTGTTTCCGATGAATTTCGAATGACATATAGGAGGGATATATAGATGAATATATATGATGATATTTTTGAAAAGAATAAAAAAACACTGAAAATGAGGTAGAGACAGTCTCATCAAACCCTTATTATATTAGTATTATATATAATACGTTATATTAATAACATTAATAAACTTTTGTTTGTTTGGGAATAGGCATGAACTAAAGTTACAAAACCCTGTGCCCTTTTTTATTCTGGTCAAGAACTCAGTCACCTAGACACCTCCTTTTGTCATGATGCAACTTATTTATATTTCATTATATTTTTTTAAATCATTACAAACTTTGATAAAAAAATCAATTCGTGGTCTTTATTCGATCCGTATTCGGATTCTATGTTTATTGAATCCATATTTGGATTCACTTTTTATTCATTCATATTTAGATTGGCTCTTTATTCGATCCGTACTTAGGTCTGCTCTTTATTCGTATTCGGATTCAATAAATATTCTATTCGAATTCGTATCTGTATTTTTATTTTTTAGGATATGATTTCCGTAATGAATATTTGAATCATATCTATATCTGTATTTGTATTAGATAGAGATGAAACAAATATGAATACGAAAATATACATGTTAACCCCGTTCCGTTTTCATCCTACGTATGGCTCTCTTGTAATTCAATAATACTAATATCTGATTTCTAAAAAAAGTTACACCTATCCCTTGTAATTTTTTGTAATCACACACCATGATTTTGGTAAATTACACCACGACCCTCGTGATCTTACTAATCGTTACACCATAACCCAAGGACAAGGGAATGCTTGTTAAATATAATAAGACTACGAGGGACTTGCTGTAATTTCAAAGATCACAGGGTTTGGGATGAAATTTTAGAACGTTGTAGGAGTCATCTATAAAAAGGCTATTATTTTTTGTGGACACGCGTAAGGCCGTCTGTTTTAACGCTCTTCTGCTCACATCACCGTTACTGCTCTCGCTCTCTCTCTCTCTCCCCCTCCCCTCCTCTCTCTATAAATACCGGTCCCTCCCTTTCTCTCTCTTAGCAAAATAGCAAACCTTCCCCAATTCCACACGCAATCCATCTCATTCCACGGCGATCCATTTCCTCTCCATCGTCTCTCTTCGAGGTCTTCGATTCTGATCGGTATGCGCTCCTGTTCTAACCTCATCTCGATTAAAAATGCATTTTTGGAGTTTTCTGATGTGTTTTGTGGATTTTGAGGGTACCCATAGATGATTAGGTTGAGCATTTAGAGAAATTGCAGTCTATTTGGATGTGGTCGTGTTATTGGGAGGACGAGGGCGAGAAGTGGGAGGGGATTATTAGGGATTTTGGTGGGTGGGAGGGTTTTGTGATCCTGTTCTGAGTTCATATCGATTGAAAATATAAAAAAATGCGGTTTTATAAGAGTTTTATGATGTGTATATTTGGGGGTTATTCCGTAAAAGATTAGGTTGAGAATATAGTGAATTTGCTGTCGATTTGGATGTTGTCGCGTTATTGGGAGGTCGAAAGTGAGTAGGGGATGGGCTTGTGTTCTTATTCTGAACTCATATGGATTGAAAATATTAAAAAATATGCGATTTTTTTAGAGTTTTTTTGACGTTTATTTTGTGTGTTTGGATTACCCATAAATTTTAAGTGGAGAACATAGAGAAATTATGGTTGGTTGGATGCGATGATGATCGTGGGAGGTTGAGGGCGAGAGGTGGTGAGAGGACTTAGGAATTTTGGTTAAGAACATCTCAATTAGAAGTTTTCTTATAGCCTTTTTGTAGGGTTTACTGATGTGTTTGGTGTCAGTTGGATGTGTGTGTGTTCCTTGGAGGTCGAGAGCAAGATGTAGCGAGGGGACTATTGAGGGCTTTTGATGGGGGGGGGGAGGGTTTATGTTCATGTTCTGAGATCATGTTGATTGAAGAAATCCCTTTTAGCTGGATTTTTCATGACGTGGTGTGGTTTTGAGGTTACCCGCTAATGATTATGTGGATAATTTAGGGAGATCATCGTCAGCTCGAATATGGCATTCTTGGGAATGCATGGGTGACATGATTATCGGGGACTTTAACGTGGTTTAAATGTTTGTTGGATTGATAATTTTTGTCTTTTTGATATGTAGTCGATATGGGTGTTGCTGATATTTTTGATTTGTTCATTGATCTTGATGGAAAGTTCGATTTTTAAGGTCAGATTTTGTTGCTATTTCAACTTGTCCTTGGAAGGGTCGAAATTCACGTGATTTCTTCGTAAACATCACTGGATTCATCCTTGATAGAGAGGGTAATTTCATGTGATGTTTTAGACAATAGCGGACTCTTTTTCAGACCTTTTTTGTGTTCTCTAATTTTCACACACTACTTGGTCGGAACACGGATCACCCTCTTCAGAAGGGGAGCATATATTGAATTTCACCAAATCATAAATTACCTCGAATCAATCCGATCGCTTCTTTGATTGGTTTTTTTGACCCGGGTGTGTTAGGCTCCAAGCTATAAGAATGGGTGCTTTCTTCCCGAGTTTTATACCCTTTCCCCCTCCTAGTTGGTGTTGTTGGGAATTAGTTCAATGTGCTCTTATAGCCACTGACACCAATTAGTGGGTATGAGTCATTTGTTCTAGTCGTGTCGCCAACTAAGTTCAAGAGCTTATAATATCTTGGCGTTAGATTTAGTCGGTTGGCTTATCAAGGTCTTCTTGAGGTCTATTTGAGAGTCATTTATGCCAAAACAGTTATGGGCTTTCTATATTAAAGTTGTCTTTGTATGCTCGGGCAGGTCGGGTAAAGATAATTGGAAACCCTATCAAGAACTACGACCGACCGATATTGGTTTTTTTTCCTATTTTTTATGTTCGTAGGTTTTGTATTTCAGTCGAATGCGCATATGGAATGTCTACTTTGTTATGCTTCTACTGCTCAAAAGATAGAATTGCTATATTTTCATGATAACATGGGAGGTTATTAACAAGTGGTGCTGCACGAACGATCTTCACACTTTCTGGAACACGCTCCTTGCAAATAAGGAGAGGCCGAGGAGGGAGCTGCTATATCCGTTGGCCATTATGTGGGCAGTTTGGCGTGGAAGGAATGACTTGCTGTTCTCGGGACAAAGATTCTATAAGGAGAACGTAGGGATGTATGCCAAGCGCATGGTGGAGGATTGGGTGGTGTAGTGGATCTGAGAGGTCGGCGTGTGTTTGTTTCTCCCCCCCTATGTTTTGTTTTGTCTTTTGAATAAAAACCGTGGGGCGAGCACCATCGAGTGTCTCCCCCTCCTTTTTGGACTTAAAAAAAATATGGGAGGTTATTAACAAGTGAAAATTCACATCTTGCCGTCTTTACGCCCAATTCCATACTTTTGGTATCTTTTTTTTGTCCCCTTACTCACCATTGGAATCCTTAACCTCGTGTTTGCACTCAATCACAGATTTATATGTTACCGACCAATCAGTTTCGGGTCTTATTTCAACTATCCAACGACATTTCCCCTACATTTTCATCTGGTCTTATGAGACCATGTTGTCGGTTTTCGCTTCCGTGACCTGTGAATCATCTTCTGTACATTTGTACTGAAAGCCGGTATTAGGACATGCGAACTCGTTAGGTCATCTTTGTGTTTTATACATCTGGCTTGCTAAACAAATCATAAAATCTGTATTGTTTTATGCAGATTGGGAATGAACAAACTTGTATAGGTTTGCGCATTGAATTTCTCTCGTCGTCTATGTTGGGAAAAGAGACTTCGTTTTTTATTCAGAAAACCCTAGGCTCTCTTATATAGGGAGAGACCTAAAGGGTAAATTACAGAGAGGTCTATAGAAAATAAAGAAATAACGACAAACTACATAAAAAGATAATAACACTACTAACTATTTCTACACTCCCCCTCAAGGTGGAGCATAGATATCTATCATGCTCAGCTTGGATGAACATCTCTGAAATGGTCCTCTGAGCAGTGGCTTGGTAAATACATCTGCAGTCTGATCTCCTGAGCTCACATGTGCAATAGATATCAATCCTCTTTGGATCAAGTCCCTAGTATAATGGCAGTCGACTTCAATATGCTTAGTCCTTTCATGAAAAGCTGGATTGTTGGCAATGAACAATGCTGCCTGATTGTCACACTGAAGCTTCATAGGTAGAGGTACAGCTACATGTAGATCTTCTAGTACTGAGCGAACCCACATCATTTCCGTACTGGCTTGAGCCATGGCCCTATACTCGGATTCGGCACTGGACCTTGCCACAACAGTTTGTTTCTTGCTTTTCCAAGAAACCAAAGAGCCTCCAACAAACACTGCAAACCCTGAGGTTGATTTTCGGTCCTTAGGACATCCTGCATAATCTGCATCTGCACATGCTGAGACAGATAAGTCCGTGCACTTTCTGAATAGCAGCCCTGAACCTGGAGAAGACTTTAGATACCTCAGTATCATGTGTATAGCATCCATGTGAACCTGTCTCGGCTGCTCCATAAATTGACTCACCCTGCTAACTGCAAATTGAATGTCTGGGCGAGTTATGGTGATGTAGAGGAGTTTGCCCACCATCTCTCTATATCTCCTCTTATCTACTTCATCAGTATCACCATCATACAGCCTCACGCTGGGATCCATAGGAATACTTGATGGTTTGCAACCATCCATGCCAGTCTCAGTCAGGAAGTCTGTAATATACTTCCGTTGGGTCATTACCAAACCCTGTGCATTCCTTGCAAATTCTAACCCCAGAAAGTATCTCAGGGTCCCAAGATCTTTTGTAACAAACTGACAGCCAAGGAATGCCTTCGCCTTTTCTATGCCCTGTGCATCATCTCCTATAACCAGAATATCATCCACATAGACCATAATAACAACCATACCTGCCGATGACTTCTGGACAAACAATGAGTGATCGGCATTTGACCTCTTGAATCCTTGTTGCTCAATCAGGTTGGACAACTTCTGGAACCATGCTCTAGGGCTCTGTTTGAGGCCATATATCGCTTTGTGAAGTCTACAGACCATCTGCTTCTCCCCCTCAGCAGTAAACCCAGGTGGCTGCTGCATGTAGACTTCCTCCTGCAAGTCTCCATACAGAAATGCATTCTTGATATCTAGTTGAGATATACTCCAATCACGGACCACAGCAACAGATAAGAGAATACGAAGGGTAGAATGTCTCGCCACTGGAGAGAATGTATCCATGTAGTCCACACCGTAGGTTTGCGTAAACCCACGAGCGACCAAGCGTGCTTTGTACCTATCCAAGGTTCCATCTGCATGGTATTTGACTGTAAAGACCCATTTGCAGCTCACAACGGATGCATCAGAAGGTGCAGGGACCAAAGACCATGTGCCACGAGACTGCAGGGCCCTCATTTCTTCTTCCATTGCCAATCGCCAGCATTCATTCTGCAAAGCTTCCTGGTATGTCCGTGGTATATCCACGGAAGACAAAGCTGTGGCAAATCTCTGAAAATCACCTGTGAGACGGTGAAAAGAAACCTGTGAAGCAAACGGATAAGCGGCACATTGCCGCTTCGGTTTCCGAATAGCAATCGGAACATCAAGATCATCATCTGCTGTGCAAGATGGGCTAGTATCTGCCTGTACTGAAGGATCCTGCACATGTACCAAACCTGACCCGTCAGTAGTAATGCCATCTGAACATACCTGAGGCGGGATGATCGGCTGTTGTGTGGTCTGAGCAGGACCTGACCGGCGCGTATAGAATTTCGGTAACGGTGATATGATAGGCCGTGGATTGGGTGGAGGTGGAGGTGGTGGAGGTGATACTGGCGTGGAGACGGGCACGGGAGACCCATGTGTACTCACTGTAGGTGGTGGAGGAACATAAATGTCATCAGTGGTAGTGGATTGTACCATTCTGTCACCTGCAGGAGAAAAATACATGACAGACTCAAAGAAAGTGACATCAGCACTCACGAAGTATCTCTTAGTTGCAGGATCATAACACCGGTAACCCTTCTGAGTCCTGGAGTAGCCAACAAAGACGCACTTGACTGCTCTAGGAGAGAGCTTGTCAAGCCCAGGAGATAGACGATGCACGAAACACACCGTACCAAAGACACGCGGAGTCAAAGAAAATAACTCCTTGTCTGGAAAAATAAGGGAGATAGGTATCTTCTCACCAAGGACTGAAGATGGCATCCGGTTGACCAGATAACAAGCAGTAAGAACAGCATCGCCCCAGAATGAAATAGGAGCACAACTCTGAATCAACAATGTTCGAGTAATATCCAAGAGATGGCGATGCTTTCTTTCCGCCACACCATTTTGTTGTGAGGTATATGCACAAGTGGTTTGGTGAATAATACCCTTTGATGAGAGGAATTGTGAAAGTGAGCGTGTACAAAATTCAAGGGCATTATCCGTCCGAATATATTTGACAGAGGAAGAGAAAACATCGTGTACTTCATTAAGCAAATTCTTGATCACATTTCCTGCTTCAGATTTATTTTTCAAAAGAAAGACCCATGACACACGCGAGAAATCATCCACTAGCACAAGATAAAACCTGTGTCCCTGATGATCGGGAACACGACTCGGACCCCATATATCTATATGTAACAACTCAAAAATGGAGCTACTGCTCCGACTCGGACGACTTGGAAAGCTCGACCTGTGATGCTTTCCTAACTGACACGCTTCACATCGAAATGACGAACTAGGAGAGATCTGGGGCAGAAGATGGCGCATTTTCTGAAGTGGAAGATGACCAAACCGGAGATGCCAAATATACGGAGAGACTGGTCCAGCAGAGAGAGAGGAGACGCCAGCATAGGAATCCCGAACCAGTCGATATAAACCATTCTGCTCAGAGCCACAGCCAATCACCTTGCCCGTGAGTATGTCCTGAAAAATGAGAGAAGACGGGTCAAAGATGGCACGACAATTCAAATCCTTCATAATCTGACTAATAGATAGCAAATTCATGGAGAACTCAGGAGCATGCAGAACATTCTGTAATTGCAAAGTGGAGGATAGAGAAACCTCCCCCTGTCCAACAAGGGGCGAATGGGTACCATCTGCTATCTGTACGGATCGGCCGGGAGGAATGTCCCTGTAGGCCTGCAATCTACCTCTATCCCGGCAGAGATGATGTGTGGCTCCGGAATCAATAATCCAGTCAGATATATCATGAGATGTAGTAGATCTACCTGAGGAGCTTGCGGCTGCGGATGAACTTGCAGAGGCAGAGGCAGCAATATCTGAGGAGCCACCAGACGAATCACCAGAAGCATGTGGCATAATATCACGGAGACGGGCCACAAGTTCGTCAAATCGACTATATGCAGTAGAAGTCAGTGGAGACTGGGAGTGCTCTGCAACACGTGCCGATGCTGGAAATCCATGCTTCGAATAGCATGTCTCCTCCGAGTGTCCTGTACGGTGACAATAGGAGCATGTCTGACTAAAGCGACCACCCCTCCCCTGGGGTCCACGGCCACGTCCACGACCACGGCCAAATGGTGGTCCACCTCTCCCACGCGAGACTGCCATCGCTGAAGGAGGTGGAGTAGAAGAGCTGGAGGAGACCGGAATGCGGCTAAGCCGTCTGTAAACATCCTCAACTGGAGGAATAACTGCATCAGCGAGAATCTGAGATCGAGCTGCATCGTACTCAGGGTCAAGGGCCGCAAGTAGAACACCAACCATGGTGGCGTTTCGAAACGCCTTCTGCTGCGCAGGAGTTGCAGTCAGAGGGATGATACTGTATAATTTCTCGAACATCCCTCTTAGGGATGTATAAAGAGAATGGAGAGGTCTGCCGCTCTGCTTCATTGTGAATATGTCGTGCTGAAGCTGCAACATCTTTGTCTCATTTCGCACTTGCGAATATGTGGCGGCAAGAATGTCCCACATTGCCTTAGCAGTGGGCTGATGGAGGACGTCGTTGGCAATCTCCGTCGTTAAGGTGCCAGACAACCAGACCTTTGCATAGGAATCATCAGCCTCCCATGAGGCATAGATCCCAGTCTTCTCCGCGGGCTCATCCTCGGTAAGAATATGTTTCTTACCATTCGACTTCATGAGGCTCATGAACTGCATAGCCCAGAGCTCATAGTTAGACCCGTCCATCTTGACTATTGGCGCAGGACCTTTGAATGCGCCGGTGGAGGGCATATCAACTTTTGATTCTGACATACTGCCGCTTGGAGAAGAACTAGGATATGTAGACGTGATGCTGGATGTCTACAAAAACTGCATCGGATTTGAGTGCGTATGTAGACATTACGCACTCAAATCCATAGAACGGATGTGGAAGAAACTAGGGCACGCCTAACAAGAGGCTGATAGCTCTTTCAGCGGCTAGGAGCCGCTAGAAGACCTTGCGCGTGTTGTTGTTCACCCGGAGGCCGTGCGCGGGCAGCAGATGGAGATGTCGCCTCTTGGCGGAGACCGCTGGGGGCTGGGATCCTCCTCGGCGGCTGGCAGGGGCTATTGGCGGAGGCCGCTAGATGCTGGAATCCAACCACGGCGATGGAAGGCGGCCGCTGGAGATGGAGAAGGAGATGGCGGCGGCGATTGAGGGCTGCCGCTGGAGAGAGAGCGGCGATTCCGAGAAGAGGGAGGCGGGTGGGGAAGGGGCGGCGGGAGGTAGGAGAGCCCTAGGGTGGCTCTGATACCATGTTGGGAAAAGAGACTTCGTTTTTTATTCAGAAAACCCTAGGCTCTCTTATATAGGGAGAGACCTAAAGGGTAAATTACAGAGAGGTCTATAGAAAATAAAGAAATAACGACAAATTACATAAAAAGATAATAACACTACTAACTATTTCTACAGTCTATCCTCTTCTGTGTGAAAATTTAGAATAGTCGAATGTCTGTCGTCCGTATATGCCGATGTTTTTCTTGTCGAGAATCACCAACGTATTGATCAAGTCCTGTTGTAGTGTTCGAGTGAAATCCATTGGAGTAATAAGTCAGATCATTTTGCTTGATTTATTTTTGGAAATTTTTCTTTTGAGAATGGACTAGTCCCTCGACCTTCGAGCGGTAAGCACACTGCTCAATCACCAAACCATCTTCTGAATGGAAACCGGTAGGTCTTGATGAGGACTTCCCACCAACAATACTTAGTCAAATTACATCCATCTACATCGGTCCATGGCATTTTTCTGAAAGAAAAGTTCCATGGCATTTTTACGTGCGGTTCCAAACAAGAATTTTGAACTTAGTTTCGAGCCACTGATTGGTATTAAGTATGATCTTTAGCTATCGATTATGGGACTCGTTGCATCCTTGTACACTTCCTTTGTTGCTCGATATCTTTTTTATCGATCAAGGCAGGTGACGAAATCAAGCTCAAGCCGAATTCGCGTCGTTGTCTCTTAAACTTCCTTGCCATTCTGTCTGGTTCTTCATACGCGGACATACTTAGCTGATACGCGGGACCGTCTCGGTTTTTAGATTATTTCACTATGTCAGTCGGGGTAAGATATGCGTGATATTGAACTGTACAATGTTGAATTTATCCTGCTCTTTTGTTTTTGTCAAGTTGGATGGATTGTTGAATTCTGAATCTCTGTTTTCTTTCTGGAGAAAAATCCAAAGTTTCCAGTTTGATAGAACAGTGATCATAATTATTCCTGATCCGATCTGTTGTCATGTATTTGAATTGCTGTTTTTCTTTAAAAATACGTAATTGCACGTTTTTTTCTACTCAGGCCGGTGATGGACGGGCAATTCGCTTGCCGTCAGGATTCGGAGAACCAGCAGATGACCGTTGAGAAGATGCAGCAGCAGTGCGCGGACTCCGCACCTCCCGTGCCGGCCAACGGCTGCTTCGACTGCAACATCTGCCTGGACTTCGCAGTAGAGCCGGTCGTGACGCTCTGCGGCCACCTCTACTGCTGGCCGTGCATCTACCAGTGGCTGCAGCTCGAGAGCACGAGCCCCCCGCAGTGCCCCGTCTGCAAGGCAGCGCTCTCCCAGACCACTCTCGTCCCACTCTATGGCCGGGGGCACACTGGCGGCAAACCATCCCATGGTGCCGTGGACATCCCGCGTAGGCCATCAGTGCAACATCGTGGCCGCACGATGGCTGCATCGCTCGTTGAGCCGGAATCACCGCAACAAAGGCACCGTCGCGGGAGCAGTCAGTCGTCGTTCTTCGACGGTAACATGATGCCTGCAGTCTCGACTCGTGCCCTGCATCCGATCCTTGGGGGCACGGCAGTGGCCGTGCTCCCCTGGGTGTTCGGGGACCACATCACGGGCCATGGGATGTACTTCTCGAGCCCGTACTTCGTGGTGGGTGGTAGTGACAGCCCCCGTGCTCAGCGGAACGAGATGGAGGTGCGGCGCTCGCTGCACCGCATCTCGATCTTCCTCTTCTGCTTCGTCGTCATCTGTCTCCTCCTCTTTTGACAAGAAAAATATGTGCGCGCGTCTTTCGTTCGAATATTTGTAAATACAAATCCGACACTTCCCTACAACGCATACTTAGCTCGATGACGGAGAATCGATCTCGTAAGTGAGGAAAAACGAAACATACGGCAAGACGGTAGAGGAACTATACTCAGTTATGATAGAACGTTGTCGAATATGGTAACGATCTTCTCAATGGCTAGGTATGTGTACGTGTGTATATACGTATGCGAACCTGCATGCTATGCTCGACGGCACGTGCTCATTCGACATGTATTTAGGTGGATTTTCTGCTGGTCGTTTGACACTGAAATATATACTCCGTTGGATCCGTGGTTCGTCTACGGTTCAGATTTGTAATAAAGAGCATATGCTTTTGATTAGGAATGAAAACGATCGGATACGGATACAAATATATGTATATCATATCCTTATTCATTTTAAAATACGAATACAGATATGAATATTGTGAAAAATGTGTTACTATATATGATTGTGAATCAGATATGAATAATAACCGAAATAATTTACTAATATACATGTTTGTGATGGTTTAAGCATAAAATAGGTATACTAGATATTGTAATTTCATAACAATTATATCAATAATGGTAAATGCAATAATAAAATATTGTTATGCACATTTATAAATAAATATATTACTATAATTATGTTTGAAAACAAATATCCGAATACGAATGCGAAAATTAGCGAATGACAAAGTGATATCTATATCCGCACCCATTTTAAAACGAATACGAATGTCAAAATATGTTAAAACGACTACGACGTATCTGATACGAATATATACACATTTGTTTTCATCCGTGCCTTTGATGCTTTGGTTTTTAATTTCGGGTAAATTATTTGAAGGTCACAAAGTTTGAGGTAAATATAAACAGGATCCGATGAAATAGCAGATAAAACTTAGCTTTAGGGATATCATCATGAAAATCTTATATTCTCTAGAATTAATAAAAAAATGGCGATTATTTCACGGAGTTAATAAAAAATATCGATTTTGTCAAATTTTTGTTACTTGTGTCATCCTCATTGTTATTATAACGAATATATCATCAGTAATTTTTTTAGTTATATTAAATAACATTAATCATGATCTGCTTATTATAACTCCAATAGAATATTTATCATATTCTTAGGATCCATTTGGTTATCGGGTTAATCCGAGGTAACTCAGTGTACACCCCTACATTCCTGAGTTAGAAATCTATTACAAATCAAGGTGACATCATATCACATTCCTTATTCCAATCTTCCCCCAACCCTCATAATCATCAAACAATTACTATTCACATAAGGATACCCCAATTTACCTCATCCCGGTAAGCGGAAAAGGCTCCTATTAATTTTGCATATAACAGAAAGAACTATCCTAGGTCTCTTAGCTTAGGCACCGGTGAAATGAGTAATCTGAGACTGGGATTCAACAGCTTGCTTTCAACTTCGACTCAAACTGAGAAAGGAGAGGGATCCGATCGGATTTGATTGATCTGAAGGGGCTTTTGGCTAGCGGGGTAGACTGCTGATCTTCGTCGAGTAGTCTGACCCAGGATCTGTCCCTTTCTCATCATGGTCCGTGGAACCGGCTGAACCTTCTCTTCCCGAGTCACTTTGCCTTTCGGGCCTTTTCGGAAGCAGAGAGAGTGAGCTCAGGATTCTATATATTCCATGGAAACTCGCTATTCTAATATAAGTCAAGCGGGAAGAGAGAGGGTCGAAACAAGCTCTTTAATAGAAGAAGCAATTTCAGTATGAATATGAATAGAAATTCATCAAAAAAGTGCCTAAGGGCATCTCGATTGAAGTGGATTCTTCTTTTTTCTCAATCAAGTAATCAAACAAGCCCTTAAGATTAATGGTTTCATTTCAACGAAAAATTGAATATTTCCCTGTCTATATGCACACGTTATCTGATTCGGCCTTGGATACAAGATAGCACACATCTTCAACGCCATTGACTTATACTTTGAACTGCTCAATGATCCGACCACAAAATCATTCTTTCCACACATGATGGCAAGTTGCTATACCTAATACGGTTAGACAGATGTGTCAACAAACATACGGGTCGTACTCCAAATTGGATGCTTACATTCAACATACTAAGAAGCCGGCATCACAACTCTCATCTACAAAGCTCTCCTAATGGACTCCGGAGGACAAGAGTAGATTTCATTCCGGAGCAAGCCACACCCCCACCCACTACCCAAGATAGTAGTCGACGCGGACTTACAATAGAAACAAAGTAGCCACTATCTTGATCTCCTTCAATAATAAGGATTTCCTTCTAGCAAAATGTAGAACTGCCCATAACATCGAGGAGGCAGAAGCCTTGGTCATCAAATCAACAATCAATGTCGTGTCTCGCTTCCATGTCAAGATATTACAATCCACTCGGACTGCATGGCCATAACGAACATGATTAATCATGCTCATCCTCCTCTAGGTACATTGGAAGATTGTTGGAAATTTCCATTGATCAATTTTGCAAGTCCATCATAGTCAAAGTAGTTTTCGCCACAAGAAATGTGGTTTCTGCAGCCCGTAAGCTTGCAACATACTCTTTATGTAACGATGAAAATGGTGAATGGTCCAACCAGGTCATTCCTCGCTCATTGTATTCCATAATATGAACTAATGGAAAGAGTTTCCGAGTTTGAAAAAAATGTTGCTTTTTGTCGGACCCCCTTGAAATCGACACCAAATTGGAGGACCTTTTGTATAATTAACCCTATTTTTGTTGTGTGAAAAGATCGAAAATACTACTTTGTTGAATTCGTGTTTGATTATTTAGTTTCAAATACTTTTGCTTATAGAGATAAATAACTAAGTCATAAAATAGTAGCATGCTATCGAAATGGATATGGATAGATTTGATCAAATTAACGAGGGATTTTTTTCACAGTTATACTTATGTCTCTACAATTTCTGTAATTACACTTGTATCTCTTACAAAATTCACACAAGTACCTTCCATTATTACATTTATGTCCCTATATTACATCAAGGGAGGAGTAATACCTGAGTGCAGAAAAATTAGGTGGGTAAGTATAGCTGCAAAACCTCATAAGGGTACAAGCGTCAAAATCTCAACAAACAATTAATATTATCCACATGATAGTTGCGTCTTATCTGCCACCAACGTGTTAGGTAACTCGGTTGAGTTGGGTTGAGCTATCCTCATGTGAATAGTAGTTGTTTGGATAGTTGGACGGATTAGAGAGAGTTGAAATGATAAATGTGATGTTATATATTATATTGTCTTTTTTTAATGATTATGATATACTTTTATGCTAATGTTTTATTTGAACGTGATTAATATATATTATAACAAAGAAAATGTATACTCCATATAACTAATTCAAATCCATGAATGTATGGATAAAGCAGGAAGCATGCAAGGTTACCTCGAGATAATCTGGCAACCAAACATGTGTATGGGTAGGATTGGTTGTTCGCAGTTACTTTACGGAATATTTGATTATTCAAGTTTTTAGCAATGTATCTCGATAAAAAATAGGATTTTTTACCATTACATCCCATCTTAGATTCTACAATATCAATTATCCATCTTTTTTTACACTATAATTGTGCCCTTATCTTCTTGAGCAATTAACGGTTCTACCCTTCGGGTTAGTTTTGCCATTAATGGATAAACCAAACCATCGTTTATACAAACCACAGCTTGATTAGTAAAATATTTTTACAGTCGCATCTTTATAGTCTATAAAAAATGACACTTGTACACTTCTTTTTTCTTTCCAATTAATTACACTTGCACCACTGAGATAACGTTCGTTTGGGAGGGAATAAGCATAAACTAATCTGAGTGACACAACTGTTAATTGTTCAAGAAGGTAGGCACAAATGATCTTGAAAAAAAGGGAGGAGCATTGATATTGCAAAATTTAAGAACACAATTGTAAGGACAAAGAAAGGGCAATATGTGAATTTTGAAAGAATAAAGACGCGTGCGAGTAGTGAAGGTGAAGGCTTACGCCTCATGCATCATATAAGTGTAGAGATCGAATTGTGTCTGATCTAGGTCGATTTGTCATACTACTCGAAGATGCGACATAATTTTAAAAACTTCAAAGAGAACATGGCATGAAAACAATTTCCATGTTGTTTCATCATAATCACATGAGTATAAAGGGTTACCTCTTGAAGCGCGAACGTGATCTCGAAGCCTCTAAAGAAAGAGACCTCTTGTCTTAAGTCCGATTCGATGAGAGAGCACTTGTACTGAGCAAGGAATCTCCTAATTTCGTCTCACTAAATCTGACGACTTCTTCAAGAGAATGAAGCGTTGAAGAAGATGAAGATCCACAAGCAATTAGTCCGACAATGCGGCTACGATCGCAATCTCCACAAATCCTATGTGGACGACCACAAGGGTTGGATAGGGAGAGAGGATTAACGTGTGGCGAGAGAGTGAGAGAGATTTGTTGTTGGAACAATTGCATGAATTAAGAGAGATGGGGTTGGCCTCTCTTTGTTAGCCTAATGGACCATGGAGATTCACTCCTAATAATGATCAATGGTTGAGATTAAATATAATCTTTAAAGATTATACTTGTGCTCCGAGCACAATAGTATTATAACTGATAAATTAATTATCAATTCACGCTCCAAAATTTAATCTCAAAATAAATCTTCTCTCATGAATAAAGAGGGAAGGAGAAAATCTCCTTCCAAAAACGTGGAATGGAGAAAGCCTCCTTCCACATTTGTGGGTGGCACTCATCCTGAAATTGGAGAGATGAATTTGGAGAGAGGCTTTCTCACTCCAGTGTCCTTTAATGTAATCTCATTACATTAAATCTTTATTCATATAATTATTTTATCAATAAAAATATATTCAAATACTTTGCACATTATTTATAATAGTTCCAAATGTATCATTGCATTTATAAATCATATTCATTCATCCAATATTAGATGTAAATCATATTTACATGTAATTGCTCAATGTGAATTCAATTCACTTTAATATTTAAATTATGAAATTCACTTTAATATTTAAATTATGAATCCATTCACAATTAATTTTCTCTATGATATTATGGATCATATCCATATTATCAATGATTATTATGGATAGTATTATCAACATTAATTTCATTTATGATAATAAATCCAATTTAAGATGTCTCTCTACACATGTCTAAATAATGTGCACCATATCTACATTATTCTTGATAATTAAAATCTAATTTAATTATCACTATTTCTCTCAATTTTCCAATGCTAAAATATTGTCTTCAATGGAACAATTCTTGAACTCTTTCAAGAATAGTGTGCTTTCTCCACAGATACTTGGAGATAATGATAGGACGATCATATTCCATGTATAGTGACTGGAATAGTGAGATCTAATCTCATATCTAGGTCAATAAGAGCTTTGAGAGATGTCTGATCAAGTCAAATAGAATATCTACTCTTATCAACCTTGAGTATTCCCACTACCTGTATATCCTGCAAACTAGAAGGACTTGAATACACTCGAAGCTTTGATCATGTTTGAATTGTTGTCTTTAGAGCTGTACCATTGAGTTTCTCATTTGATCATTGAGAGTTGATATCGATCATATGCTTTTCAAAAGCATATATCACACATACAAATCATACCATGCTTCCAAAGCAAGACGATCATCGATGAAATTGGATTGGTCTCAATATCTCATGAGTGAGCTCATGTCTTCCGATTCATTGGTGAACCTATATAATCCCTTTGAGAGATTGTATTACTCATATACTCTTATATGCACACAAGCTCGCCAGTGTATAAAACTTGATTAGGTTATCAACCAAATGCTCTGCTTACTATACATACTCAGACATATAGTAATATATTGGTCTCCGGTAAAGAATGTGTGCTTATATCATGACAACATACGACATAGGTCTTTGATATCTCGATCTCGTTAAGTCAATTCTTTGACTTAACTCATCCGAGACCCCCGAATCTCTATTCCTATGTAGAGGACTTGCATTAAGAGGTCGGTCGGATGTCATCCTTTGGAGTAAGGTCATCTTACTCTCAGGATAGAGATCCTTTCTCGACAATCATTTGACGGTGCTCCTCAAGCTAACTCGCTAGATATCATCTCAGCACTAGCCTCTATAATCCATTAGATCAACAACTGTATGATTATCAGGATGGCCTAGCTACGTAACCCTAATTGTATTAAGAAACCTTATAAGTGCATGTATTCATTAATCTCAGATAAAGAGAGAAATCAATAACTTTTATTGATATATTAAATAATTATAATAACATTTATTGTAGAAGTGGTTCGTCCTAAGCTCACATGTCTAACAAGTAGTTGCACAATAGTTAGGGGCATGACCGTTATTGGGAGGGCTCCAAAAGTGTAAGTATAAAAATGCCAAATATACGGTGATCAATGGTGAAGGTGGTCAATGGTGTAAGTATAAAAATCACAATAGTTAGGGGCATAACCGTTGAAGGTGATCAATGGTGAAGTTTTTGGGCACACACCTATAAGGTGGAGGTCATTTTTTCTTTCAAAAACAAAAAAGGTGTCAAATAACACTTCTTTAATTACCAGAGAACAGAGGGTTGCTCTTGCAATTATTCATGGTGCACCACATGTCGCGTAGATGAGCACGTGCTTTGGCGTGATTATAGAAAGTATCGAGATCTTCTCTGCAAATTGCCCTCACTTGGTTGAGAGCATGTGAGGGACGTTGTTGTTCTTTTTGTTTGAGTAATCTTCAAGAGAGAACTTTCATTCAACCACTAAGGGGACGGGAACCGATCGTCTGCTGCAGCATACTCTGCAGTAGGCCTATGGACCACTCGATCGTGATCGAGCGGTTCACACAAATTCATCCTTTTTGTGGGCCCGTATCGGACGAATTCGTATGAACCGCTCGATTACGATTGAGCGGTCCATAGTTCTATTGCAGAGTCTGTTGCTGCAGACACTGCAGTAGACGATCCATTTCTTAAAGGAACATTGACATGAGCACCCAACGAAAGGTTTACAAAGAACTCACAACAAGGAAAGTACATTGCCCATGGTAGAGAAAGAAAGAGGATGAACAACATAAACAATCGGGAACAAACCTATCCACGAGGACAAAAATATCTCTAAACTATCCCTCGAGAGAAGAAGCTCTTAAAAGTGAAGCTATAACATAAGGGAAATAAACTAAAAAAATAGACTCATCACTCATCCTATAGATCTAACATGCAAGCTCAGTTCCGAGATCGGACCAATCACGTATATCTCGCATAAGGGTTCGTTTGGCTGCAGGATTGGGTTGGCCCAATCCAGGGTACTCCTCCTTCCAAACATCCCAATCCCCCTCACAATTTACTATTCACAGGGATACCCAATCCAATCCAACCCTGCAACCAAACGAACGGTTTCGTTTGGTTGCAGGGTTGGGCAGGGTTGGGTTGGGTTGGAATACCCCTGTGAATAGTAAACTGTGAGGACAATTGAGAGGGTTGGAAGGAGAGGTACCTTGGGTTTGGACCAATCCAACCGTGCACAATCCTGCAATCAAACGGAGCCTTAATGCATGGAAACTGGAGCCGGAGCCCGGAGGTCATCCTTGGGTTTCATGAAGCCGTCGGGAAAGGGGGTGGTGGTGACGGCGGTGAGGAGGGAAAGAGGGTCGTGGAGGCGAAGCCAGTGATAGGTTCAGCAAGGTCGAGAATGGATGCTTAAGGCAGGAATTTTCCGAGTGGATGGCGGAGGATGAGCGGCCGCACCTCAGAAAGGTGAAACAACCACCGGCGTAGGCGAAGCACGACCCCATACCTTCAAGAGGTGCGAGAGGACAACCCGAGGGGCTCAGGCACTCACCGGAAGGAGAACCGCTGTGGCCCCAAGCCAAGGGAGGAGGGTCCTGTGGTAGAAGCAGCGGGGAGTGGAAACGGCAAGGGCCACAACAAAGTCGGAGATGAGGAGGGTTGTTATGTGCGATATCCAGAGGCGATCACCTCCTCCTCTGTCGTAGTTGCTGGGAACGGGAGAAGTAAGGAGGAAGAAGTCCAGCAAGAATGTCCTCCAATGACTTCGAGGAGGTGATCCGGCAAGTGCTCATGGCTAAAAACAATGAGATTCTGGACCTGGCGCCGGCAAGGAGCTGTGCTATCCTCGTAGATCCTAGAGATCACTACGTTGGGGTTTTAAAAAACCAAAGAAGAGCTTGTGCTCTCCATAGATGTAGCTGCTGGTTCTGAGCAAGATGGTGTGCTCGTGAGGGCTGAAGACACGAATGGGATGTTGACGAAACCTTCGGTTACAACAGATTTTATGGGACATGCTGGAGATTTGGGAGCACGGTGAAGGTTCTACTGTATGGCTGTCGTGCAGGAGATGCGTGTCGACCGATTGGAAGGGTTCAAGGGATCCGGAGATCCTCTGTTGACTCATGTATAAGGCACGCCTTCGTGGATCTCGCATAGAAGTCGGAGGAGGTCGTCGTTGCTCGACTTCTTCTTATGCAGCAGTCACTTGAGGAAGTGAGGGGGTTGGGCTCTCTCTCCGATTGGCGGATAGTGTGGTAGTGGGGCGAGCTTGATCGGGATGGTTGAGATTGGTGGTTTGCTTGTAGAACGTGGAGTTCGTGGAGGGTTAACAGCAGTTGGCGAGGCTGATGGGTAGCTGGAGGATAGGGAACGAGATGAATGGGGGTTTGGGAGGGAAGAGAGAGTTGGAGGAAGTGGGGTGGGTGAACGTTCACAGGAAACGTGGGCGAAGATGGCTCCGTTGACCTACGGTCAACAGAGTATGATGATGTGTCACACATTGATTGGCTAAAATGAGGGAAAGAGGAGTTGAGGTGACTTAAAGAAAGATGAGAAGCTGGACCAATGGGGGGCCTTCGTACGGAGATGACTTTGTCCTTAGAATAGAAAAACAAAAAGAATTAAATACCAATGAAACACCACTTCAAATAAAAAAGACGTCAATATAAAGGATTTAGATCTCAATAAGACCTATGACTTTTATGAACACAATATATTCAAAATAAAAAGTATATACATAATAAAATATTTTTGAATGTATTTTAGAAGTTTAAAATACCAAAATTTTCGTAGTTATCTATTTTCTTAGAATTTTATTAAAAGGATTTTGCACAAAATAAAATCAAATAAATTACAATAAGTAAAACAAAATACTAATCTATTTTTTGAATTTTTAATATTGAGACAAAGTGAAATAAATAAAGAATAAAATATTATATATAATATGGATAAAATGGGACTGCCTCTAGGGGAGCTAACATGGCTTCCTTGACCATTTCCTGCCATTTTTTATTTATTTTTTTGAAAATACTTATGTGGATTTTCATAACTATATCCATCTATTATGGTATTCAAGTTTCATGTAAAACAAAGACTCATACGACCTTCATCCAGACGGGGTCGATTTCAACAGTTATGCGACCAGTAAAAATGTCAGTCTGAATGGAGGCCGTAGAAGTCTCTATTTCGCATGAAACTTGAATGTCATAATATAAGGATATATTGATGAATTTCTAAGGATTCATTTTTTCAGAAAAAATAAAAAATTAGAAAAAATGAGGCTCGGAGACAAGTTAGATTCCCCCCAGAGCAACCCCATTTTACACATATATTATAAACATGGTCACATAAAAATAATTAAATTAAAAGGAGTTAGTATCAATTTATTAAAAATCAGCAGGTTTCAGTTATTTATATGTGAATATTTATAAGCATTTTCAATTTTTTATTTATGTAGATATGCATGGTAAATTGTGCTGATCATTTACATATTCATGAATGCGAATTATTATGCAATATAAACTCTTAAATGTAAGCAATCGCTCGAGAACATAGCTCTAATTTCATCTATTAGAGCAATGAATAACGGATTCATCAATGCTGAAGCACAACCATAATTCCGTTATTATTATGTGATTGATTTCATGATTTTTTGTAATAAAGATATTGAAATAATTAAAACTCTAGCAAATTAAAAAAATTAATGGCGAAAAAGACAGGACCGTAAGGCCCCGTTCGGCCAGCGGGTTACCCGCGGGTTAGGGGAGTTTACCTCCCTTAACCCACATCCCCCTCTCTCCCCGTGGGCCCCACTTTATTCTTTTTTAAAAAAAATTAAATAAATTAATTTTACATCATCAATCCTACCAAAAAATAATATATTATACCATCATATCATATAAAAATTATAAACTACTCCACTTCTACTCACTTTTCCAAACTTCAATACAATCACATCACAATAACTACTCAGTTTTCAAATTCCAATACAATCATATTACCCCAAACCCACTTCTAACCCACTCCCAGTTTAACTAGGGATGGGCATTGGGCTGGGCCGGCCCGATCCAGCCCGAGGCCCAGCCCGAAAAGCCCAGCCCGGCCCAAGCCCAAATGGATAATGGGCCGGACTTGGGCCAAAGTATTGGGCCCGAATTATTTTTGGGCCGGGCTCGGGCTTGGCTGGGCCCAGCCCGATCCGGCCCGAGGGCCCGTCCCGATATTAGCCTGCTGCTTGGCCCGAGATAACCAATAGAAAGCATCCGCATATCTTATCAAATACCTATCAACCATCAGCCACCAAAATTAGTTGTAATGTCAATTCCAAAGTGGGGGAGCAGAGCACTCGCCATCTCGCAGGGCCTGTCCCTAATAGCGGTAGAGATGGACACCAACCTCCCCTTGTCCACCATCCACGTTATCCCATAGCTTAAAATTGGATGTAAAGCTAAACACACCCCCAATCCCAAGCGGCTCGAGCACCTCTCTTTTGGGGACATGGTTGTTTATCTAGACAAACCCAAGTCCCACTTCCGTTTAAATAATAAGTAGTCTTCAATGATCAATATGGTACTATTTCCCCACAATATTAGCACAATACTGTTTGCCAGCAAGGGAGATACGAAAGGAGCAGAGCATCTTCTGCTTTTTTCTTTTCAAGGCAGGCAGTATATGTGGCAATGGCCTCTCATTGGTGATATGAAGCATGGATTTTGGGTCCACATCATAATCTTCTTTTGTTGAGGAGCTCCGTATGGGATATTGATTGCCAATTTTCCAGTAGCACATGACGACTATTAGCAACATGGTATTCCTTTACACCCAGTATTCCGTTAGATGGGCCGGCCCGGCCCGGCCCAAGTCCGACCCAATGGAATTGGGCCGGGCCTGGGCTTGGGCCGACTAGAAAAAAATTTTGTGGGCCCAGGCCCGGCCCAAGGCCCGAGTTTTTTAAATGAGCTTGGGCCTGGGCCCTTCAGGGCCCGGCCCAGCCCGGCCCATGCCCATCTCTAAGTTTAACCCTCTATCCAAACACCAAAACGGGTTACCACCCTCTACCAGTTTAACCCGCCTTAACCCGCCAACCAAACACACCTTAACTGTTCTTTAAAAAGTAGGAAGAACACAAGTATAAAAATCCCGTAAATTTTAAATTTTAATAGCAGGTGATCTTCCGAGTTTTTTAATAACACTTATATCTTTCATTTTTTTAAAATTACACTTTAACCCTTATATTTTAAAAAAATACAGGGTAGGGTCTTCTAAACACATATACGGAAGGGTGATACGGTGAATTTTGAGCCTCGATTATTCAAACTCCATTGGATCTTATTTCGACGATCCATATCAACCCCAAAAGGCAGATCCTGGATCTCAAATGATTTTTTCACGTAAATACCTTGGTAAACTTAAAATATTGCACGAACACCCTTACGAACTTCGTATTTGCAGAAGTATCACCGTAAACATCTCAGTTTCACATCACCACCCTTCCAACTGTGTTTCATTAGGGGATGTTTATATAAAACAGACTTTCCAGGGGTATTAGTGCAATAATGCAATATCAGAAAAATGGAGAAAATATATATGCACATATGCTACTCGAATTATTTCGTATATCCAATTTAATTGTGATTTGTGATCCAATCACAATCATGAAAAATCTCTCTTGTATATCACATGAGACTTAATTAACTAGTGATTCCATTCACTGATACAAAGTATTAGGGTAGCAAGCAAAAACACTTACAGACACTCTTAAGTCTAGATCACATCTAGACATGGCCTCGAAGCGACGGCAACCGGTTCATGCGAGCCATGTTGATACCGGCGACCTCGGCGGTGCCTCTCTTCCTCGCCAGCCGACGCTCTGCAATGTAGCCCCTTATCCACGGGGTCACGTCCTCGCTGATCTTGATCGAGAGGAAGAAGATGAGCCTGTAGGCTGGTATCATGGCGAAGAGCACCGCCATGTCTATCCACTTGGACCGACTCGTGTCGATTTGGAACACGTGCTCTAGGATGAAACTACCTGGGATCTTCGGGAGGTCCAACGACTGGTTGTCGAAGTACAGATCACTCATGTCGTTCTGATACTGACCCTGCATAATAAAGTGATTTTTCTTCTCCGATAAGTCATTTGCATGAATAAACACACGACTCCTCGCATCGAGTCGGGCTCCGTCTTTCGACGTCTCAACTCATGTTTATAAGCTAGTTTGGTTGTGTGTTGAAGTTAACTTTGTCCCTGAATGGGCTCAACCATGATCCAGTCTATCTGTTATTGGGCTCAACCCTAGCCCATTTACCATTGGGCTAAACATCACCAAATTGTAGATATTTACCCATCAAGTGCTCAATATAATTATTTTTTTACATTTGTACCCTACAAAATTCTGTAATTACAATCATGCCCCTATCTTTTTTGTAATAACTCTTGTATCCTTGTATTATTACAAAATTCACAGTATTGACTTGTAATACCACCTTAATGGAAGGTCAGTACTCTAAATTTTGTAAGACTATATGGGCACAAGTGTTACTGCAAAACAGATTGGGGCATAATGTAATTGCAGAAACTCTGAAGGGCACAAGTGTTAAACATCCTCTTTTGAAAGCAACAATTCCACTTCTCATTGTGCTAATTTTAGGATTTTTACCCTCATTTTTTTCATACCACTTACAACTACACTTCTACCATGTACTATGAGTTTTGTAGGACACAAGTGTGATTGTAAAAAAATTAGGATCATAAGTGTCATTAAAAATCTCGGAGTGTACAAGTGAAAAAAGTCGCTATATTTTAATATTAAGGGCTAAAATTTAGAATAAATATACCTGAAGTGACCAGAAATGGAAGCTGATGTATGACATGGGGTAACGCCAGACCGGTTTAGGGATATCATGAGGAAGCCTAAAAAACCCAGAGACCAGCATGAAAATTCCCTGTGGAAAAAACCCATAATCAGGATATATTCGTATCCGATCTGCTATCATATTTGCTTCTACTTGCTTAAGGTGTTCATGAACCGTGTCGCTTGCGAATCATACCTGGATTCCGGCTCCGATGATGATACCCATGAGGAAGTTGGGCACGACGCTCGCGATGGCCATCATCAGGCTTTCGACCACCGTGATGCATGCATAGAGGCAGAGGACGAAGAAGAGGTAGTGCACGAACCCGGGGTGGAGCCTCACCATGAAGTAGCATATCGTCCCCGAGGCGAGGGTGATCAGCATCAGGAAGGGCATTGCGGATATCGTGTTGCTTATCACGAACGCTGCCACCCCGTAATGCCCGTTCATCCTCTCCCTCTGGAAAACCTGCGTGCGACATTCGCATGTTCAAGTTCGGTTCGATAGTAGTTCATTAAGAGATCGATTTAAAATAACATGAAGGGCCTCATATGCAATTTTGGTGTAAAAAGATGTTCTTTGTAGGAGATGTGCTGATCAAAAGGAAACTTATCTAAATACCATGTCAACTTTTAGTATTACATAAATACCCCTGCAAATGCAATTACAGTTGTTATGGCCCTATATTTTTTAGTCAGACTTGTGCCCTATATTGTTACAAAATTCATAGTTACCATAACAAAAGGATAGTATTTTTAATTTCGCAAGATTAAGGGCAGAACTGTAAAAGGAGAATCTCAGAGGGGTATAAGTATAAAATCTATTACAAAACTACCATTGTAAAATTCTTCATCCTACAAAAAAATTCCTTTTAGTTTGCCCTCAGGTGTATTTTTGTAAAATAGATAAGTTTAAGGGCTTTGTTTTAAAATGTAGAATTAGATTTTTTGTTGCATTGATATTCATGCAATATTTCGTATTTACAAGTATATGTATGTAAAAGGATCTCAAAAAGAATATCCTAAGTGGGCATAAGTGTAAAAAACTCTTTTAATTAAAATGTTAAATGTCACAAAGGACGTTTATTTTGCACCATTATTCACAATATCTCATATATACAGGGGCATATGTAAAAATCTCAAAACAATTCAATAAGATTTTGCGAAATTTACCTTCATGTCCTCAACAAAAGAAGGAAACCCTCCAATGGACATAAAGGTCACAAATCCGAAGACGAATGAAGTGCACGCACCCCTGGCCTGTTTTTTATAACATGAAAAAGAAATAAGAATATGAGAAGAAACGCTAAAATCCGATCCAATCCTATCCAATCTGTAATTTCACGTACCAAGATGGAGCTGTATCCGGTGCCGACTTTGTAGTATATGGTCCCGATACATATGGTGACGATGATGTAGATCAAGAGCCTGAGCCAGTAGTAGCCGAAGTCCCTTGACATGTTCACGAACGAGCGCTTCGTCAAGGTGAAGGTCTGCATCAGGAAGCCGGCCTGGCTCCCGCCTGAATCCAACACCATGCCTTTCTACAACCATGATGAAGGCCGATTAGTACGAGCAAAAATCCGATCCAATCCGATTTAATTGTGCAAAATGCTGACATAAATACCCATGCAAACTTTATATTTACAAAAAAAACCTTATAAATAACCAAACTACCCCAGCGGCAGACTAATGGAAGGATTTTAGTGCCATCAAACTCTGGAGTTACAACAATACCCCTGTAAGCTTCTCTTTTTTACTAAACTAACCATGCTGGTAGAAAAGGACATTAATACCACAACAGGTTTTTTATTTACAAAAACCTCGCTTTTTACTGAACTACCCCTAAGATCTGTTTGGTTGCTGGGTTGGGTTGGGTTGGTGCTCTTGTAAATAGTAAACAATGCGGAGGGCTTGGAGGGTTAGAAGGAGGGGTACGTCGGTGTACCCCAACCCAACCCTGCAACCAAACATAGCTCTAGAGACAGACCGACAAAAAAATATTCCGGACAAATTACAGAAAAAGTCCAACTATGCTTCCATTCTCAATTACAAAGCCTATTTTTGAAAGGGGTTGGGGAAGTTGCACCGGGGGTGGAGCTAACTAGCTGCACCCGACCATTTTTTGATTAGTTTTTTGTGTTTATGAAATGAAACCTAGGGGGATTTACATCACCATATATCACCATGATATCATGCCAATTTCAATTAAATTTGACACTTCTATCATCTCCATCAAGACTATCACATTTGCCGATTTCAGAATTATTGAAATTGACCTTATCTAGATGAACATGTTAGGAATGTTCGTTTTGTATGAAATTTAAAGCACATATTTCACTCAATGAATTAAGTAAATCTCCATAAGTTTCCTTCATAAAAAATAAAAAATCAATAAGAAAATGGTCAGATATAGCTAGTTGGCTGCACCTCTCGGTGTAGCTTCCCTTTCCCCTTTTTGAAATGTGTATAAATACAACACTAAACTTTCAGCTTTAAGGTTTATCATTGGTACAAAAGTAGCAGAAACTTACAAAAGCATGTATTTGAGGACAAAAAAGAGAAATCAAATCTTCTTACATTTTAAAAAAATGAGGCTACTAATTGAAAATTGAGAGGCATATTTGAGGTCCTTTTTTATAATTTGCCCAAAAAAGTATTCCATGCAAACTTTGTATTTGCAAAACACCATGTTTTTTAAACTACTTCAAGTGGCAGACTAAGAAAAATATTAATACCAGTGTAAACTTTCTATTTACAACCCCTATAAAATTCTGTGTTTTTACTAAACTTGGCAGACTAGCGAAAGTACACTAATACCCCTGCAAACTTTGTATTTACGAATATAGCCATATAACCTTTCCTTATTAAACCACCCACATATGATATAACCTTTCCTTATTAAACCACCCCGAACCATATTATAATGGAAGGATATTTGCCCATTTACTTTGTATTTACAAAAAGACCCCCCTTTGGCGTTTCATATGGGCATCTTTGTTCAGACGAGGTTTTCCGGACAGATGGATCTCATGGATGAAGAGGTGTGTAACGACTGCTTCTTGTGCTGTCCTTATCAATGGTCAACCGAAGGGAGGATATTTTCAGCCGCAACGCGGAGTTCGCCAGGGTTGCCCCTTGGCTCCACTACTTTTTGTTCTTGCGACGGACGCCCTATCTATTATGATTACTCGAGCAGTGACAGGAGGTTTTTGCAAGGGCTTTGCGAAAGATGAGCTTTCCATACCTCTGCTTCAATACGCGGATGACACGATCCTGTTTGCGGAGGGAGGCGCTGAGAGCTGTAGAGGCATGTCAGTGGTTCTCGACATCTTTGGTGATGTCTCTGGGTTAAGACTCAATAGAGCCAAATCAGAGTTTGTTCCTTTCGGTTTGGAGGATGCGGAAATTGAGATCTGTGATGGTTGGCTGCGTTCTCCTCGCAGGGATTTGCCTTTACGCTACCTTGGGGTGCCATTGGTAAGAGGGAAGATGCTTTTGGCAGACTGGTTACCGGTGATTGAGAAGTTGGAGCAGAAGCTCGCTGGTTGGAAGTCAGTTTGTTTGTCGAGAGGAGGTAGATTAGTTTTGTTGTGCTCAGTTCTTTCCGCAATTCCTATCTTTTTCCTATCTTCCAGAATTTTACCTGTTGGAGTAAGAAAGAGGCTTGAAAGCATCATGAGACGCTTCCTATGGTCATCATCAGGACGATCAGGCGGATTACCTTTAGTGGATTGGAAAACGGTTTCATGTTCGAAGGATGATGGTGGATTAGGCGTGCGCAGCTTGGAGGAGATGAACAAAGCACTCATCAGCAAGTGGATTACGCGGATTTGGGGTGATTGTAATAGCTTGGCTTGCACTCTGATAAGGAAGATTTATGGGAACTACCCATCGTTGCCTGAGGATAGGGCCACTGGGCACGTCCCCTCGCATTTCTGGCGAGGGATATGTGCTGTGGTGCAGGACATTCGTCCATTTCTGAGACCTGTTCTTGGAGATGGGACGGGTTTTAAATTCTGGAAGGACGACTGGAGTGAGAGTGGGTCGCTGAGCATGAGGTTTCCGCGGTTGATGGCATTGGCGGTGGACCCAGATTGTTCTGTGGCGAATGTGTGGAATGGGCTATCCTTTTTCCCTAGATTTCGATACGAGCTCTCCGATCAGAGACTAGAGGAGCTACTGGTGATGCTGACAGAGTTGGATAATGTTGCAGGACCCTCTGGGGGACAAGACTGTTGGACCTGGTACGATGGGGTGTTCTCTGTTGGCAAGGCATACAAGGCATTGAAGGGGCCAATGGTTTTTGACCCGGGAGGATGTGTAGCAGATTGTAGAAGAATGTGGAAATGGAAGGTTCCACTGCGCGTAAAGGTTTTCTTATGGCTTTTCAGAAGGGGTAGACTGTTAACGGGGGACAGACTTTTGCGATTTGTACAGTTAGCTGACCCTGTGTGCTCGCGTTGCTTGGGTGAGGTGGAAGATGCCGACCACCTTTTCTTCAGGTGTGAAAGTTCAAAGAAGGCGTGGGAGCTATTTGGGAATCACACGATTTGTGTGGATGGTGTTCTTGATTTCTGGAAGTCCATTGGAGCGAACTGAAATGGCAGTGAGAGGGAGAGATCAGGTGCTTTAGCTTTGATTTGGGCGATTTGGCTTGCCAGGAATGGTGCGATTTTCCGTCAGGAGCGATGTTATGAAGAGAACATTGTCGCTCATGCTCGATCATTAGCGGAGTGTTGGAGCTTGTAATTTTTCTTTATGTATCTAACCTGTTTACAGGCGTGTATCTTTTGGTGATTAATAATGAAGTTTTTGGGCGCTCATCTATACGGTGGAAGCCCTTTTTCTTTCAAAAAAAAAAAACAAAAAGACCCCTATGAACTAACTTGTCTTACTACATTATCCCCGATGGCAGACTAAGGATTTTAATGCCCCTGCGTACTTTATATTTACAAAATACTCCTATAAACTTCTATCTCTTGCTAAACTACCCCTATTGGCAGACTATCAGAAGGATTAGCATTTTGTAAAATAACCATGTATACTTCTATGACATACTAAACTACCCCTATGTACCTTTTTTACAACATAGCCCTTGGACTTTTTGATAATTGCATTTATGCCCCTGTGAGCATTGTATTTGCGCATTTTTTTTTGAAAGAAAAAAGGGCCTTCATCGTATAGATGAGTGCCCAAAAACTTCACCATTAATCACCAAAAAATGTACACACCTGTAAACATGTCAAACAAATAAAAGAAATTACAAGTTCCAACACTCCGCTAGCGCTCGAGCATGCGCAACAATGTTCTCTCCGTAACACCGCTCCTGACGAAAAATCACACCATTCCTGGCAAGCCAGATCGCCCAAATTGCGCATGTGCGTCTTTTGAGTGGGTTATTTGCAACATAGCCCTTCTATGACATACTAAATAACCTTTTTTTTTCATGAGGTATTGATGGGGAGGAAGGTCGAGTCCTGTGAGCGGAGGGCCACCGACAAAGTGAGCGTTGGAGTCGATGGTCATCATGAAGAAGGGGAGATGCGAGATGATGCAGAGATGGAGGAGTTGGCGGGAGAGGGCCCCTGGAGTACTCCGAAGCGGCGAAGTCGGTCACTGAGAACCAACGTGATCGGAGCGTGGTGTTATCGATGTGGGGCAAAGGACCACCTTTCAAAGAAGTGCTTGGCCCCTGCTCCGCTGTGCTTCCGGTGCGGAAACCCAGGCCATCGACGGAGGGAGTGCGTGGCGAGGGGCACATGGTCATTGAAGAAGGGTCCCAACAATGCTGGGACGACTTGCGCGGATGAAGCTGTGGCTGAGGTACGCATAAATCCTCAAAGCCCTTTATCGGAGGTCGAGATGGGATGGTTGCTGCGACGTCTCTCAAAAGATTCAAACTTAGAGGAGCCACTGGATGGGCTTGTTGTTGGAGATGGGCCGGAGGTGGTACTGCAGAGGATCAGAGAAAGGTTGATTTTGGCAAAGGACTCCGGAGCGGCAGTCGATGTTATTTGGTTGCCGGGTGGGTTGCTTTGCGTGAGAGGCTTGTCATCCAAAGGAGTCAAGGAGGTGATCGGAGGGGCGTTTGAGGATGGTTTATCGGCGGAGATGAGGGGCAGGATCGCATGGCGACGACCTCGGTTCATGGATGGTAGCTCTGGGAACGAGGGGCCGATGTGGCGAGTGAAGGTGGCGGGCGTCCCTTTGAGGTGTCGAAAAGTGGAGTTTCTTCGCAAAGTGCTAGAGCACATTGGTGAAGTAATGGAGATGGAATGCTCTGGACTGCGACCCGGGGAGGGATCGCAGGTGGTGGTTCTCATTCAGGGGAACAAACCTTCATCCTCACAACGTGTGACGATGAAGATAGGGAAAAGATCGGTGCCGCTGTGGTTGGAGGTGTTGGAGGGGCAGTCTGCGAGCGGCGGCCACGGTGCAAGCGGCGGCGCTGCGAAAGGCGTCGGGGAAGATCATTCGGCGGATTTGATTGCGAGAATCAAGGAGACTGTATCGACCACAGATGCCGATGGCGAAACGGGTGGCGTAATGAATGAGAATCCAAACGAAGCGCAATTGGAGGAGTCGTTGCCAATTATATCAATTAATGTGTATCCAGAGGAAAACCCAAATCCGATTTCGTATTGTCAAACACCATTCCCGGATCCGTTGCAGATAAACTCGGAGGCATTCAAGTGCCATTTTGACTCAAGGGATGGGGACGCTATGGTTGTTTCTGGGACCACGAATTTAAACTCTCATGATTGCATGAAAATGGATTTTCCGTTAACCTCTTCGGTGGAGAGATTGGTGCACAAATCAGAAGGATTTTTATGGCGCACAACCCGGTTCTCGTCTCCAGGTACTCCTCGAACTCAACCTCCTCTTACCGCCATTAACGCTTCTCATGGTGGCAAGCTTCAGCCGTCTGAGTTGATTCGGGCTGGGGAGCGATTTGCTGTGGGGAATGGGATCGTTGTTGGTGATGGTGAGAGAGGTTTGAGGAAACCCGAGCCTAGGGGAAGGACTCTCGTGAAGAAGGGAGCAGCAGCGTGTCGACGTGCAAAGTTGAAGGGTTCGCATGAACATAAGACTTCAGATTGTGCGGTCCAAATATTGGGAGGTATTGGGGACAAACAACACGTGCCTTTCTTCCCGCGTAAGCGGCTTCGAGCAGACTCGCAAGGCTGGGAGATGAGAGAGTTAGAGCGAGAAGGTGAAGCAGAAGTTGCGGTGAATACTCGATCGCGTGAGGAAGGCTTAATTGACGGTCAGGAGTTGGCGGTTTCCAATGGAGGAATGGAGCTGGAAATTTATGAAAGGGCTGCGGTTGGCAACCTAGAGCAGGATGTTTTCGCGGAGACATTGGGAAGCAAGGAAGGAAGGTTCTTCGAGCTGGCGGTAGCAAAAGTTGTAGGTGTTCAGGTGGCGGGGTCGAACCCCTTTGTTTCTCAATGAAAATGTTAACCTGGAACGTGAGGGGACTGGGTCAACCAGATAAGAGGTTGGCGATTGGCACACTTTTAGCAGCATGGAAGGTTGATATAGCATGTCTGCAGGAGACTAAGATTGATTCGTGGGAGTCAGTGAGATGGAACTCCACTTCTGGACCTCATCTCAATGAGTTCAGAGCTGTATCGGCGAATGGTAGCTCAGGGGGTATTGTTGTGGCATGGAATGGAGACCTTTTTGATATGGTGGATGAGGTCATTTTGACCCATTCAGTGACTGTTGTTTTGGATAACAGAAGGGACCGATCGAGGATTGTGGTTTCTTCGATTTACGGCATTACGGGGTCCTCTACCAATGAGGCACTCTGGAATGAGTTGCGAGACATTAGGCAGAGATTTCCAACATTGGTGTGGCTCGTGGGTGGTGATTTTAATGTAACACTGTATGCGGAAGACAGACCTGGTGGGAGAGGAGCGCAGGATCCCGGATCACATTTATTTGCAGATATGGTGGAGGAACTAGCTCTGGAGGTGTTTGATGCGGCAAACTGCAAATATACTTGGAGAAACTCTTCTTCTCGATCTAGAATAGATAGGTTTTTATTGTCTGTTGAAGCACTTGAACTTTTCAGTTTGGCAAGTGTTACATCCCTTCCAAGGTCAAGATCAGATCATACGCCGCTTTGCTTCAACTCTTGCATTGGGAGGGGATATTCATCTTACTTTAGATTTGAGCGGTGTTGGTTGTTGGAGGTGGGATTCCGTGAGATGGTAACCTCCTTTTGGTCGGAGCTTGAGGTGGACGGTTCAGCGACTGTCCGGATTGCTTTGAAATTGGCTGCTTTGCGGAAAAGGCTTGTGACCTTCAGAAGAGACTCTCGTGCTGACCGTGAGAGGAGGCGTACTCAGGCACAGGAGGAATTGGTGAGATTAGACCTGTTGGAGGACAATAAAAGTTTGGATGAGGAGGAGCTAGCCAGTAGAGGGGTGGTGCAGAAGATCCTTGAGGAGGAGGATAGGAAGCGTGAGCTTGAGTGGAGGCAGAGGTCCCGACAGAAGTGGTTGAAGGAGGGGGATGCGAATACGAAATTTTTTCATGCGGTGGCAAATGGGAGAAGGAGGAGGAACTTCATCCACTCAATTGAAGTTGGCGGCGAGGAGTTTCATGGGGAGGAGGCGGTTGCAAGAGAAGTCACAAGCTATTTCAAAAGCATAAGCAGACGTCTACCACACAGTGGTTCTAGGTGGCTGGGCACGGGGGCGGAGAGCATATCTGATGGTGAGGCTGATTTGTTAACGAGGCCATTCGAGCTTCAGGAGATTCGCGAGGCTGTTTTTGATTTGAACCCAGACGGGTGCCCGGGTCCAGATGGGTTCCCTGTGTTCTTCTTTAGGGAATTTTGGGAGTTGGTCTCTAAAGAGGTGCTGGCAATGGTGATGGAGTTCGCAGATGGAAACTATGGCTTTGATCGGCTTAACAGATCTTTTATCTTCTTACTACCCAAGAAGGAAATGGCGACAAGGGTGGAGGATTTCAGACCGATTGCTCTGTCCAATGCGATATACTTAATTGTGGCAAAGGTCTTGGCCAATCGTTTGAGGGGAGTTCTAGGCAGAATCATCTCACCTTCTCAGAGTGCTTTCTTGCCTGGTAGACAGCTCATGGACAGCGTTGTCACGGCCTCGGAGATCGTTGCGGATTGGCGTAGGAGGAAAACAAAGGGAGTCTTGTGGAAGGTGGATTTTTCGAAAGCTTATGATTGTGTGAATTGGCGTTTCATATGGGCTTCTATGTACAGACGAGGCTTCCCAGACATTTGGATCTCGTGGATGAAGAGGTGTATTACTACTGTTTCATGCGCTGTCCTTGTCAACGGTCAACCAAAGAGTGGATATTTTCAGCCACAGCGTGGTGTTCGCCAGGGTTGCCCCTTGGCTCCACTACTTTTTGTTCTTGCGATGGATGCCCTATCTGTTATGATTGATCGAGCAGTGATAGGTGGATTTTGCAAAGGATTTGTAAAGGAAGAGCTTTCTATACCTCTACTTCAGTATGCAGATGATACAATCCTTTTTGCAGAAGGAGGAGCAGAGAACTGTAGGGGCTTGTCAGTGGTTCTCGACATTTTTGGTGATGTTTCTGGTTTAAGACTCAATAGAGCGAAATCAGAGTTTGTCCCGTTCGGATTAGATGATGTTGAAATTGAGGCTTGTGCTGGCTGGTTGCGTTCCCCTCGTAGGAACTTGCCATTACGCTACCTTGGGGTGCCATTGGTAAGTGGGAAAAATGCTATTGGCAGATTGGTTACCAGTGATTGAGAAGATGGAGAAGAAGTTGGCTGGATGGAAATCTGTTTGTCTATCCAGAGGTGGTAAATTAGTGTTGTTGCGCTCGGTCCTTTCTGCTATTCCTATCTTCTTCCTCTCATCCAGACTCTTGCCTGGTGGGATCAGAAAGAGGCTTGAGAGTATCATGAGACGTTTCTTCTGGTCGTCGTCTGGTCGATCTAGCGGAATACCATTAGTGGATTGGAAAACTGTTTCATGCTCGAAGGATGATGGTGGCTTGGGTGTGCGTAGTTTGGAGGAAATGAACAAGGCGCTGATCAGCAAATGGATTACTCGGATTTGGGGTGATTGTAGCAGTTTGTCATGTACTTTGATAAGGAAAATCTATGGGAACGGTTCCTCACTTCCTGAGAATGGGGTAATTGGGCATGCTCCCTCGTATTTCTGGCGAGGAATATGTGGTGTTGTGCAGGACATTCGTCCCTTTTTAAGACCGATCCTTGGAGATGGCACTGGATTTAAGTTTTGGAAGGACGACTGGAGTGAGAGTGGGCGTTGAGTATGAGGTTTCCGCGGTTGATGGTATTAGCAATGGACCCGGACTGTTCTGTGGCAAATTGTGTGGGATGGGCAATCTTTTTTCCCTAGATTTAGATACGAACTTTCAGATCAGAGAATGGAGGAGTTACTGATGATGTTGGCAGAGCTGGATAATATTTCTGGGCCCTCTGAGGGACGAGACTGCTGGACCTGGTGTGATGGGGTATTCTCAGTTGGCAAGGCATACAAGGCTCTGAAGGGGTCAGTGGTTTTTGACCCGGGCGGATGCGTGGCAGATTGTAGAAGGATCTGGAAATGGAGGGTTCCAATGCGAGTGAAGGTTTTCTTGTGGCTGTTTAAAAGGGGAAGGCTCTTAACCGGGGACAGACTTGTGCGTTTTGTTCAGTCAGCCGATCCTGCATGCATGCGGTGTTTGGGTGAGATGGAAGATGCTGACCACCTTTTCTTCAGGTGTGAGAACTCAAAGAAGGCATGGGAGTGTTTTGGGAATCATATGATTTATGTAGATGGTGTATTTGATTTCTGGAAATCCATTGGAGCGGAATGGAATGGCACGGAGATGGAGAGAACAGGAGTCTTGTCGATGATTTGGGCGATCTGGCTTGCCAGGAATGGTGTGATTTTTCGTCAGGAGCGGTGTTACGGAGAGAACATTGTTGCGCATGCTCGAGCGCTAGCGGAGTGTTGGAACTTGTAATTTCTTTTATTTGTTTGACATGTTTACAGGTGTGTACATTTTTTGGTGATTAATGGTGAAGTTTTTGGGCACTCATCTATAACGATGAAGGCCCTTTTTTCTTTCAAAAAAAAACATACTAAACTACCCCTAAAGAAGGACGTTATTGTATGACAACGAAGTTTACAAGGGTATCTGTGCAATACTACAAATCTACAGGGGTATGATAAAACGTGGAAATAAAACCGTACTATTTTGGAGAGCTCGTCCACTTTTTGTCTCGCATGGTAATACTGTTGAGACGAAGTATAAGACGCCATTAGGGTTCTAATCGCTTCTGCTGTCGTCACCTTTTCCAATGGATCGTCCAATCTTTCAAACTAAAATACAATTTAAATATTTCGTCAGATCAGAAAAATATAAACAGAGCAAATTACATAAAAGACCTTAACTATACGTCCAATTTTAAGTTAAACTCTTCGGTTCTTGACCGATTACACATTGTTAGAGTTCGAGTATGACATTGGAATTAAGTGTATAATTCAGGAACTTTTCTGTAATTTACTCTTAAATTAGATGGTTAAATATGCAGAATTTATTTACATTATGGTAATCCGAACTTACCCTGATCTTCATGGATCCCTTTAGGGTAGCCTTGACCTTGTCGAAATCTGCATTGATACACCGCAGGAAGTGGTCCGACGGGTTTCGCAATGACGGGCATGGGAATCCGGCTTGCGCGAAGAACTGATACATGTTCACAAAAATATAGCAACGATTAATGTGAATTTTAAAGAGATCTGCTTCATGCTACGATAGTTTACCATGTGCGCCTCGGACGCCTTGCCAAAGTAGACGGTCTTCCCACCGGAGAGTAGGAAGAGCTGATCAAAGAGCTCGAAGACCTCGCTGCTTGGCTGGTGGACCGACGCTATCACCGTCCGACCGTCCCTTGAGAGCCCTCTCAACGTCTGCGTCACGAAGAAAGCCGATGCACTGCAGGTTTTGAGGGGCAAATGAAAATAAGTAATTCGGCAAGTACTTTTTGTAAACAAAACTAAATGCCCCATAGGTAAAACGTACAGGGTTAAACATGCAAATCAACTTTATATATATTTTATCGATCTTTTACCCTTATGTCCCTCTATGCAATTACAATTATATCCCTATCTTTTTTCAATTTCTCCTCCTATATTCTTACAGTGTAACATCTATTAAGATTATTTGGAATGTTGCTTAATTTTTCAGGGGCTACTAAGCAATTTCAGGACTAGAAGGGTTATGTCATTTATTTTCAGATTTTAAGGAAAAAAACTAAAATGAAAATGGGCTTTTAAAGGAATTTTAGCAGTAAGACCCTTTAATATTTTTGTAAATACACATCGACCTTCTAAATTAAACAACCCTCACAAATTTATTTGGGATTTTTACCCTACAGACCCTATAAACTTTGCCAATTACCTTCACGACCTTTGAAACAACATAATTCCTCCCTCGACCCCGTAAACTTGCTAACTCTTACCTCATGAACCTTGTGATTAATCTGTTTGAAGCTCGTGAGGGTTCTTGGGGTAATTTATAGGGTCGATGGGGTAATTACGTTGTGCAAAAGGTCGTTGAGATAATTGAAAAGGTTTATAAGGTCTGCTAGATAAAAATCTCAATTTATTTTACTAGTTAAGTGCGGAGGGTGTGGTTGCAACCCTGTTCATTGGAGTGGAAGCCCACTGCTCTTACAACTAGACCATTAAGTGGGTTCAACCATCATAATTTTACCACTCTTACACCATAACCTTTTTTTACACCATAACCTTTGGTCAAGGGCATATGTGTACCAAAGTATAAAAATTATAAATGTCGGGGCGGAATCACAAATGTTACAGCGGTTACAGTGTAATTAGACATGATTCTAGGGGTAATTTTAAAATATTCCCGATATACTAGTACCTGTCGAGGCCGCTGGTGGGCTCGTCGAGGAAGAGGAGGCGGGGACGCATGAGGAGCTCAACAGCGATGCTGACGCGCCTCTTCTCGCCGCCACTGATGCCGCGGAGGTGCCAGTTGCCGATGACGGTGTCGGCACAGTCCTGGAGGCCCATCTCCATTATGGTTCCCTCGACGAGATCCCTCTTCTCCCTCCACGCCATGCTCCTCGGCAGCCTCAGGGAGGCCGAGTACGCGATCGTCTCCCTCACCGTCAGCGTCCCGATCAGCGTGTCATCCTGTGTCACATACGCCTGTACGTACGAGTACGTTAATACACAAAATAAATACATGTTTTTTGAGTGGTAAATGTAAATCTATTGTATCTCCACAAAAGGCCTCTATGGTATTACATGTTTTTGTGTAAGAAACACTAAGGGCATGTTCGTTTGGAGAATAGGCCCCGGAATAAGGGGCCTATTCTCCTTCCGACACGGTTTCCCGTGGTACGATTATTCCTCCTCATTTCATCTTATTTCACTCTTATTCCTATCTTTATCTCACCTTACCTACCTTTATTTCACCTTATTCTCCTTATTCTTATCCTCCAGCCGAACAAAGAATAGACCCTTATTCTCCTTATTCCTCATCCTTATTCCTGCTTATTCCCGAAACGGGCCCTAAGGAAGGCTAATAGATCAGCCCGTGATATATAAAAAACAAACTGGTCCAGCAACTACTTGGGTTGAGATTTAGTAAGAGGATCCTCTGTTGTAGAGAAGATTCAACCAGAGGTGTTGTAATCTTCAATATTTTTTGTAATTTAGATTAAAAAATCCAATCTTATAGACTGAATCTTAGATTAATGTTCTACATATCCTCCGATTTTTTGCTTAAATATCAGATTATATGCTATTTTATCTTAATAGTCAAACAATCGGTCAAGATCAAAGCAACTTAAATTCCATTTAAAAAAGATCCGATTTTTAACCATTAAGATAAAACAGTAATAAATCTTGAATTTAGCAAATTGAGGATACATAGAATATTATTCTAAAATTCAATCTATAAGGTTGAATTTTAAAATCTAAATCACAAAAAAATTATTGGAGATTACAACAGCTCTGTTGCAATCGCTTCTACAACCGAGGATCCTCTTCCTGGTGGTAGTATAGATACATCCCATGAGATGCTACGTTCTATAAATACCTGTTTTTACCACATCCAAATTATGTAGAATATATTTAAAAAAACATTAGGAAAATTTATCAAAAAAAATCCTTGGGCAACCAAAAACTAAAACCGGGTATTTTGGGGAGTAATCCGAGAAAACATTTTGACCAAAAGTAGAGCACACCTTACTCTTCTAATCCCAAATAAAGTATAGCAGAAAGTGGAAAAGAACATGAAATAAATTGGAAAATAAACCGGTCTATACTTATAAAGATAACTGTTGAAAATAAATATTCTAAAATAAAAGCTTACTATCAAAAATCAAATGAAAATGGTTATAAAGTTGTTGAGAAAAATCTCTTTTTTTTTTCGAATTCGTTAAACAATAGTTAAAAATACGTAAATGTTGGGAAAATATTAGGAAGAATCCACTAGAAACTTTCTATTAGAACAGAAGGTCACAAAAGTCGGGAAGTGTGCATCTGAGCTCACCGCAGTGCCGAAGGACATCTGAGTCTTCCGGCCGTTGAGCAAAATCTCGCCGGAGTGGAAGGCGTTGGCTGCAAGCCTCCCGGCGAGCGCGTCGAGGAGCGTCGACTTGCCGCTCCCCGACGGGCCCATCAGCACAGTCAGCGTGCCGGGCTCGGCGTACCCAGTGAGGCCCTCGAGCACGCGATGGGTGTCGCCGTTGCTCAGCGTAACCGTCACCGTCAAGTCGCTCCAAGTGAGCCGCGCGGACACGTCGCCGAGCACGGCAGTGTCCGTCGCGTCCCGCCACAGCGTCTCGCTGAGCGGGCTCAGCGTCGGCGGGGCGACGGTCCCCACCGACAGCTTGTTGGCTTCCATCTCGATGATGGCCGCGGCCGCCGAGGCGACCGCCGCGGAGGAGGAGTTGGACCTCTTCATGGGCAGTAGAGTGGTGGAGAAGGCATGTGGTGTGGGGGTTGGGATTTAATACGATGGAGTGGTGGTGCTCTTCGGGACTCGCGTTGCGTATTCGGTTATTATATCTTGGGTAAATTACAATTTGGGTACTCATCTATGCGTACGATCTCAGAATGGGTTCCGATCTTTAAATTGCAATGATTCGGATCCCAGGACCATTAATATAATGAACTTTTTTGAGGCTATTGACGAGTATGCCCTTGTTTAAAAGTTGGAACCCAACTCCCATTCCCTTCCCAACAAGGGCATATTCGTTATGAACCCCAAAATTTCCATTTCCTAAATGGTCTTGGGACCCGAATCGTTACAATTTAAAGATCAGGACCCATTCTGGGATCGGGCCCATAGATGGGGACCCAAATTGTAATTTACCCTTATATCTTTGTCTACCTTTATTTATTTATTTTTGGGTAAATTACCATTTGGATCCTCATCTATAGGTCCGATATCAGAATGGATCCCCTTTAAATTGTAATGATTCGGGTTTCAAGATCATTTAGGAAATGAAACTTTGTAGTTCATGACGAATATGCCTTTGTTGGGAAGGAAATGGAGGTTGAGTTCCAACTTTTAAAGAAGGACATACTCGTCATTAGCCCTAAAAAGTTCCTAATGACTCCAAACCCGCATCGTTACAATTTAAAGATCATGATCCATTCTGAGATCGGACCGTTAGATAAGGACTCAAATTGTAATTCACCTTTTTTTAAGCTAAGAAAAAACGGATACCGGATGGGCATATGAATTTGGCACATCTTCCATTATTACGAAGCATGATCACGAGAAATAAAAAGCATATTTAATGATGGCCGATTATAGGTAATTAATGCCCCTCCATACCACCCAACTGAAATGTGATCAGCACAGGGAAGACCATCCCTTTCTCTCAAGTCAGAAGCCTTAAATTCCACTTGCATGTTGTAGGCTTTTCTATGCATCTACCATGTTCGTATACATACATCTTGTGTACATACATACATCATGTATGTTATGTATGTGTTTGTGTGTGAAGATATATATAATAAGGAAAAAATGAGGTTGTCCCTTGCGAGCAACTAACATGGTTGCACCGTCTCATTTTCCGTAATTTTTATTTTTTTGAAAAAATTCACCATTTATATTCATCTATATCTCTCTCCTATATGTCATTCGAATTTTATCAGAAATAGAAATTCATATGCCCTCCGTCTAGAACATGTAATTTTAACGGTCTAAAGATTGCGGTAATCCATCTGTTTTAGATGGAGGGTACAAAAGTCTCTATTTCTGACGAAATTCGAATGACATATAGGAGGGATATATCAATAAATATACATGGTGAAAATTTCAAAAAAAAAATACGGAAAAATAGGACGGAACAACCATATTGGGGCAAGCCCTATCAAACCCATATAATAAAGATACATATGTATGGGTGCCTATGTACCCATCGATGTATATATCTCTCTTTGTATGTGTTTGCATATATAAATGACGTAAATGATGCTACTCTTTTCAAGCGGTTCGCAGAAATTGTAATATGGTCCAATTTTTAGTCGGTCGGTATTTCATATAAATAAATATATATGCATCAGGTTGCATTGTATATTAGTATGTAATTATAAACAATTCATGTAACTTGTGCCCTTTATGCAATTACGATTGCGCTCCTATCATGAGTTATTTATCATAATGGATACTCGTGGAAACTATTTACTAAAATAAGTACGGACCGAAACTTTTTTTCAGAATGGGGATATAGCAAGAAACCGTTTGCCGCTCGCTCACGTGACGCGGCAAATCGTTTGCCGTTGTGATGGGACATCGACGACAAATCCTTTACCGCGCCTTGTGGCTAGGTCGAAGAGGAGATGCGGTCTTCGACACTTGCGGTAGGGAGCATTTCAAACACAAGGCACGACAAATGATTTGCCGTCGATACCATATCACCATGGGAAACCGTTTACCATGCCACATGGGCGACTGGCAAACGGTTTGCCAATACATCCCCATTCCAGGAAAAAAAATTGGTCTTTACCCATTTTGAGAAATAACTCTCCTAGTATTTCTTGTAATGACACTTATTCCCTCCCTTCATTAAGGCAAAATAAGGGTTTAAACGTAGTAATAACAAAAGCGTGTGGTACTGTGAATTTTGTGAGAATACCGGAGCAAGAGTCTTGTTGCAAAAAAGGTTAAGGCATAAATGTAATTGTAGAATCTCACGTGACCGTAAGTGTAAAAAAAGTTTACATCCATACCTTGAGTAATCTCTCAATAATATTCATAACCCCGCATTAATCGTGAATTACACGTGAAATCTCGGATAGTCACTCCGTCTCACACTCATAACCCTCCGTTAATTTAATACATTAATTCAATCATAAGAGTGAGTTAATCTAACTAATCTACCATCGAACGGTTAAGATTATTCAAAATAAAAAAGGAAGAAATCCTGCAAAATTGTGCTTTACAGACGATGGGTGTTCTTGTTGATTTGGATGCATCCGGCGAGCTTCTACGAGGGGGAGTTCTAGCAGGGGAGGAGAATCTAGAGTCAAGGGGAGCAGAGAGGCGGGGCGTGGGGCTGGGTTTCAAGCAGGGGGGCTGG
The DNA here is from genome assembly GCA_037367405.1 of Ottelia alismoides. NCBI lineage: Eukaryota > Viridiplantae > Streptophyta > Magnoliopsida > Alismatales > Hydrocharitaceae > Ottelia > Ottelia alismoides. Next base: position 161,613 of record JAZKJV010006799.1, on the reverse strand, counting down.
ATACAGGGCTCCATCGGCTGCGGGGGAGGGGGCTTCGAGCAGGGCGGTGGGGGTGCTTCTCGGCGACGACAAGCAGGGAGGGAAAGCGAGTCATCACGAGGTGCGAAGGAGGGGGGCTTCGAGTGAGTCGTCGCGGGGCGTGTGATGTGGGGGCTTCGTGCGAGTAAGTACGGGGGAGGGGGTCTGAAGAGTTTCTCGGTGGTGACGAGCAGGGAGGGAGGAGCTGCTCGGGGAGGGGGGAGGGGTGGTGGTTGGGGGGGGGGGAGTAGTTGCAGAGGTGCTCAGCAGGGCCGTGGGGTTGGGGGGACTTCGATCGAGCTGTGTGCCGACCCATAGGGAGGGCTTCGAATTCGAGCAATGGAGGAGCCGGTTGGGGGAGGGGGGGTGCAGAGGTGCTCGGTAGGGGAAGGAACGCTAGGGGTGAGAGGGGAAGGATCGGAAGAGGGAGAGGGAGGCTTTGATCATCGGCATGCTCAGGACAGGGGGGTGGGGGGGGGGGTCAGTCGGCAGGGGAGGGGAACGTCGACGCATGGTCTATGGTGCTCGGTAGTGGGGATACGGGGATGACATGTTTGCAAACAAGGAATGAACATCAGGGGTATTTTGTCTTTTTCAACAGAAATTGTCAAATATAACAGGTATCCCAAATGGAACATAACATAGGGTTTTGTCATGTAAGAGTTAAGCATTGCTCGAGGTTTCTCATGTAATCATGATTATACAGGGTTATGAATGTTATTGCGAAATTATTCAGGGTTATCGGTGTAAAATCCCTAAAAAATCCTATTTAAAACATGCAGTTTAACAAATATTACTAGAACAGCTATAGACAAGAATGGGTCATTCTGGAAGGACGATTGGAGTGAGAGTGGGTCATTGAGAGTGAGGTTCCCGCTGTTGATGGCATTAAAAATAAATCCGGATTGTTCTATGATGAATGCGTGGGAGTGCAAACTTTTTTCACTTGATTTAGACATGAGCTTTCTAATCAGAGAATGGAGGAGTTATTGGGGATGCTGGTAGAGTTGGATATATTATTGGACCTTTGGGGGACGAGACTGTTGGAGCTGGTGTGTGATGGGGTATTCTCAGTTGGCAAGACGTACAAAGTTTTGAAGGGGTCAGTGATTTTTGACCCAAGAGCAAGGCAGATTGTAGAAGGATATGAAAATGGAAGGTTTCGATGCGAGTGAAGGTATTCTTATGTCGTTTTAGAAGGGGAAGGCTTTTAACCAGTGACAGATTTGTGCGATTTGTTCTTAGTTGATCCTGCATGCATGCGGTGTTTGGGTGAGGTGGAAGATGCTGACCACATTTTCTTCAGTATGAAAGCTCAATGAAGACATGGGATTGTTTTGGGAACCAGATAATTTATGCACACAGTGTATTTGATTTCCAGAAGTTCATTGGAGCGTAATGGAATGCCACGGAGATGGAGAAATCATGCATTTTGTCTATGATTTTGGACGATATGGCTTGCCAGAAATAGTGTGATATATATTCTGTCAGGAGCAATGCTACAGAGAGGACATTGTTGCGCATGCTCAAGCGTTAACGGGGTGTTGGAACTTGTAATTTCATGTATTTATTTGACATGTTTACATGTGTGTATTTTCTGGGTGATTAACGGTGAAGTTTTTGTTACTCATCTATACAGTGAAAGCTCCTTTTTCTTAAAAATATAGACGACAATATTGTAACCATTTTAGAACAACTTCTTTTTTGACGTAGATGCATCATTTGTGTCGGATGGAAAGGTTAAAACAAGGAGGAAGACGAACAACTTTCTAAACGTTTGCTTTTACGTAATAATTAAAAATTGTTTTATAAAAAAGGAAGTTGAGGCACAGTTTATTTTAACCGGGTCCATCGGATCAAACTATCCAACTGAGTTAAAAATCGAGATTTTGACTTGATCGTTTATTGATTTAACCGGTTGGACCGGTCGATTTGACCGGCTTTTGAAAAACGATTGCTTGGTGGGTATGGGTAAATATTTGGTGGACAGGTAATTAATAGCAGTGAATATGCTGTGCATGGGCTTTGTTATTCGTTGAGGAGACGGTGGCTGTGAGGTTCCCACAGCACACCGGAAACCGGAAAGAAGACCTTCACACGATATTAACTTCACCATTAATTGCTCCACCAATCGATCCTAACCAGAAAATCTAAAAAAATATGCCCGTCTTCAAGTTAAACATTGTGGAGTTTGTGCAATTTACACAAATGCACTTGTTACTTTTACATTTATGGAGAATAGTCCCGCATTATTTTTCCTACTTTCATGGAACATGATTTGAAAAGTCGAACCAACCTACTGAACCGGTTAAACCAAGAATCGGATAGAAGACAGTCGAAGCAACCGGTTTTTACCTCAAAAAATGAAAACAAGTAAAACCAATCAAAACTCGATTGGATTCCAAACCACTAGTTGTTCAACTATCATTTTTGTTAACCTACTCGTTGATGTCCGTTTTGGAATTTTCCAAATTTACCTATTGATGTCTAGGATCTTATTTCGACGCATCAAATCTTGATAAGATTTTAATTTAGGAATTTTTACCCGGCAGACCCTGAAATCTTTTGCAATTATCGCTACGACCTTTGAAACATCGATATTCCTCCCTAGACCTCGTAATCTTGCTCCGTCTTACCCTATAGACCCTACCGTTAAACTGAGATTTTTTAAGTTAACTTGTTTGGGTTTAAGTTGAGTTAATCTAACCCTAGCAAATCCAAGGGCCCTCCCTTTTTTCTTCTCTCCCCCTCCTCTCTCGCTCCGACCACCACCTTCATCCCCTCCCCCCAAAGTCTTTCCTCTTCGCCGTAAACCTCCAGATCCCCTCCCGCTCCGACCACCACAGCGCCGTTTTCTACTTCGCCTCCGACGGCCCCCTCCCTGCCGGCTCCCTTCTCCACCGATACTGCACCTGGCGCTCGGTGTCGTCTCGACGGTGACGATCGACATGGGGTTCGTGGTGGAGGCGCAGGAGGAGGAGGATCTGCCGGAGAGGCTCATAGGGGCCGTGAGGATCGCGCAGATGGAGATGGGTGCCGCCAAGTACGTGGACTGGAGGGGGACGGCCACAGGAGGCGTCCGTCGCCGGCATCGTTAACGAGTTCGGACCCAGGGACCTCGACACCGTTACCTGCTCCTTCTGGTTGCCTCTACTACCTCCAAAGTCAAATGTGTTGACCACCAAATGCAATACGCCCTAGCAGCCGCCGCTGGTGTGTTGGCACTATCGATGGTTGCCCTCCTGTTGGCGCTTAATATGGGAAAACGACGGATAGCGACGAAGCATAACCACCACCAGTCAGCATTCCACCGGCAACCCAACACAGGCGCGGTTTGGTACACCGTCGCAGATCTCGCGAGGGCGACCGGGGAGTTCTCGGAACCCATCGGAAGAGGTGGGTCGGGGGTGGTGTACAAGGGGATATTCAGTGACGGCACTACGGTGGCGGTGAAGCGTGTGGAGGAGACGGATCTACTTGACATCGAGGTAGAGTTCCGGAACGAGATGGGTAGGCCACCGATGGCAGCTGAGGCGCGCTAGGGCCGGCGGGGGAGCAGGGGAAGCGACGCCGGGGCTTTGGACGGCACGGTGGGGTAGAGGTTTCGAGGAGGACGGCGGGGAGGGCCAAATCCAATGGGAAATGGCAATGAATGTAAATTTAACAAACAAATTGGGTATAATGTAAACAAATATAACGGAAACCGGTTAGTTTTAATGGACAAATGGATGGGAGTTAACCAGAGGGTCTGCACGGTAAGGGTTAGCAAGTTTACAGGGTCGAGGGAGGAATATCGATGTTTCAAAGGTCGTAGCGGTAATTGCAAAAGATTTCAGGGTCTGCCGGGTAAAAATCCCTTTAATTAATTACAATTTATTGATATTTATTTATTTTTCAAATCCGATTTAACATCCTTATTATTTAATGCTAAATATAGATCCTTCCCAAGATTGGAAAAATTGGGCAAATTATAATAAAGGGCATCATTTATAGCGCAATTCTCGATTAGGATACTCATTTTTTAAAGGGTAAATTATAATTTGGATTCTCATCTATGGTTCCAATCTCAGAATGAATCCTCATCTTTAAATTGTAACGGTTCGGAACCAAGGGCTATTTAGAAAACAGAAATTTTGATATTCATGACGAATATACCCTTGTCGGATAGGGAATAGGGGTTGGGTTTCAACTTTTAAACAAGAACATATTCGTCATCATCCTCAAAAAGTTCATTACGTTAACGATCCTGTGACCGGAACAATTACAATTTAAAGATGGGGACCTATTATGAGATCGACCAATTGCACAATTATTATATCAGTTATGCTCACACTCTTTCCTTAATGGAAGGTATAACTGTGAATTTTGTAAGAATTCAAGGGCATAACTGATATTAAAAAAAGAAAAGGGTATAATTGATATTGTAGAGGGCACAAACAAATGATAAAAACCTTTAAATAAGGGATTTTATCACTTGTGCCCCTTTTACGCAATATCAGTTATGCCCCTATCCTTTTGGTAATATCAGTTGTACCCCTCACTTCTTGCTCCATCATCACTTGTGCCCTTCCGTCAAATTGACCGTCAATGAGTTGACTTAACCATGGTTTTTTCAAACCTTGGTGCAGTTAAGAGGGGTATTATTGTCCACACATCTTCTTCATCTTCTTCCTTCTCCATTTGTTCTTCTTCCTCTCTTCATAATTTCTCTCTCTTAGTTGCACCTTCATGCATCCATCGAATCTTTAAAATTTTTGTATTTTCACGGATATATCACTCATTACGGATCAAATGGTGAATTTTATTGAATTTTTCGGTGACTTTTCGTTAGTCAATTAATCAAAAAATTATCTAAATGCTGAAAGCCCTGGGGGCTGACCTGGGGCAGCGGGCTATGGGCGACCTGGGGCACAGGGCAACGAGGCTAGGGGCGACCTGGGGGCGGGGGGAGGCCGGCAGGGGGCGACCTAGGGCGACGGGGCTAGGGGGCGCACGGGTCGCCGGGAGGAGGCCGGCAGGAGGGCGACCTGGGGCGGCGGGGCTAGGGGGAGCAGGGGTCGCGGGGAGGCAGGCAGGAAGGAGGCGGCGGGGCTGAGGGGGGGGGGGGGATTGACACCTGTGGCGAACTCCTTCACGATACTCGATTTCGATACATTGGGGGAGAGGCAGGCACGGGGGAGGGAAGGTGCGGGGCAGGGGCGGCGCGGGGGAGGGCAGGCGCGGGGGAGGGGCGGCGCGGGGGAGGGGCAGGTGCGGCGTGGGGCGGGGGCAGAGGTACGGAGGTGCGGGGAGCTCGGGCGGAGCTGGGAGGAGGTGAGTGCTGGGGAGGAGTTTCGGGCCGAGAGGGAGGAGGAGGAGCTTGGAGGAGGAGGAAGAGGATGGGGGAAGAGGAGGAAGAAGAAGAGGATGCGGAAGAGGGTATAAAATGGCCATATAACCTTTTTTTTAACTTAATATCGCTTATGTCCTCAAAGTTAACGTCCGTTTGCACTGTAGATGGACGATCTCTAACCCGTGGGGCACAAGTGATAAAATAGCAAGAAGTGAGGGGCACAACTGATATTACCAAAAAGATAAGGACATAACTGATATTGCAATATCTAAGAGGGGCAGAAGTGATAAAATCCCTTTAAATAAATACATATAGCCCCATGCAATTACTTGTCTCAATCATGGAAGTGTTGTCAAACTCCCAAGCTTATGATCAAGGTTTTTACGTGGATGCCCTTCAACTCTTTTGAATCTCTCCCAGACGTTACACCTTGAGATCAATATAACTGATAACCGTTGCCATATTAAGACAACAGATAATCGTTGCTACATTGCAAAATTTCCAATTTTGCGGGAATACTTATGTGATCGAGGGACAAATGTAAGGTGTTTAAATATGGAAGAAAAAGGTTTGGAGTTATTTAAAAAAGAGTCAAATTTCTCTTAATTTAATTGCAATTTGCACGAAGTCTTGAACGATACGGAAAGTGACGTCGACAGTCAAACACATTTGGATCTCGAGCCCAAACATTCTTCAATGTATCTTCATAAATGGCATCATCTTTTTCAAACTTCGTACTTAGAAAACAAAGATAATTGAAAAGGATATTGCACACATACCCCCATAAGATCAAATATTAACTTAAGGCAAGTCAGGCAACCATTATGATCAAGTTGTCACTACAAGAAAAATGAGTTGTGGTCACGGAATGTTGCTACGGAAACTTGTAGCCACGGTAATTCCGTGGCTACTAGTTTCTCGTAGATACAATCCGTGGCCAAAGTCTTCATACAAGAGTTGTGGCCACTTGTAGTAGCCATGGCATATTCATGATTAGAGAACTCTCGCGACGAGACTTGTAGCTATGGTAACTAGTCACGACGTATTGTAACCAAAGTCCAATTCCGTGACCAGAAACTCCACATCCGTGTGCATAGTTCTGTAGTAACAACTTGTTTTCATTGTAGTGTCAACTGTCTCTTTTTGGTTATAGTTTTTGATCCTTCTACAATAGTTCGATCAAAATAATATGTTTGATTCATTTTTAAAATTTTATGATAAGAAAAATGAGTTGTGGTCACGGAATGTAGCGACGGAAACTTGTGGCTACATAATTCCGTGACCACTAGTTTCTCGTAGCTACAATCCATGGCCAAAGTCTTCATACAAGAGTTGTGGCCACGACAAATTCTGTAGCCACCTGTAGTGGCCACGACATATTCGTGGTTAGAAAACTCTCGCGACGAGACTTGTAGCTACAACTACTGGTCACGACGTGGGCTAGAGCTCAATTCCGTGGCCACAAACCCCACATTGGTGGACATAGTTTTGTAGTCACAACTTGTTTTCCTTGTATTGTCCATGTGAATATGAGATGGTAGGACAATCAATAACAATGAGATTATAGATAGTACTTAGGATTCACGTGATTCAATTTAATGGAATGATAGATTAGTCTGAATATAATAAATCGTGCAAAAATTCCAACTACATATATTGATTGCGTAAATCATGAACTGATCAAATGACATTTGATACTATGAACATTGCAAAGACCAGAAAAGAGCAATAGAATAAATAATTTATCACACAATAATGAATAAGAGAAATTGATTTCGAGATCATCGAAACATCCATTACAGGTCTATCTTTAGAAAGGGTTTCATCCCCCCCCCCCCCACACACACACAATGCACGTGGAGGATATGGTGATTTTCTTCCATAATATGACTAACACGATCATCGTCGGCACACCACCGATTGGACCGTCCTTAAAGACACCTCAGAAATTGATGAACAACCAAGAGAAGAAAGAAAGACTTTCGCTGGTGGAAAGAATGCTAAAACACACCGCATGTCTTACAAAGATACCATGTCTAAGAGATATAGTGGACATGGACATTTTATGGATTTGTAACAACACAATAAAAGGACATCTCCTTGGATCACCAACATTTAAAACAACTAGAAGACGAGGCATCCAACTCCAATCGACTTCCAACGTTCCAATAACAAATTAATTGATTAGATTAATTTATCTGTTTAATGAAAGGGATTTTTACACTCATAATCCTGAGTAATTCTGCAATTACAATCATAACCTCGCATAATTATGAATTACATGAGAAATCCTGGATGGTCACTCCGTCTTACACTCATAGCCCTCTGTTAATTTAATATGTTAACTCAACCATATGAATGAGTTAATATAACTCATCCTCAATTCAACGGTTGGTAAATAAATAAAAAATACACATCTCTCTTCAACCTCCATCCACCTTCCCTTCACCCTCCGCCCATCTGAACCTCTCCCCTCCGTCCTCCCTTTCCCTACCGTCGACCAACCATCTCCCAACGTCCCTACATCACATTAACCTACAGAAAAAAATGCGAATATGAGGGAGCCGAGGAGCAATGAACTGAAGAAGGAAGGGGGCTTGGAGGATGGCAGGCTGCAAGCTTTGAGCAGGGGAGGATCAGGCTTCGAGCAGGCGGGGGTCGAGTAGGAGCACAGGGCTCCCTTGGCGGCGGGGTGTGGGGGGAGTCCGAGCAGGGGAGGTGGCGGTGGAAGGACCTGGGCGGGGGAGGGGAGGTCGATTGGGGGGCGGCGGGTCGAGCAGGGGAGGAGTGGGTGGCTTGCGAGTCGAGCAGGGGTGGGGGCGGGAGGACCTGGGTGGTGGAGGTAGGAGGACTTGGGCGGGGGGCGGGGGGGGGGGGGGGGGGGGTTGTCGATTGGGGGGCGGTGGGTGGCTTGTGGATCGAGCAGTGTGGGGCAGGAGGACCTGGGCGGTGGGGGGTGGGAGAACCTGGGCGGTGTGGGTCGAGCAGGGGGCAGGAGGACCTGGGCAGTGGGGGGTGGGAGGACCTGAGCGGTGCGGGTCGAGCAGAGGGGGCGATTGGGGGGAAGGAGGACCTGGACGGTGCGGCGGCGGGGAATCCAACAGTTCAAGCAGCTGGGTGGGGGGTCGCGGCGGGGTCGCGGGGCGGGGGGGGGGGGGGACAGAGGGGGGGGGGGTGTCGAGCAGGGGATGAGGACCTAGGCGGTGGGTTTAGGGGGAGGGAGCTGGGGTGCCGCCACGGCTTGAGCGAAGCTTCGAGGAGAGCTCACTCGGCGTCGAGATGGGGGTTCGAGGAGGAGCTCGACGGGTGGGAGGGTGATGATGGTATGTTATTGTAAATAAAAATGGGCTTTAGGGGAAGTTTCATCCTTTTCAACCCTAAAACCGTCAAATATAACGTGTGTGACAAATGGAATATAACACAGGGTTATGTTATGTAAGAGTTAACCATTACTCATGATTTCTCGTGTAATTCGCGATTATGCAGGGTTGTGAATGTTATTGAGGAATTACTCAGAGTTATGGATGTAAAAATCCCTTAATGAAACTCGCAACAAAAGTATTCTAATTTAAGATTCAAATTTACTCTCCGGAGCTCGAGTCAGTTCCAGAGACGGATCGGAACATGCATACGTGTGGTCCTCCAACTCTTCTCTACCATTGCTATAAAAGCTTGGGGATATATAATCATTTGAAAAGTTTTACAACCAATATGTATAATTTTAAACTTTTACAGTTTTACTCCCCCATATTTTAAACCGGGTATTCTTAGTGGTCAATTAATTAACTTCCAAGTAAACTCTAAGAGTTTTCCAATACAACAATCTCCCCGTCAATTCACTATTTGAAAAGAAACTCAAGGAGAAGCAAGAGAAACATTCAAATGATAACACTTTTCATTTTAGTGAATGTACCTTCTGACCTGTATCTCTTCCCGAGTTTATTACTTTCCACCATAACATGAACAAAATAAACTATGTAATGGACCTCAAACCTTAATATTAAGTATACTTTAGAAACAATAAAGTGTCATTTTTGGTGTAATTTTCAAGATTGTTGCTTTTAATGGTCATGCACCCTTATCCTATTTCATGAGTGTGTTCAAAAAAGACACTTTTCATAAAATTATGTCCCACGGTAACACTGACATAAGTGACATTTTCCAAGGATGTAAAGCTAACATCATGCCCTAAGACTTAAACCCATTCAGATCGTACACTCTTCTTTTTCTTGTAGCTTAAATGACCCTCGAGCTTCTAGGGATAAAAAACCATGCATAAGTATGAAAAATAGTGCTAACCAGTTCTCGAAACATCTTAATGTTACCACATCTAACATGCTTTGTGGGATCTTCATTCAGATAGGTTCTGTTATCGTTGCAAAGGAACTCCCAATGGATTTTAGTCCATACCCAAGCCTAGACATTAGGACTAAAGATATATTAGTTAATGTATTAATTTTATTATCTTTAGATCCATTGAAATCTATAATTATGTCTCCAGACCTCAAATCCCTTAAAGTCTTAAAACAGATTTGATTGTGTATCATTATTTTCCGATAGAGCTTTTAACTCTTAATCTTGGAAATTGCGGTCAAGTTATCACATTGCACCAAAATTGCATAAACTGGCTTGCTCATTATAGGATTTTAAAGAAGTTACCTCATCCATTCATCCTTAATTTCAGTGGAAAGCGTAGAACTCCACTTCAAATATAGATCGATCTAGAATGGCCCGCTTTACAGACATCTAGGAGATTGCACTGCCTCTAAGGTAAAAACATATTCAACAACACTATTGCTCCTAGACTCCAGTATGTATTTTCCCTAACCATCTTGTATCACTATATCTTTCCAACATATAAGGATGTCTACCATAGTGTAACCTAAGGGTGCGTTTGATTGGTGGGTTACCCCGGATAACCTGTGGGAGGATAACCCGTTTTTGTGTTTTGGTATTTGGATAGAGGGTTTTGGGTTGAGAGAATTTGTTGTGATCTGATTGCATTGAAGTTTTGAAAAAGTGAGTAGCTATTGTGATGTAATTGTATTGAAGTTTGGAAAATAGATTAGAAGATGAGTTTTTATAATTTTTAGATAATATGATTGCATAATATATTGTTTTTGATGGAATGGATGAAAGAGAAATGATTTATTTAATGTATTAGAAAAGAGAGGGAGAGTAGGTCCTATGTAAAAGAGAAAGTATGGATTTTGGAGGGTAACCCCTCCAAAGAAGGGGTTAACCCCCAAATGAGAGGTCTCTAAGACAAATAATTCTCTTCAAGAACTGTAGTAGTCGACCCATGGACTTCCAGTGAGTATGGTTACGATAACTTGTGTGTCTACTCAATTTTGCAACCATGAATGAAATGTGAGGTTTACAAGATACACATCATATAACCTTCGAGTACATGAGTTGGAGCGCATGAATTCCACTCTTGTTCTTATAAAGTCTTCTTACGACCTCCCTATCTTGATATCCAAATTTCTCAACTATCTTTTCAACATTGTGAGATTGAGAATGTACAATTCCATCAACTGACCTTACCAGTTTGAGCATAAGATTACTTCGGTAACATCTATATCTTCTATCAAATTTACCACTTAAGAACATCTTAGTCTCATAATCAATCCTTATATATATGATACAAAAAACAACATGTCATCTACATACATGCACAATACAACACACATCACCTTGAAGTAGACACACTTGTCGGATTCATAACCTTAAAGTCACATGACAACGAGTTATTCTAGATTGTTAAATAAATATTATGACCAATAAACAAATAATAATCACCACAAATATAAGCAATCATTTCATAGAACAAGAACTACCATTAGAGATAAGGAATTTAATGTGGAAAACCCTCTGGGTAAAAATCATGACTTGAGTCACCTGAATCGGGATTTCCCGATTGATTGAGTCAATTATCTATTCTACTATCTTGAGTTATTTGTTTACAGATTTTTTGAATCACACACTATAATCTTTCTCACAACTTGGATCAAACATAAAATCCTTTGTATACCTTGGATTAAACACCAAGTGTTATAGTACATTAGTAAAGAAAAGATAGCAATAATCTATAAAACATCAAAAGTAAATATGCAATACGAATAATGAGGCTAAGGAGATGCACACTGTAATAAATAATAGAATTGCAAACTGATCATGTAGATGACTTACTCTCAAGATGTACTCTTAAAGTAAATAGTAAGAGAGATGACCTCGAATAGAGCTTTGAGAGAGATGCTTTGCTTTGTAATGTGTGTTATCAACAATGGCTCCAGGGTCCTATTTATAATTGTGGGGGTGAACTCTCAAAAAATATAGCCGTTAAAAATAAAACTGGAAAGAAATCATCAAGATTTGATATACAAGATCAATCATACAAGGAAGGTGACTGATCATATCAAGTTGTAGATCATATAGACCAAGGCGAATCTCATAGTTGTTGGGATTCTGAATTCAAATTGTGATCGATCATAAAAGGCATATGATTGATCAAGGGTGATCGATCAGTAATGGTTGATCAAGTCAATTAGGTTGATCGATCAGAGGCAATTGATCGATCAGATCAAGATGGTTGATCGATCATAATGTCTTGGACCTAATATGCCTACATGATACACATATGTGTGTATTTGAGACTTTTTACATAAGCTTATTACAAGAGTCTTCTTTCTTCTTCACTTTATCTATAATTTTCAGCTTCTCCACAGCTTTTGTTCTTCATACTTGGAGTGAATTTGCTAGCGAAATATGCAGAGCTATCTATACTCATAAAGATTTATTATCATCAAAATAATGATGTAATTATTATGCAATAAAGACACTAACACTGACAATATGGCTTTATCAAAATTTTCTTCCCATTGGTTTGGTACTTGTTTTACTTTATAAAAGGGATTTAACCAGCTTGCAAACTTTTCCCTCATTCACAGGTGTTGTAAGCTCGTTAGGTTGATCCATATAGATCTCCTTCTCAAGATCACTGCAAAGTAAGATTGCCATAACATCTAATTGATGGACAAAATTAATATATACATATGCCAATGCTATAAGCATCTTAATTGTGGGCATCCTTTGTCATATAGAAGTACGTCTAACGTCCCAGACTTAGATCTCCGGTCCGTTATCGAGGAAAACTGGCCTTGACAACTTGTTTGGTTCGGGCCCAAATGGGTCCGTTGACAACCACCCAAAATGCTTAAGCCCAAGTTGGAAAGTAATAATATCTATCACTTATAAATCACATCCACACTTCGTGAGTTTTAGATGTGGCACTATATTTGAGGGTTTTGGGGTGTTACAACCTCACTTATATTCGCAACGACTCCGTTGCGATATGACACATCACTTATTCCCAGTGACAGTGGCGGCTGCATGCTCCGGGTTGCCTTTTCCTCCAACCTCTTTGTAGGGGAGGCTCCATCTATCGGGTAGCCCTTTCCACTATCAAAGGGAACATGATTCTGATACCGTTTGTAATGTCCCAGACTTAGGTCCCCGGTCCGTTATCGAGGAAAATTGGTTTCGACAACTTGTTGGGTTCGGACTCAAATGGACACATTGACAACCATCTAAAACGCTTAAGCTCAAAATATACATTCTTTTTATTTAAAGCCCTCGATATGTAATCTGGCTTTATACTTAAATTAACTATCATGCCTAAGATTTCTCTTAAACACTTACTTGCTCTCAACGGTAGAGCAACTTTTAGGTAAATCAATCAATTCCTACGTTCCTTAGATATAATGGAATTCATCTCCGCTTTGATGACTTCTTTCTATTACTTTACTTCAGTTGAAGACATGTTTTACAAATAACTTACTGGATTACTTTTGATCTGGTAGACGATGACGTCATTGTCAAGATTCTTGGCCATTTGTGATTGTTTACTCATTATGAGTTCAATCTCTTTTAAAGTTTTTTGGATTTGTATTGTGTTTTAAACCCTACATTCAATATCTTTTTTCATATGAACTAGAACAAAACTTGAAGTGGATGCTATATCGTTGATCCGATTTTGAGGAATTTTAGTCGTTACTGGGAAGATATTATTAAAAAAGATGGTATCAAAGAGTTGAACAATGGCGTTGATTTCCATGTCAGGTATTTTGGACCTAATTATTAGAAACATATATGCATAGCTATTTCTCAAACAATGTAAGAATATCACATCAATAGTTTTAGGATGCACCCTATTTTTCTTATGTTATGGGACTAAAATCTTAGCGAGACATCATCACATTTTAAGATATCTCAAACTTGATTTCCTACTTCTCTACAATTCAAATGGACACTGTTCCTTACGCCATGACGGTACCTTATTCACTATGTGACAAGTGATATTGATGGCCTCTCCTTACAGACAAGTGGAAGCTCAAAACTTTCTAAGAGTGTATTGATTATGTCAATTAAGATCTCATTTTTCTATTCTATTATCCCACTTGACTGTTATGAATATGATACTGTAATCCTATGAACATGAACAAAGAGTTTGCATTGCTCATTAAACATGTTAGATACATATTCTTCTATCGTGTTTGATCTAAGGTGTTTAAACATTTTGCTTGTTTGTGTCTCAGCCTCTTCCTTTAATATAAGAATTTTCTTTAAGTTTTCATCCTTGGTCTTCATAAATACAATGTCTATTTCTATCAACTATATAGGTGATACATTATTTCTTCTTGTTTTCGATCATCATTCTATTAAATTCACAAATATCCGTGTACACTAGATTTAAAATCTCACCATCCTTAAAGATACATTGAAATATTCCTATGGGTCTCAGCTTTCATACATATTTTACATTTTTAATTTTTATCAAATGGTATTCATGGATGACCTCTAAATTCGCCATTAATTTAATTGAATTTATGTTCACATGTCCCAATCAATCACGTCACATATAACAAGATTCTATATTAATTATCATGAGGAACAGAATTAGAACTTTCAGAATTTATATCATTTACGTAAGTGACATTCACTAAATCACATCAAATTTTAAGCAACAAGTTAAAATCCGCAAATTATATTTTCCATAAAAGAAAATGTGCCTTCCAATTACAACTTTATCTCATTTGAAATTCAGTTGAAAGCATTTTAACTAAAATTAAGTTAGATAAGATATTTTTCTTGGTGTCTGGAATATGCAATACTTTATGCGAGTCCAGACTTGTTTAGAAGAGATCATGTCTATTTATCCGAAATCTGGCACCTTTTCTGCAAACTCATTCCCACATCTTCACAATCCCATCGGTGCAGGTCACATAAGAAGAAAATAAGGATATGTCGAAACATATATGTATATTGGCTATGGTAACATCAAGCTATTCATTTGGATCGTAATTACGGTATATGTCATATTTTATAGTGATACACCCTCCGTTATCCTTGGTGTTCAAGGATGGATAATCCTTCTTCGAATGCCTACCCTTATTTTAGTATCAATATAGTTTATTCTTAACTTTTTCTAGATCTTATTTTTTTGGATTTAATTTAATTTTTATTGTTACCACTCTTTTCCCTTTTTATTTTGAATTTTCTAGATAATGAAATTAACTTTAACATGAACATCCACAAGGATTACATGTTTCTGCTTCTTGTGTTCCTCCTTAAAGGCGATTCCATCATCAAATCATCAAAAAAAATTCCCTTATTCTGTTTCATGTCATACCGAATCTTGACATGAGCGGGAATTCATGTGCATACATACTTCTATTCAATAATAGAATACTTCAAAAACTTCTTGAACGATTATTTCTCAATACAAATGTCTTTGATATTATTATACCTCTTATCGAGTTTTTCCGAGAGTTCATTCGCAGTCTTCGTGGACGAATAATATGTGTCAAACAAAAGTGTTGGATAGAGTTAGTAAAAAGCAACCATGACATATACAATCACGTTCTTCTAGTATATTGCAGCCTCTGGCTTTCAAGTGTGTTTTTATGGTGTATGATATTCAATTTCAAGCATATAAATTATTTAAAATTCCGTCCAACGAGTTTTTAGCCATCTGGATATATCTACACTCAATTTAATATTGCATTCAGTATTTTTTTTAATCATGGTCTTGCAAGATTGTTGGTAACAAAATCAATAACAATAAAATTAACAGACAATTTATAATTTTCATGGTCAAATTAAATGATAACATAGAAAATCGGAATATAATCAACTGCACATAAACAATATTCTATTATCATATATTCATCTCATAGTTCATGACTGATCATCAATTAACATTCAATACAATTAATATAAGGAAGATCTAATAGGAGCAATATAACAAATAACGGATAGAAAACTAATCTAGAGATCACCAAAGTGCCAATTATAAGATTATCATTAACAAAGAATTTCATCCTATAATACGGCACGAATGATCGACGATCTGCTCCCATGGTACTACGGTAGCACGATCTTTGTCGATGAATGACGTCATGCTCACCTTCGAAAGTATCACAAAGAACGACTAATGGCGAAGAGAAGAAAGGAAGATTTTGCGGCATAACAAAACACATGAATAAAGTGTGTGTGGTGTGTGTTACAAAGAAACTGCATCCAGGAAGATATAGAAGTTGCAAAGACTATTGGATCCCTAACATCCAATAAAAGACGTCTCCTTGGATCCCCAACGTTCGAAATGATTGGAATCCCAAGCATACAAGTCTAGCCAAATCCCTAACATTCAAAATACAAAGCAATTGCTTAGATTAACTTATCTGGCTTGTCTAATGAAACCTACAACAAAAGCGTCAAGATCTAAAAACCGAATTAACTCTCTTGAACTAGAGACGAAGCCAGAGCTTGAACGGAGTGTGCACGCGTATGTAGTCCTCCAATCTTCCTTTCTACTATTATTACAAGAGTTTCAGAAAACGACTCATATACAAGCCTCTCGAAAATTTGAAAACTAAAGAATGTGGCATTGAAATTTTACTCCATCTATGATTCAAATTGAGAATTCCTAATTAATAAATCAATCAACTTCCAAATGAAACCCATTAATTTTTAAGTTACCTAATACAATAATATGTAATTGTACTTGATATATCTTTTTTGATATTTGCATAAATATGTTCTTGAGGATGATATATCCTCTTATCTTCTTTCATATATGGGCCAAACTTCTCAAAATCGACACTAAGACATTATTTTTGTCCTACTTAGACTTTTTTAAAACATGTAGGTATCATCAGCATGGTGAGCAAATCTCCATCCTCCTCAATTGAGAATCATTCACTAGAAAAATGAACCTCAATCAAATTCCTAAGGAGGCATTCGTTTGGGAGGTTAGTCCCCAAAACCCATATATCTAACCCTTTAGTGAGGCCTCTTTTTTGTGCAGTTTTATAGAAATACTTATCTTACCTTTCAAAAAAATCCTTTATTGGGGCCCACTCTCTCTCCATAAAAAATATATTATACCATATATCATCTAAAATTATAAAATACTCAACTTCTACTTACTATTTCAACTTTAATACAATCACATCACAACAACTACCCATTTTTCAAATTTTAATATAATAATATCATAATAACTATCAACTTTTTAAATTTCAATACAATCACATCACACAATCCCTCTCAACTCTAAATCACCAACCACACACCAAAAAAACAAAAATATGTCATCCTCCCCCAGATAATCTACGAACCAAACGCATCATCAATCATTTTCTCAGCATCAAGTACTAAAGTCGTTTTCTAATAGTTTGTTCTAAAGTTTTTGTGTTTGTACTTAATGTCAATGTTGTTTGTGTTATTGATGAATGTAAATTCTGATAATTATAAAAAACGGATTCTGATACGGATTCAAATCACTATCAAATGACATGATGAGCCCTTGTCGTGGGGGATGGAACTTTGCTGTCCACTCTTGATCGAACGGTCCACATCCATCCCATGAAACATGGACCGCACAGTTTTGGGATGATCATCTATTACCGTTCGATCGCAAACGGACGGTTCTGATCCGATCCTCTCTCCATTAATCCCAACCCAAACAGAAACGGCTCCCGAGTCCCGACCCGTCCATTCAACGTGCAGCACTTCGCATGCTCCCATTCCTCCCCTCTTCGGCACTTCCAAGGCTCGCCAACCTACGAGTCAAGATCAAAGACCTGATTTTGATTCCACGGGGGTCCCCAGCACATGGAAATCCCATCGAGGTACCCTTCAGAATCTATAAAACCCCCCCTCGGAGACCTGTTCTTGCAGCGGAGGAGAGACCTAGAAGAGGAAAGGGATGTGGGGTTTGGGTTCTTTGATCAGCAGGACCTCCGGTGGAGTCGTGAGATCGTGTTGTTCGATCCAGAGGAGGATGTTCGCATCACAGCCTGCGGTGGATTGTTTGTCCAGAAATCTGGGAGCCAGTAGTATCAGCAGGGATCTTAGTCAGGTATATTTTATACCCTCTTCTTTTTATTAGCTTTTTTTTGCTTGCTCTTTTTAATATTAGTTGTCATAGATAAACTGTTGCTTTTGTGGCATTTGTAGTTTAGGGTTTTAGAATCTCTGGTCGATGTTCCCGATGTTCAGGTTGGGTTAATTATTTTCGAACCGGTTATCGATGGATGGATATAAGTTTTGCATACGAATGTATAACATAAATAAATACATGTGGTTTGTAAAAGGGATCTTAATGAGGTGGTCTTGTTTTCTCTTCTTATTTTTCTCTCTCGGTGCCATGATTGTCATTATTGACTGGTATGGATAAATTGTTGTTTTTTTGTTGGGGTTTATACTGGAGGTATACTCTTGCTTATGTTCAGGTTCAGTTTGTTTATTTTTGAACTAGTTATGTGATGGATGGTTATATTTTAACTGATGCTGAAGTTGGACAATATGTTTTTCATGTATTTAG
Source organism: Ottelia alismoides (assembly GCA_037367405.1). Classification (NCBI taxonomy): domain Eukaryota; kingdom Viridiplantae; phylum Streptophyta; class Magnoliopsida; order Alismatales; family Hydrocharitaceae; genus Ottelia; species Ottelia alismoides. Next base: position 143,374 of record JAZKJV010006799.1, on the reverse strand, counting down.
TTTTATTGTGCATGTGTGTCGGGAATGTAGATTACATGTACATATGTGCATAAATAATAAACATAAGTATATGCTTGCGTTGTTTGGGCCTGTGTCAGTGTGCCGTCTATTGCTTGGGTTAGAAGGTGTGGGAAGTTAGAAGAAGAATCTTCTAAGAGGGGCCAGTGAAGTCCAAAGAAGTGTTTGAAGGAGACTACTAAGAAGGATATGACTTTGTTGGATTTAAGCTCGGAGATGATCCAAATGCAACCTTCCACGAAACCAACCCCACTTAATGCGGGAGAAATCATGAAATTTTCCTTCTTGGTGCTATTATTATTAGGGGTTGGGGAGCATGCACCCATGTGCATGTAATTTTACATGCATCGGGGCCTATATCTTCCATTTTTTTGTATTTTTTTTGAAAAATAATCACCATTATATTCATCTATATATCCCTCCATTATGACATTCGAATTTCATCAAAAACAGAGACTCATATGCCCTCCATCTAGAACAGATCGATTACAACAATTCTAAGACCATTAAAATTACTTGTTCTGAATGGAAGGTATACGAGTCTCTGTTTCTGACGAAATTCGAATGACATATAGGAGGGATATAGGGACGAATATACATGGTGATATTTTCCAAAAAAAGTAAAAAATGTGGAAGATATAGGTCCCGTTGCATATAAAATTACATGTACCTGGGTGCATGCTCCCCAACCCCTTATTATAATTATATACGTTTATGGGGTTTATAGTTGAGGGGTATAGAACCGCCAGTTACGTTCATGTTTGATTCGCTTATTTTTGAAGTAGTTCTGCGATGATGGTTATATGCATGGTTTTTGATGAAGTTGGATAACATGTTTTTTGTACGTTTATTTTAGTTTGTGTGTGTTAGGATGTAGATTACATACACATACACACATATGTACATAAATAATTAAAGCAAGTACACACATTCGTGGTTTGGACATGTGTTAAGAAGCCATCTATTGCTATAGTTCGAAGGTGCGAGAAGTTAGAAGACGAGTCTGGTAGATCGGGAAGATCGAAGAAGTGTTGGAATGAGACTTTTAAGGACATGACTTTGTTGGAAGTAAAGAGTCTGTGTAACCGATCCTGTTGAAAGTGGGGGAAAACTCGTTCTTTGTTATTTTTGCATAGAAGTTCATGTTAATGTCGAATCGAACTTGAGCAAATCAGCCCTTTTTAGGTTTGGTTTCTTTTCTACACATAAGCCTAAAGAAGCTTTTAAGTTCATTTACTTCTTTTTTTTTTTGAACTAAAGTCGAGATTCTAAAGTCGAGATTTTAACTAACATACACACAAACACATGGTTAAAGCACATGCATACAAAACAATGTAATGCTCCATTTCAAAGGTGTGGGATGTTTGAAGAAGAGTGTTGTAAGAGGGGCTGCGGAAAATCAAAGAAGTGTTGGACGGAGACTAAGTAAGAAGAAAATGATTTCGTTAGATTTCAATCGGTCGATTTGTTTGGAAGTTCCATGAAGACTAACCATATTTAAAGTAGGAAAGAACTTGGTCATCACTTTGTATACATGTAAGAGTGTACATCGAAATAAACTCGAGCGAACCTCTGTCACGTTTAGGTTTAGTTCCATCTAACAAAAGAGCTTAGTGCGCTGTTCAAGTTTGGTTCGTTTATTTCTGTTCTGAAAATAAATTGCGATTTTACCTATTTGGATTTAAGCGAGCGTGAAATCCGATTATTCTTTGACAGCTCTAATTGGGGTGACTCTGAAATCAAAATTTGGCGAAACCTGATGTTTATGCATATATAATTCTGAGATGATTTTTTAAAAAAAAAACACTGTTCAGAGTGAAGTGTATTCATTGTGATATTGGAATCATAAAGTGGTGAAACCTGATGTTTCTCAGTAATTCTGAGACGATTTTTAGGAAAACTAGAAAACCGTGATTATGTGAGCGAAATGTTTATGGTCGTGATGAAACTAAAATCTGGTAAAACATGATGTTACCATGTAATTCTCATACCATTTTAGAAAGCTGAAAAATCTTGATTAGAGTGAAATAAGCAGTGGATGAACTCCCAGGAAGCTGTTTCTTGATTGCTGATTCGGGGCGATTTCGTTCATTTGATATCCATGGTCGACGGATTTTGGTCAAGCAATTGGACGAAATACGAGTTTCTGGATTCACGTGTTAACATGAACTTGGGTTCGGCTCAAATTAATTTTATTTCTAACTAAAATACACCCTTGTTTTTTTAAAATATATCCACAACTACAGATTATAAACCGATCAATGAAACGTCAGAGAAGATCATAGGAGCAGGGTGGTTATCCTGACCGTACCGAACCGCGCATATGTATGATCTTGTTGATGCACTATTTTCCGGATTATTATCTTCAACATCTCTCTTCTTTCTTTCGATTTTCGCACTACCCTTTTCTAGGATGTATGATTTTCTTATCTGATGTAACTTCACAGCTTATTGGGAGAACTCCTCTGGTCTATCTGAACAAAGTATGCGAGGGATGCGAGGCTCGCGTGGCTGTGAAATTGGAGATGAGGCAACCTACATGCAGCATCAAGGACAGGTATGCAATGATTTAAAGCGCCTGGAAGTTATTGGACACTCCGTATGCGGATCATTGCAGTTATGGTTGCACTGATCTTCTTGTCTCTGTTCTTGGTTCAGGCCGGCACTTGCGATGATCGAGGATGCGGAGAAGAAGGGGCTCATCACTCCGGGAAAGGTCCTGTCAGAAACTACTCATGCATTCTTTTTCACATAAACTTTACAGGGAGTGATCTGCATGTGATAATGCAAAACTGTTCGATAATTTATCTGTGAATTCGTAAACACTTTATTTTCTTGAGTTTTTGTTCTTTTTCCAGCTGCATCACATCTTGCAATTTCTGTTCTGTTCGAGTTCTAAAGATTCTGAATTCGCGTTTCTCTTTTCCAGATGAAACTTTGATAATCTATAATGGAAACATGTAACTTCTCTGATAAAATTGTTGGTGTTGATGTGCAGACCGTTTTGATCGAGCCAACGTCCGGGAACATGGGCATCGGGCTCGCCTTCATGGCGGCTATGAAGGGTTACAGGCTCGTGCTCACCATGCCTTCATACACCAGTCTCGAGAGGAGGGTCACCATGAAAGCCTTCGGAGCCGATCTGATCCTCACGGATCCCGCCAAAGGCATGGGCGGGACAGTGAAGAAGGCCTTCGAGCTCGCCGATTCATTGCCAGATTCCCATATGCTCCAGCAGTTCGAGAATCCTGCCAATTCTCAGGTCCTTTTTTTTTACTTCCTGCTGTCCTTACGCCCAAAAAAAGGTGACGAACATTCAGAAATCTCGATGTTTTTCCATCCAATTCAAGTAATTACGTTGCGAGAAATGATTTGCAAACGCGATGAATATTGTTTTCATAGCTCCTCTTGTACTTAATGTGTCATTGGTCAGTTGAGTGCAGATTTTACTCCAGTTTTTCGTGTTTTCTCGGTTTTCTTTGGTCGAGTAAACGATTCGAATAAGTTTGTCTCTATGGATTTCTGAGTTTCAATATCAAATTTAACATCTGAAGAACAACATTCAGGCGCATTTCGAGACGACAGGTCCAGAGATATGGGAAGACACCTCAGGCCAAGTCGACATCTTTGTGATGGGCATAGGAAGCGGGGGAACCGTAACCGGTGTCGGGCGATATCTGAAATCACAGAATCCCAACGTCAAGGTAAATGATCTCTTTCACATTGATCCAATTAATCGATTTTCAGATAATAAAAAAAGTTGGTTTTTTTACGTCAAATTTCCAACTGTCGATCTTGTAGATATATGGCCTCGAGCCGGAGGAGAGCAATGTTCTGAATGGTGGAAAGCCAGGCAAGGAAGAAAAACAGTTTCCTTTCTAGGAGCGATATCGCGAACCGAAGGGTGTAATGTTGATGGATTTCTTCGTGCAGGGCCTCACCAAATAACCGGCAATGGCGTGGGATTCAAGCCGAAGATCTTGGACATGGATGTCATGGAGAAAGTACTTGAGGTCAGAACTCAGAAGTCCTTCCAGTAATCTGAAACCAAATCGGCCTCCGATGATCTGATGCGACCGGAGTCTGTTTCCTTGCAGGTGTCCAGCGACGACGCGGTGAAGATGGCGAGAGAGTTGGCATTGAAGGAGGGGCTTTTCGTAAGTTGCTGGCTCCATCTTTGCACTGTTTCTTCTATTTTCTGTACCTGCATTGTTCTTCCTGTCGTGTATTTTCTCGAATATACCGTAACGTACACGTATACTATAAGTATCTGTATGTACGTACAAATAGCATGGCTAAACACTTGTGATTGATTAGACAAAAAATGGATTACAGGTTGGGATATCCTCCGGGCTAATGTAGCTGCAGCTTTGAGATTAGCAAGGAAGCCCCAGAACAAAGGAAAACTAATTGTGGTAAGCCCCCTCTAATTTTCGGATAATTGCTTTTAGAGACGTCAATCCCCCTATTCTGCGAGGGCATGGTAGGAATTTTTAAAGCCCGTGAGGGGTTTGTCTATAAAAGTCCCCAAACCCCCAAATAATGGCTTAAGCAGTTTCGAGCAAACATATCTTGTTCAGGTTCGGTTCGTTCATTCTCACGTCGGATCGTCGGATGTAAAATTGTGTTCACTAACTAATCATGGACGGACATCGATCTAAGTCGCAGTGATGGTCCATGATTTACACTACCTTTTCCGTTCTGCTGACCATGTTCTTGCTTTTTCTGCTCCAAGACTGTTCTTCCGAGCTTCGGGGAGAGGTACTTGTCGTCCGTACTGTTCCAAGACCTGCGTGACGAGGCTGAGAAGATGCAGCCGGTTGCGGTGGACTGAACCTCGCCAAAGCCGACAACCGGGTCGCGATCGTGTTTACATGACTGTATTATGAGTAAAATAAGGACTATGTTGTACTTTGGTGCGTGGGTGTTTCGTTTGTTGACAGAGATGATCAAGAGCAGACTTGATGAACCCGATCGGTGTGCAAATGGTTGGATATAGATAAGGATGTGGAATGGATGCAATATATTTACATTATATAAATGAGAAGTGATCTTGCGAGAATCAAAATATGTGAGAGCATGAGAGCATTGATTCTAAACTATTAGATTCAATTAGGAAAGAGAAGATCAGGAGAAAGAAAAATAGAATCTAGTGATCCAGAATCACTGCTCTCATACTTTCATTGTTTTTGACTCTCATAGGATCACTCCTCTATAAGATGAGATTTTGTCGAATTTATCGAGCTAAGCAGTGTTCAGCTCGACAACTATGCTGAATCAGGAGTCTGATCTGAGCTCTCTTCTCGCTTGCTCGCTCATCGGCACGAGCTCACAAGCAGATTCATGAGCTGAACTTGTGCCGAACTCGCGGCTAGTTAGCGAGCTGAGCCCTATAGATGGTGAGAATAAAGACTCAGCATATCCTCCTCCAGCGTTAGTGAGAAGACGAAAGACCATCATATGCGTTAGGACATATGCTCTCCGACATTATATCTGATAGCTTTTAATCACATGTTTTTGTTAAAGGAACTTTACATCTTTTCACGATATAGGAAAATCATATATAATACCTTTTTGGGATTTTATCACTTGTGCCCCTCCGAGGTATCGCAATATCAGTTATGCCCCTATCTTTTTGGTAATATCAGTTGTGCCCCTCACTTCTTGCTCCGTCATCAGTTGTGTCCTTCCGTCAGATTGACCGTCAAAAAATTAAAATAATCATGGTTTATTCAAACCATGGTGTGTTAAGAAGGGTATTATGGTCAAAACAAAATAAGGGGTGGAGGAGGAGCTCGGGGCGGACCGCGACGGAAGGAGGGGGAGGCCCAGAGGAGGGGGAGCAGGGGGCAGTGTCGGGGAGGAGAGGGGGCGGCCCAAGGGAGGGAGCACGGTGCCGGGGAGGGGAGGGGGCAGGGGTGGGGGTGGCGGGCTGGGAGGGGTGCCGTCCAGGGGGAGGGGGAGCAGGGGGCGGCCCTCCACCCCAGCTCCTCCCCAGCCCGCCCGAGCTCCTCCACGGCCCCCTCCACCCTAGCTCCTCCCCAGCCTGCCTCGAGGCTCATCCACGGCCTCCTCCTCCCCAGCTGCTCCTCTGCCCCCGCTCCTCCGCGGCCCCCTCCCTCTGCCCCTGCCCCAGCTCGTCCTCTGTCCTCCCTCTGCCCCTCCATCACCCCCTTTGCCCTAGCTCCTCTCGAAGGGAAGTACCTTAATTTAAGAAGCTTGGTGTCTTTGAACTCACCCTTCCCGTTGTGGTGATATGGGTCCCTATCTGAATCTGAAAAAGGAGAAGCACGGAGGAGTACTCTCGATCAAGGAGCAGAGCGGTTGGGCCATAAATTGAGGAGTGGCGGGAGCCATTCCACCTCCTCCATCTTTTCCATTCACACGTTAGGCCCCTGAGAAAGGTCGAGCCCCATGCAAAGACAGAATGAATATGCCGTTATGGCCAACAGTGACCAGCTTTCCTTCAATCAAGATCTGGAAAAGCAGGAACCATGTCTCGATCTGGATCCAACAACGGGAAGCAAGGAGCAGAAATATCGATTCTCGATCTGAACCTAAGAAAGAGGAGTCCCTTCCTCAATCAATCCCGATCGCGACAAAGCTGCATGCTACCGGGATCAAATTTCATAACAAAGAGAAACACAACCTGTTGGAGGCTTTTGTTTTGGAATGGAGTGACGGAAATGCCACTGCTTGCGCGGGGCAGGGGCGGGGGTAGCGGGCTGGGAGGAGGTGCGGGGAGCTCAGGGCGGAGCTGGGCGGTGTGGGGCAGGGTGGGGGTGGAGAGGGAGGAGGAGGAGGTTGGAGGAAGAGGATGGGGAAGAGGAGGAAGGAAGAAGAGGATGAGGAAAAGGGTGTAAAATGACCGCATAACCTTTTTAAAAAAATTAATCCGCTTGTATCCTCAAAGTTAACGTCCGTTTGCACTGTGGATGGACTGGCACTAACCCGAGGGGCACAAAGTGATAAAATAACAAGAAGTGAGGGGCACAACTGATATTACCAAAAAGATAGGGGTATAACTGATATTGCGATATCTCGGAGGAGCACAAGTGATAAAAATCCCTACCTTTTTTTCAACAGCAATATTCCAGTAATCGTAGCCATCGACTGTGGAATTAGAGGACATTCTTTTGATTTTTTTGTTAAATTACAAAAGGGATTTTACAACAAAAAGATCCTCAGCCACGGATTGCTTTACAGTTCAGGACAGGGTTTTTAAAAATTGACCTAAATTTAGAATTCTTAAAAGTTATTTATATTCTAATTCCATCCCAACTTTATTATTGTACTCCTTTGACTCATCACCTTCCATGTTTCCCTCGACGTAAGCTGTCCTTCATAATTAAGTTTCCATTAAAATCAAATGTCTTCATTCAATTGACTTTGAAAACATATGTCGACGACTTAATATTTCATCTCCCTTCCTCCTTCACGAGCATTGCCGTCCCCTTCCAATGGTAACAAACACACCTCACACACTATAAGAAGCAATAAGCAAGCAATCGTGAAGATTTAATACGCTTCCAGTCCCCTACCTTTGTGCATCATGTGAATTAGATTTTAATATTTAATAGGTTAGATAAAATAAAGTTCTAATATGCTGACGTTGGATGAACACAAACTAAATGTTGCCGAGAACTTAAATATGCATCAAAATTAAACGGGATGAAAATATGTTAATCAACAACTTTAGCTGAGGCGGTTTTTTTGCAGCGTATCCCGCAATAAAATTGTTCCTTATCGGATCTACCAATGGAGAAACTCCAGTCAAATCAACACATGCATGTTTCCATCCAACCCATCTAAATATTAAAATATCTGTTGTTCTGAGTGTCGATCTCCCTTCTTGCAGATCAATCGCAAAATCACATGTGCTTCTTTCTTGGATGCAACCCCAGCATGCCATAGTACATCATAAAGGACATCCTTGACAAGATCATGTCTATACTTAAAACTTAGGAGTTCACGACGATGAACTGCATGCTCTAAAAGCATCTAGGCAGGATTTATGGCATAGTGGACATGTCTCATCAACTGGGAACAAAGGAGTCATAAGGAGATATTTGAGAATAGTGTGATACTCAATAGTGACATATACTTTTCGAGGCAATCAATAGGAATATCAATAACGAAATCTTGAGCATGGTCAACTTGTAAACAGTGAAAATTTTCCTTTTTTCTACCGGTTATGTCAAACTCAATTTTATTTGTTTAATAATTTTGCTAAAAAAGTACTCGCCAAAGCATTATGAGCTTTTGAAGAGACGATTTCTTTATTAACAAAACATATAAGATCAAGAGATAAAGTGTGACAAGTATGCCCTCCAAAGCATCTAGAAAATCAGAATACATACCATGTATCACATTGTCTGATAAAATGTGATCTTGGAGCACCCAAGATTGAGTTCTAGAGGCCACAAAAGTATATGAAAAAGACGCAATAGCAGAGTGCAGAACCCATCGAGTCTAATGGGTAGGGACATCACCCACCATTGAAGGTCTCCAAAGAAAGGGCCTCCATAAACCACAATATCCTCAATAACTCAATGCAGCCTTCTGTCAAACCACGAAGTAGCTCGTTCCATGTATGCGGGTTGACATGTCCTTAAACTAAACATGAGCTTGGTTGAAGCATATAAGATCATAACAAAATAAGTTTATTTTGTGGATCATCCAACCGAGGAAGTAATTACATGAAGTCAACAAACTTTGGTGACTCTCCTCATAGCCAAATCTTCAAGAAAAGCTATGTCCTCTCACAACATCTCCAAGTAATCTCATTCCTAGCACAGATCTCCCAATATTCATGGGATACATCCCTTTGTAGATCTTCTGTCCATCACATGAATGCCAACAAAGCTTAGATTTTTTTATACTCAGAACAAGCTCCATCTCTACACCTTTGCATTGTATAATGTTAAGCACCTTGGCCACCTTCAATGTGTCATCGATGATAGCCCCATCATCAAGATACGGAGAAAGAAGAATGAGTTTACAATTGTCTCTGATCTCATAAATAAATGGGTGCAATGCAAGAGAAAAGAGAAGCGGGTCTACAGGATCACTATGCTACACTCCGATGGTTGACCATAAATAATTATCCCCAATATATAATCTGACGGCTTAAGCATATAGAAACTCCACCCATGAAGAAATAGATGAACATCTACTCCTAACTTCACATAACATCAAAGATCTATACATCATGTTGAAAGCATTAGAGAAATCCATGTAAGCATAGAGAGAGACCCGTCACCATGATGCTTGATCAACGAGTTCCCACTAAGTCACATGGAATGCAAGCATAGTCTCTTACCTCTCTCCCTCCTCACAAATCCTGACCTTCCTACGCGGCTCCCTAGCATGTTGGTGTTATGTAAGATGGTTCTCGCTCCTCCAGATACACCGATCCCAAATTGAAAGTCATTGAGATACTTAGACATATCTTTGCTTACCTTGTCATAGCAACTTTAGATACTAGTTCGCCTCCAAATAGTGTCCACTGCAATAGGACATATGCTGTTGTTAGTTTGAATAATGGAGTAAAAGGTGTAGAGCTATAAATATAATCAATCTCAAGGAGCATCACCCACATAGCCATAAATTAACCAGCATCGTGATAACATGTAGGAGATCAATGGCGACTGTAGACCCTTCCCCACAAAGGACATCTAAAATGTGTCGAGCTCTCAGGCCATCTCCGCCACATGAATCCATTTACGAAAGGATTTGATAGACCGTAAAATGGCATCTACATCAGCTGTAAGAGGAGTTTCTGAGACCAAGACATCTTGCATGAAAGGAGATGCTTAAATGGATATCTAGCCTCTAAGGCTTCGTGATGTCTTCATTAGAAGGGGCCACTCCTGAAGAGTGCAGAACCTTTATGGCTTCTGTAAAGTGTCCACCTTATCTACCCTATTCCACCCTTAATTCCAGTCCCTTCATGCAAATAAAAACAATATCTTATTCCAACTTATTCCACCTTATTCCCCTACTGCACGAGTCTAATAGGATGTTTAGTTGAGGAACAGCCCCAAGAATAAGGGATATATTCCCCACCCCTCCCCTCTCAAGTATGGTACGACTATTACCCCCGCCTCCATGTTATTCCACCTTATTCCACCCTTATTCTAATTTTTATTCCACCTTACCTACTCTTATTCCACATTATTTTCCTTATTCTTATCTTTTCTGCAAGCAGAAATAATGCATTATTCCAGCTTATTCTACGCCCTTATTTATGCTTATTCCCAAAATCGAACACCCCCTTAGGGTTCCGATTTGTTTGAAATATCGCTCTAGGCAAGTTGAGATCATCCACCTTTATCCACTTTTGGCGAAGCATCGGGATAGGCTTAGGAGGCATTGTTTTTTTCTTCTCAAAGAGTTTGGGCACTAATTAGCTGAAGCTTCTCCGCAAGAGGGGAGTCTGATTGAGGGCATGTTTGGTTATTGGGTCATGCTGAGTTGAGGTATCCTCCTGTGAATAATAGTTGTTTGGAGGGTTGGGAGGGTTGGAATGATAATTGTGATGTAATGTGACATTGATTATGTGTTATATTAATTTTTTTAGTGATTAGAATATGTTTTTTATGTTAATAAATGTATTTGAACAATGTAAAAAATATTATACCAAAGAAATTGCAGGGTCAATATAAGTAATCCCAACTCAAGAATGTAAGGTTTGTATTAGAGGTATGCCAGACTATCCCGGTGTATCTTGACAAGCAAAGAGGCTCTTGGGGGTTGTGGTGGAAGAGGGAGAGAGTTAGGGGTGAGGCGCTTAGGCGCTCGTATCAAAATTAGGCTGAGTATGGTTGGCCCAACAAGATATGATTACGTGAGTCGCTTAAATTGTGCACCCAGCCAACCTCCAGGGCTTCGTTTGTTATTTTGTTTTTCATGGATGGGAAATTGGATGCGATTAAAATTGTCCATACCAACCTCGAAGCGAGAAACTATTTTTGTAGCCCCGATCGAAAATCTACCTATGATGTTTCTTGTGAGATGTCTAGGTGAGGTACTCAGAGGATGGGAATGCATATGCTTCTCCAGCTTAGGTATTCTAGGGCATGTTTGGTAACTGAATCGGGTTGGGTTGGAGGAGCCTCATGTGAATAGCAGTTGTTTGAATGATTACGATGGTTGGAATGATAAATGTGATGTAACCTGATATTGATTATTTGTTATATTAACTTTTTTAATGATTATAATATAGTTTTATATTAATTTTTTATTTAAATGTGGTTAAAAAATATTATACCAAAGAAATTGTGCGGTCCATAGAACTAATTTCAACCCAGGAATGCAGTGATAGAGCAAAGATGTTTGTCATGTTTGGGCTTCTTCGATCTTAAGAGATGTGCTGGTGCACTTTTTTTCATGTTGGTAATCAAGTAATTGTGTATGGAAGAGGTCTGTAGGCCGCTTCCTCATGTTGCTTCTTGGAGATCTTCTTGAGGATCCTCTTTTTGTAACCTTTGTAGCCCATGGCAGCGAGGACCGGTGGAGATGGGGGTAGCAGGGAGCAAGGGAAAAGCGAGGAAGGAGGGGAAGGGGGAATGAGAAGGAGAGAAGCGAGCGTACCCGATGGGAAGCCGGAGAAGGAAGTGGCAGAAACCCTAGCATGCCACCTCGACGACCGCCCTTTTGCTAATAATGTCAAATATTATATATAATACATTAACTAAATACCTTTATGACGTCATAATAGAATAACTTGGCTTTTCCAGTGAGCAAAGGCCTCGTTAGGATTGTGTGGGCACATTCAGTAATACCAGTGTTCAGAACTATATATTCGAAAAAAATATTAATTATTTTACAAATATTACATCATATTCTTACTGCAAATGATCATTTCACAAAAAAAAACATATCTTAAATTAATACGAAATGATTGTATCTTTAATAGTATTACAAATGTCATTTTTATTTTAAAACTATCATTTCATATTAATTTAAGATTTATTTTCTGTGAAAATTAACATCTCTTATTAGAAAATGATATAACTTCTGTAAAAAATAAATATTTTGATCAACTTTTCTAAAATAATAAAGATGTAGAACAAGTTGTTATGGATAATTATGTTAGCAATTATTTCACATAACTAACGTTCGTAGGTTCAACTTTCCAACACACAACAATATTTTAACTTAAATCAAATTTGAATTATAATTCAATTTCGATATTGAATCATATTTCAAATAATCGGAATAAAAAATAGTATTATTTAAGCTGAATAAAAATGATAGTATTTGAAATCGAATTGTTTAAAGTCAAGTAATCAAGTTAGTCCAGATACGATTCATCAGTCTAAGCAATCGAACCGATCGATCCGATCCGATTTCAATAACAATGATATGACATGGTCTAATCTGTAGGATATTTATTGCATTATTTGTGTAATCTATAGGATATTTATTGCATTATTTTTAGTCATAAATTAATCGTGATTAAATCATTTTTCAGACCGGTTCCTAATCATTGACATCCCAATTATGAAACCTCCATAAAGTGGGCAATTCGCATACATATGTTGGTATTTTTATACACAATGGACTAGTTCCAATCAAGTAGGAGTTAGTCTGAGTGAATTAAAAATTAGTGAAGTTAGGCTATTTGGACAAGTGAATATATGAATGCAGAATGACAATGATAATTTGTACAAATTATTTACAAGTGCATGAATGCTAACTATGACTTATAACTTATAAACATCTAAATGCACTTAATTGTGTGGGACAGAGCTCTATTTTCATTTAATTACAGTGGTGAATCACATATTTGTCACATGCAACAACCTCCCATATTCGAGGCTTAAGGGGAGTGTCAAAATGTGTGCCTACAATGCAAGGTCATATATGAACTTAAGTAAAGCCCCATACCTAGTTTTATCTTCATCATACCATTCTTTACTCATAAGAATGAATGGAAAAGGAATCATGGCAATGCTTATCTATATGGATGACATCATCTTCATAAGGGATGGCTCTGATAGTTTTTTAGAAATGAAGAATCAACTAGCAGAATAATTTGTGAACAAAGAATAGAGCCATTGTGATACTTCATAGGGATAGAAATAGATAAATCCAAGCAAGGATTAGTCGTGTCTCAACGAAAGTATGCCACTAATCTGCATTAGGAAACAATGATGCTAGGATCCTAGCCACCACATATATCCATAGATCATAAGGATGCATCTATGACATAACGGATATTTAAGATATCGATCGATACATGTGTCTAGTGGCTACGTTATTATATATTTCCATCACTCGATAAAAATCTCTCTTGTTGTCAGGAAATAATCCAATTCATGAACTCTCTTACTTCAACTCACTTCGATGCATGCATGATGGTTGTAAGGTACATCAAACCCTCTCTTGGAAAAGGTCAACTATTCACCAAAGATAACAACCTCGATCTCATTGCCTATTCAGATGCAAACTATGATAGATAGAAAATCCCCTACTTGTTCTTGCACTTACCTGACATGAAATCTAATTACTTTGAGGAGCAAGAAACAAGCATCGGTCTCATGCTCAAGTGTTGAGAGTGATTACAGAGCCATGGTCTATGCAATAACAGAACTAGTATGGATTCCATCCATACTCACGGATCTTTATATCACCCCCAGCAATATCATGGAACTCATATGCGTCAACCACTCGATAATGCACGTAGACAACAACCCCATGTTCCATGAATGAACCAAACATGTGAAAGTTGGACAACCACTACACTAGAGTTTGATACAGAGAGGGTACTTCGTACTCACAACATACCATATATAGATCAGGCTACATATATGTTCACCACGCCACCTGCACGCGTACAGTTCGAAAAATATTGCAACAAGTTAAGAACGATTGATATATATGCTCCACCTTGAAGGTGAGTGTTGAGAGGTTATATTGTAATCCTGGCCCCAGGGGCATTCTGGTTGTATCGTATATGAGAATCGATTCTTACTGTAACCCTAACTTTGGGTCTCCAAGTATATAATGAGCCCTAAGGTTCTATTCTAAATAAAAAGGAATGATCGTCCCCTTTGTTATGATATAAGAAAAAAATTAGGGATTTTATCACTTGTGCCCCTCCGAGATGTTGCAATATCAGTTATGCCCCTATCTTTTTCGTAATATCAGTTGTGCCCCTCAAAAGTTTCTCCGTTATCAGTTGTGCCCTTCCGTCAGGTTGACCGTCAATGAATTGACTTAACCATGGTTTTTTCAAACCTTGGTGCATTTAAGAGGGGTATTATTGTCCAGGGACCTCTTCTTCCTCCTCCAACCTCCTCCTCCTCCCTCTCCGGCCTGAGCTCCGCCCCGAGCTCCCCTCCCCTCCCCGACGCCGCCCCGAGCTCCCCTCCCCTCCCCGGCGGACACCCCGCAGCCCCTACCCTCCCCGGCGCCGCACCTCCTCCCCCCCGCACCTCCTTCCAGCCCGCCGCCCCCTCCCCTCCCCGGTGCCGCCCCCTCCCCTCCCCGACACCGGGTGTTCCCAATCGCACAATGTTGTAGGGCGGCTTCATCATGTCGTGCATATTCGCCGGTGGCTCGCGGATCTCTATGGGCGGAAGTTGCTGGAGGCAAGACATATAATAGTGTGAATTCCCAATTATTGATCCTGTCTCAGACCAGTTCTCTGCATCTCTATTTTCCCCGATCTTTTTCCCTTCACATCTTTTTTTCCACATCGTATCATCCACTGTTCATTTCATCATAAATCGGAACCCATTCACAAGCACGGAAAGCTGGCAAGCCATGAAACCAACGGCGCCAACTACAGCAGGCTGGATCAGACAGCGGACGCCCACGCTACAGAGACAAGATTATAAAATATTTTTTTGGTTTGCAAAAAGGTATATGCTTCGCCAAAGATCTAACATCATCATCGGATACGATTCGAAAGATGAGCATCATGAACAAAATTTTGATCTGAAACCAGTCCTCAAGAATTTACAATACAAAGCAACACACTGATGTTTTCCCTACATGTTAGCGAACAACAACGGCGCAGACTTGGGGAGGGGAGGGGGCGGCGCCGGGGAGGGGAGGGGGCACAGGGGGCGGTGTCGGGGAGGGGAGGGGGCGGCGGGCTGGAAGGAGGTGCGGGGGGGAGGAGGTGCGGCGCCGGGGAGGGTAGGGGCTGCGGGGAGCTCGGGGCGGAGAGGGAGGAGGAGGAGGTCGGAGGAGGAGGAAGAAGATGGGAAGAGGAGGAAGAAGAAGAGGTTGGGGAAGAGGAGGAAGAAATGACCATATAACCTTTTAAAAAAAATAATTCCGCTTATGTCCTCAAAGTTAACGTCCGTTTGCACTGTAGATGGACGGTCACTAACCCGAGGGGCACAAGTGATAAAATAGCAAGTTTTGAGGGGCACAACTGATATTACGAAAAAGATAGGGGCATAACTGATATTGCAACATCTCGGAGGGGCACAAGTGATAAAAACAAGTGACGGTGTTTGGGGCAATTTGCAAACTTGGTCTGCTTTCATCCCGTTTCAAATCGAGGGCTTGGGCCGAAATAACCCACGTACCTAGGTGGCTAGGTCTATGGTATTTCGTATACGTCGACTCCGTCTATGTATGTCTACTTTTCGAGGATATGGTGTACGTATACGTCTTCGTATTCAGATTAAAAGGAGAAGGATAGGACAGTACCACCATGCACCATCCGTATCCGTATCACCAGACCGTATATCTCAATTTATCACATGCAATACAGAATACAAAAAAGAAAAAGAAGTATCGGATCATATCCGTCCCTAGATTGAAGATGCAATTTCCAACATACATATCGCGCAAGGAAAAGCAAATGATGTGGAACTTATGGTAATAAATAATTTAGGATTTGCATCAACTTGTCCTTGGTTTCTTTTGGAATATCACTTGTGTTCCCGACTTCTTTCAGATTTATCACTTGTATCATTCGAGTTAGTTGCAGTTCATCTACATCTCAAACAAACAGCTAGATTTTGGGACATGAAGGTAATTAAATTGATTAACTTGGGTTATATATGTCCTTCACTTTTCATCCCTCCTCCTCCCCCCTCCCCCAGCCCCGCCCCGCCCCCTCCAGGCCCTCCTCCGACCACCTCCTCCTCCCCAACCCCACCCCTTCCAGCAAGTCCTTCCCCTCTGCCCACTCCTCCCCAACCCCGCCCCCTCCAGGCCCACCTCTGACTACATGCTCCTAGCCAGCCTCCTCCCCTCCTCATTAGCACTACCCCCTTCAGGCCTTCCTCCGACCATGATCCTTCTCCCCTGCCTCGCCCCCCCCCCCCCCCCCCCCACACACACACACAACCACAATCCCCTCCCCAACCCTACCCCCTAGGCTCTCCTTCAACTACCACCTCCTACTCCTCAGCCTTGCCCCCTCCAGCCTCTCCTCTGATCAATCCCCTTCCATAACTACTTGAATTTGAAGGAGCACCACTGTTTTCTGTGGCCTTCGTGAGATCTTCCTCTAAGCAGCGCAATAGCCAGAATTCATCCCCTCCACCTCCCTGGGGGTTCTCAAGGAAGTCAGAGGTCTGAAGGAGGTGGAGGGCAACGTAACAGAGGTGCCTATTGGGAGGGGGAGGTGCGTTTCGTCGGTTTTGCCCATCTTAATCATACATTGGTTCAAATGAGCTATGGTTAAGTTGAACTCATTGATGGTCAAATAACAAAAGACACAAGTGATAAATGTAAAAGAAGTCGATAGCATAAGTGATATTCCAAAAAATGCGGGGACATAATTGATTTTGCAATATATTAGCACAAGTGATAAAAACTCAAGAATTTAATATTCATTGTCGTACTAACACCTTCAACAGTTATATGTATAGCGAGAAATATTACTCGTTTGGTTGATTATTTGAATTCGCAACGAATGTCGTATTCATCGCTATATTGCTGGCATGAATCTTATCGCAATACTCATATGTTGACTTTTTCCTTTAATCGTCATTATATGAATGTTTAGCAATGAATATCACAATAGTTGCAATGAATATAACACTATATTAACAATGATTAATATGAGTATTTAATGAAAAATTCGACAATTAATCACTATCTTATGGACGTTTACCAATGAATATAACACTCGATGTGAATTAAAAGAATAAAAGATAATTTTGCAAGGAATAATATTCATTTCTATATGATTTACAACGGAAGATATGCCAATAATTATTCAAATAATTCATTACCATAGATCAATTTTATTGTACCGATTCAAAATTGCTAATATAATTTGACAATAAAGCTTCCTTGGTTAGAAAATAGGATTGGAGTAAACTCGTTTCTAAAAATTAGTGAGATATGTTGCCATCTTGTTATAAAATAATATTCATTGTTCTAATTAAACTTTTAGTTCAAAATTTAGCGACGTTAGTTAGAAAAAATATAAGTAGAAGAGTATTTCTATATGAATTATCGCTAATGATACCGTTGTTATATATAAGTAGAGAAAATATTACATTTATAGCTAATTTAAAATATAAAAAGCACTATACAAGTAGCAATATCGTTGTTATATATAAAACAACGGACAACATAGTCGCGGTTTTTTCAAAAAGCGTTACAATAAAATAGTGATCATCATTTAAGTTTTCAACCAAAAAATTAGCGGTGATTAATTAAAACATTGAAAAATAAAATGAATAAGTGTTATTCTATTAACCTAATAGATATGACATTCTCATTAGTTACAAGTATAAAAATTAATTTTGTACAGATAATATCATCAGTATATATTTAAGAACGATAAAATAAGTATCGGATTTCAAAAACTTCACTTATACACAGTTTTGCTGCAGTGAACGTATTCTCAGATTTTGTGAGTATAATATGTCTATCTATATTTTAGGATATTATTATACGCATGAAAGGAAATATCGCGATATATCGCAGATATATCGATATTGAGATGAGACCGATATTGGTATCAATATGACGATATGTGCGTCAATATGGGTGATATTTCGATGATATATCGTTGAAATATCGTCGAAATATCGTATCGACACGATATCGATATCGATATGACTATCCATGGTTATACGTCATCTTCTCCATATATCTCTATGATCTCAGCTTACAATCACCGCATTCTGATCCGTATTACCACCATTTTGACTGCCCTAAAAAAATGGGATTTTTACCCAGCAGACCCTGTAATCTTTTGCAATTACCGCCACGACCTCTGAAACATCCTAATTCCTCTCTCGACCCTGTAAACTTGCTCCGTCTTACCCCACAAACCCTACCGTCAATTTTAACTATATTTGAGTCAGTTACTTGGGTTAGTCTTGAGTTAACTTAACCAATTTATCATCCAACGGTTAGGATTAACCAACATAATAAAAAAAAGAATACAAAAGAATCCCCGATGGGGGAAGCAGGGGGGCTCCATCCGCCGGAGAAGGGAGGGGGACTGGGAGCAGCACCGGGCGCGGGAAGCAGGGGGTTGGGAGCTCCATCGGGCGTGGGAAGCAGGGGGCTGGAAGCATTGGAGAGGCTACGGGGGGGGGGGGGGGGGGGGCAGCATCGGGTGGCGCGGGGGGAGGGGGGCAGCATCGGGTGGCGCAGGGGGGAGGGGGAGCAGCACCGGGCGGCGCGGAGGGGGGGGGGGGTAGCATCGGGCGGCGCGGGGGGGGGGGGGGGGGGGGGGGGGGGGAAGCGGGGGGCAGCATCGGGCGGCCGGGGGGAAGGGGGGGCAGCATCGGGCGGCGCGGGGGGGAGAGACGCCCTCCGCCTGAAGTCTGATCTTCCATAATCACTTCCGTGGATACGGTTCCGACTGCGGCAACGCCGAATTCCCATCTTTATAAGGCAGTGGGCGGAGCGGCGGCAAGGCATCCAGCAAGAAGAAGCCCGCAGGCTGCGAGAGCGACCGCGAGTGCCCAGGGGATGTCCTCATGGTCTGCGGCGGCGACTGCTGCGGAGCAGCCGATCTCGGGGATGGGGTCAAAAACTGCGAGCTTGGGGACGGGGGGTGCACGTTGGGGTGGAAAGGGGGGATACCCGCATTCAACTTTGTGCTATTAACTCCCATTTCGGCTCCACCGAAGCCGAGCGCGTACTGCCGGACAGGGGGTGTGCGTGGCTGAGATCCACCAAGATTGGAACTTTCCTGTTGCTGCTGCTGCAAGTTGCTGACGCAGGGGGGGTGTGTTGCAGGTCATCGGCGGGGGTGGGGGTGGGGGGGATGGTGGGAGCAGCATCGGCCGACGCAGGGGGGCCTGGAGCACATCGGAGGGGCGCCGCGCGGTGGTGGGGGGTAGGGCCTTGAACAGGGGACCTGGACGGGGGTGCAGGGGATGATGGAATGGCATTCTATGTAAATTTAATAAACAAAATGGGTATAACATAAAAAAACATAACGGAATCCGGTTACTTTAAACGGATAAATAAACAAGAGTTAACCACAGGGTCTGTAGGGTAAGGGTTAACAAGTTTTCGGGGTCGAGAGAGGAATTAGGATGTTTCAGAGGTCGTAGTGGTAATTGCAAAAGATTACAGGGTCTGCCGGGTAAAAATCCCTAAAAAAATACACCTTTCAATATAATGGGAACATTCTTTGGTGGGAGGCGGAGCACTAGGATCTTGGTTGGATATTGTTATCCACATTTTTTTGACTTGCTTGGATATTGTTATCCATATTTTTGACTTGATCATGAGGAGGTACTTTAGGTCAAAAATCGCGTATATAGTTCTGACTAAGAAAGCATATCCGTGATATCGTGCTTCATTATCCAACGTGCTCATTTGAAGATATATGATATCCAACGTAATCCCACCAATGTCGCGTTACCCCCATGAGATCAAATGGAATTTGAATATATGGTAAATTACAAAAGATGGCCTCACCTATGCGTCAATTTCCGATTAGCGATCTCATTCTTCAAATACATCGTAGAGGGTCTGATCTTATTATTTTATTATTAAGTATATGTTTCTGTAAGGTCTTGTGATCCTTATATTTTCATGTTCAACCCTGAGATTGAAAGGATAGTCCATCTTTATTACATTTGAAAAATGTGGTCTCCTAAATCGATGTATAGTTAAGTCCTCTTTTTTTGAATTTACCCTTGACTGTGTGTGCATGCCACTAAGGGATTGCCTTCTATTTTATATGTTAGATCTTAATTTAAAGTCGACCATTGCAGATGATATTCTTATTTTTTTTTTAAGATATGATACCGAGGCTCTGCGATGCTTAAACTTCTTGCTTAAAATCTTCTCCTGTATCCCATGCTTCTCTATAAGACAGTAAAAGTCAGTTATGTTGTGTTGTACAATAACAACAACAAAGCCTTTTCCAGCATAAGCAGGCTCGGCTACATTGATTTTTTGCCTCTGTTCATAACTATCTTGGATCATTATCGGGCTTAGATCTAAAAAACTAAGATTCCTCCATATAGTCTCATTCCAACATTTCTTTAATGTTCATCACCCTCTCTTAACCAGCTCAACATCTCAAAACTCGCATCTCCTAACTGGTACATCAGATGGCCTCCTTTGCAGAGGCCAAACCACGTTAAGCGATTTTTTCGCATCTTATCCTCGATCGGAGTTACACCAACTTTCCTTCTTATAGCATCATTTCGAATTTGATCTTTACGTGTGTGTGTGTGTGTCGTCACATCCACCGTATCATTTTTATTTCTGTTATTGATATTTTCTACACATGTCTATGGTTTACATGCCAACATTCAAATACATAAAGAATAGTAGGTCTCACGACTACTTTGTAAAACTTTTCTTTGATTTTCAAAGGAGTTTTCTTATCACAGAGAACAACATAGGCTCCTCTCCACTATAGCCAACCTGTATTTATTTTATTAGTAACATCCCCATCAATTTCATCATCATGTTGCAAAATAGATCCCAAGTATCTAAAAGAACCTCTCTTCTAAATGTTATCGTCACCAATCTTCATCTCGATTCCCTCACCATTGCTTCCATCGAAAGTGCACTCAATATCTTTAATCTTCTCCCTGCTTATATGAAATCCTTTAGTCTACAATGCTTGTATCCAGACCTCAAGCTTCACATTTACTCCATCTCTAATCTCATCAATCAAAACAATATCATCAACAAATAACATATATCTCATACATGAATGTGACTTGTTAACTTGTCCATAATTACGAATAAGTACACAACAAGATCTTGAATTAATTTGCAATCATGTAATGAATTGATCTACAATAATTAATTCTACAATTAATGTACAATTAAGATACCTATTTAAGTGATGAATCAAGTTAAGTATAATCTATCCATACTTTCATAAACATCTACTCCTATTTAATTAAAACTACAAATGGTTCAAAATATTACGAAGACTATCTAAATAGTAAGTATGTGAATCAAAATTAATTTACCTATTTGTATGTTAATTTTAGAGTTAAAATGAATTAAAAGTAAATTAAATATGGTTAAAAAATCAAGGACTTTGTTCTGTAAAATAGTGATCAATTCAACATCTAGTATGATTCCAGATAGTCCAATTTCATTAGAATTGGAGTCCATATGCAAAAGTTGTTAAGTAAACAATCCAGGAGAATAATTGTAATGAAAACTAAATAAGAAATAATTGGAATCATTACAAACACATCCAAATTGGGTAAAAAGCAAATATGTAAATCGAAGGGGATTATCTTTAAATGTTCAGGTGCACAGGGATTAGTTTGCAAATTCAAAAACCTAACGGGACTACTCTGCAATTCACCCAAGGCATGCACTTACTAATGGCAAGCGGATCTACTTTAGCGTTGCTCGAGACTCTAGCACGTTTGGAACACATGGGCTAGTGCGAAGCTTAGTGTGAGGCATGGATCTCGCGAAGCTCCAAGGTTTGGATCAAGGTTAGGAATCGATCAGAGGGTCGTAGGATCGAAGGCAAGGAGGTTGGATAATACTGTATCTGTACATCTTCGATGGGATGCTCCTCTAAGAGAGATGGTGCAATATTGGAGCTCTGGTGAGGGATCTACAACTCCTCCATCATCCTCCAGACTTGATAACAATCGAGAAATCCTTCTGGAAGGTTGGTGAAGACTATGGAGGGTCAGTGAAGGTGTGGAGATGGCTGAAGATGCGTGTCAATGAGCAATCATCAAAGGTGTAGCTCGAGATCAGAGATGGGTATATCTATGATTAGTGAAGCCTTGAGACACCTACATAGGTTAAAAGCATAATCGAAGTGGGTAGGGTCGATTTGGGGGATGAAATGGGTGGTATGAAGGGATGAATTGGGGTGTAGAATATGGAGCCATGATGGGTCTTCTTCCTTGCAGGAAGAAGAACTAGATTGGAGTGGAAAGTGATTTGGAGAAGGAGACTGGGTGATCGGAGGTATGTACGAATGTGTGGAATGTGAGACGAAGATGTAGAGTTGATCAGAGTGATGAGATGATGTATGGGCGCATTCAATAAAATTGGAGAAAGCATGACATGTGACAGATCAAAGTATACCTGGAAAATGAAGAAGAAGGTCGGGGTGGGACACCAACTTAGGATGAAGCTTTAGAGCTTCTGGTCTTAGTTTGACACGATCGACGACGTCATGGAGCTCGAGCAACACCTGGAGGAAGGCTGCGACATGGTAACACCACCATGGATCACACTAGAGTTGACCTCGGTCTTCCCTCAACCTTTCTCTCTCTTTGTTTGTCGCAAGAAGCAAGGATGTGGCTCAAAGGTTGCTCATGCATGGGCGGATAGCCGTAAACGAATCGCCTCTATGGCTTTTGTTCAGAGGAGTAGTTAGTGAAGGCGGAGGTTTCAAACGTATGGAGGTTATTGTGCTGATGTGGAAGGCCATGGGGAGGAAGTTGGCGAAGAAAGTATGATCAGGCAAAAAATGGTGCTAGAGCAAGTTGTAGAAGGCATGTGTAGGGGAGGTAGTTAATCGATCAAGTTACATCGATGAAGAGGTGCGTCATTAGAGGACACAACGGTCGAGGTTGAAGACGGACAGGGCGGTTATATCTGAAGATCTAAAGGCCCTGATTTGGGCATGATTAGAGTGGAGAGGATCATCTGATTGATATGATCAAACATCTCTTGAAGAAACATGGATGAGCAACATGTGGTTTTTTGATTAAATGATCAGGTAGCTGTAATGGAGGGCACGAGAGATGAAAGGAGTGAGCCTCGCGACTCACCCAAAAGTGACCACGTGGCCCAACAAAATAAAAGATAAAAATAAATACAAAATAAATACAAAATAAATCCAAATAAAATAGTAAATAAAGTCAAATAAAAATGTTCAACATGAAAGTTGTGTATCTTTTTGTGATCTACAAATTTAATGTAGAACTCAAAATTAAATACATCGTATATACATAGTAATATTTTTGTAAGTATTTTTATAGATATAAAAACCCATTTTAACTATTTCCTATATATTTTTGTATTTTTAAATAGGAATTAATATACATTATATTATTTAATATATTACTCTATTTTTTTGAGATTTTAGATATATGGAAATACAGAAAATAAAGAGAACATATAGACAAATTTGTATAATAAATTTAGATTTTATTTATTTACAAAAAATTTACCATTAATTACCTACAAGGCATATAATATTTAATATATATAGTTAATTGTTTAATTAACTGTTTAGGTTAAGATAAAGGGTTACAAACTCAATATAATGCTGATGAATATGAGATTCATCATGGTGGGTTTCCCTCCTTGTGGGAACGTGCCCCTTATTTAGGACATTGGTAGTCCTAATTGGGAAAAGGAATAATCAAGTCCTAATTTGAGAAGGAAATCAATTATCATCAGGAATATGAGTCCTCTTTTCCTATTCTAGTTGGAAGTACGAGATCATACATCCTTATTTTCTCATCTCCATGAAGTATAAATAGAAGGTATGGGGTGTACACCAACATCATCCCAACACAAGCTCTCATAGCACACGAATGAAAAAGAAAGCGAGGAAGAAGAAAGAACGTTCGTGGTTGCAGCAAGTTTGTCGAGAGCTTCGAGTGATTCTTTTCCAGTTATCTCCCATGCAGTTTGGCTGCAGATTTGACGATATCTCTCCTTTATACTATTCTCTGTTATTAGGTGATTTGTAGCATTGTTTAGAGGATCAACTTTGTGAGCCCCTCATCGGAGATCATTTTGATTATAGTGATTGGTTTTTGGGTTGCGATCAATCCAATGCGCTCCCCATCCCATTGAGGGTTTTCCACGTTAAACATTATCCGTGCATCTGTGGTTGATTTTCTATGTTGCAATTATTATCTGTGTTGTAGTTGATATAGTGTGCATGATCCGCTTTTCAACTTCGGTAATTTTCCACGATTTGATATATATGGGGAAATTGTTCCCAACAAAATGTCTCAAAACACTGACCTGTTTTGTCCAAGTACATTCCGTAAATGGATCTTGACTAACCTGACTGGGGGTGGGGTCATCATAGAATCTCATTCCGTACTAGCTGACACCTCCTAGGGTTATTGTATTTTTACTCCTATTTTCTCTCATAACGGAACCTCTCTTTGCTTGTGTTTATCCTGACTACACTGACGGGTTTTTTTCCACGTAAAATTGTGTGTGTTCTCTGCGGTTGATTGCATGTTTGGATCATCGATAATATTTATGTGCTCCCCACCTCTCCATCTCTAAGGGTCTCATCTATGATCTCAAGCAATGTCAACTCATCCTCCCCCTTAACTTTGTGAAGCCCAAGATGCTCCAGAGGCATAGAGGGTGCTGGGGATATGAGCACGAGGTCATGAATGGAGTGCTTGAGGTAGAGAAGGGGCTCAAGAGGGAGAGGCGGATGTGCTCAATCAAATGGGGGCTCAAGGCGGATGGACGACAAGCAACGGGGCTTGAGGCTGTAGAAGGGGTGCTTGAGGTGAGGAACGGAGAGGGCCTAAGGTAGTGGAAGGGATTGGTGGTGTACTAGACAACGGGCTTAGGGTGGAGAGGGCATGATGGTATTAGATTTGGTGGAGTGGGTGGTGATAGGGGTCGGGAGGGATAGGTGCTCAGGTGAAGGGCGGAGGGGGCTTCAAATGGCTAGAGGGTGGGGGGTCAATTCAGAAAGGACAAGTGTTGCGCAAGAGGGGATGTTTAGGATAAGGGGTCGAGGAGGTGGAGGTGAAAGTGGGGATTCATAAAGAAATGATGTAGGAAGAAGATAAAGAAGATGATATCTAAACATGCTTGTGTCCCTCTCCTTTTTACCAGTCATGCTTATCTTCATAATTGGATGTTAGTTTAGGAGAGAAAGCGATGAGAATTAACATGAGAAGCATTGTCAGTAGTGTAAGAAAGTAAAGGTACAACTGTTATTGCAAAAAATAAGGTGTATAGATGTAATTAAAAAACTCGAAAGGGCAAAGGTGTCAATAAGAATATACCACATGTATATATAATTATTTTATGGTCACATCCGACGAGATATGATGAACACAGAATAAGGGATGTTTACTCTCTTTCTTTTATCTCAAATACGAGATAAGGAAGACACGAGCATAGAATACAAAGACACCATGAAGGATGTAAACATGCCCAACATGGCAACTTCGATACTTCCAGTATCTCGACTTTTGTATGAAGAGCAATGAATAATATGAGGATTTGTTGATATTAAATTTAGGATAATGAATATCATTCGTTATAGAATTCTTTTTATTTTCAAAAGTCAGCATGAACCTCTTATTCATTGATGTAAAACTTCTACTTTTGACTTTCTAATAGTTTTCAATATCCAAATGCTAGAAACAAGTCCATATTTCAGTAGAGCTCGTTAAGACCTCTCCATTGAATCCAACAATGTTAAAATCCGAGCTTCATAGTTCAAATTACAACTATTAGAGGCAAACAAGTCGAGAACAATTTAAGATCAATAGCGGATCAAGATTTGAGCTTCTTTGGGAGCACCAGAAAGCCCTTTCCATGTGGAGGAAATCCTGAAGTAATGTCTCCTCTTGTTGTTGGTTTCACGTAATTATATGTCTATATGTGATTGAGAGGCCATAGAGTTTCATAAACATATGACATGTTAAAGTGTTTAGATATATGTGTACATGTCGTTTTCCATGATTCCAAATGGTACATGTACCAAATTTTTAGCGAAAATCCACCGTGTGTTGAGAAAAGAATCACGAAAGAATGCTTGCAAGAAGAAATAAAATGTGCACTTTTTATGTGGCATTTGATCGATCGCAATTAGACCTGGCGAAATTATGTGTTGGGTTAAATGAATTGTCGTTCTAAAACCTTATGTCAAAGGCATGGGTCGAGCCGACCCATATGCGTCACTTCAAAGCTCAAGGCTGGCCAAAATCTTCCATGGGCTAAGTTAAATTTGGTTTCCCACTTTTTATATTGTTTAAAAGATAAATAAAAATAATTTAGCATCATTTACACCTTTTCAAATCGATGTGGCTATTATATGTGTTACTTGAAATGTAAAATACTAAATATAATATAACATTAATAATGTAAAAGAAATTTTTGGAGTATATTGATATGTAAAATCTACCTTTTTTTTATTCGCATTGTACTTTTGTAGGTTGGGTTGCGCCAGGATTTTTGATACATGCTCACGACCACCTCATTTGATTGGCAAGCCAAAGAGCAAGTTGGGCCAGGATTTTTGATACATGCTCACGACAAGCTCAAGTGAGGCAGTAAGCGATCGAATCGTGACGACCCATTCCTTGAATGCCCGCCTATGAGCAAACTAGGAGAGTGTGCTCCTGATCCACTGGCCAGGTCTAATCACGACCTAAGGGAAAAGATAGTGACTATTGTTGATCGATAAACCCTAGAGAGTGTTTGATGGCTTGAGTGTATGAT
The DNA here is from genome assembly GCA_037367405.1 of Ottelia alismoides. Taxonomy (NCBI): domain Eukaryota; kingdom Viridiplantae; phylum Streptophyta; class Magnoliopsida; order Alismatales; family Hydrocharitaceae; genus Ottelia; species Ottelia alismoides. The sequence goes on along the minus strand of JAZKJV010006799.1, from coordinate 116,506 downwards.
GGATCAAAGACATGCATTTGATCCTCATGTAAATTTGGATATTGATTTTCGAAAAAGGTAAGGTCATGAGATCATGAGAGTAGGAGTGACCAGCCATTTAGAGATATTGGATTAGTTACATCGAATATGGTAAAGTTGGTTACACGTATTCATTGAAAGATATTGGATTAGTTACATCGAATCTCAATATGATTTTAATTGGTTAAGAATGATTGTCATTGTCAATATGAGATTGTATTTGAGCTTATAAAAAGAGGAACAGTCATTGCACAAACGCAACAACCTACGATAATAACAAGAGTGAGGAAAAGAATAGAGTGAGAAAACGAGGAGACTTGCTCTTGTTCTTCTTCTCACTAATTATCTTCTTCGGTGGTCATGAGAGGTGTTTGACCATCGCTATATCACGACTTCTTCTTCACCTACTTTCCATGCTGGTAGATTGTGCATTCCATTTTCTACAGCACTCTCGAGCGCTCCTACCCGAACATGCTATAAAAAATATTTAACGACTTGAAAATATAGACTAGTATCCTACACCATCGAGGACCATTGCACTATAGTTAATGAACTAGGGACGGTCAAAAAATGATGTTAACAAATGAACAAGAATCGAAGAATACACCTTTCTTTCAGTCATGTGACCTGGTATGAGTTAGTGTACGAGCTTTCTTCGTACTAAGTGCCGGTGCACTCTAGTGAGAGAGTAATCACTCTTGGTTACCCCACAGTAATGCTTAGTATTATATCCCCGTTGGTCTTTAGCTCGACTTCCTTCGAATTAGTTAACTGGCTCACAAGTAGACTTCAGTTTGTTATTACATCATCTTGTTATGTGGACATAAATGGAATACCTAAGCAACATCCACTTGTGTTCAACCTTCCATCGATTGAGAAACTTTTGAGAACATGTTTTTATACTCATACATATACATGATGTCTAATGTTTTAATTAAGAACAAATATAATTTTTCGTTTCATATTATATCATTCTATTGTGTTGAATGCATTTTAAATATTTATGTGATATGCATGAGATGGATTTATTGGGTATCCCCATGCCATTACTTTCCAGTATCCTAAGGAAACAAAACAAGGTGTTATAATTACTCTATTGTAAGCAATGAATCACGTAACAACGATTATATGTTGACTTTCTAAAAAAACATTTCTTCTAGTCATTGTTAAATTAACAAAAATTAGTACAATTTCAATAAACAAAAGTCAAAGAACATTCGTCGTTATACAAAAGGATAGCAATGAATATGATATTCATTGTGAATGAAAAAGATCAAAGATGATTTTGTAAAAAATACTATAATATTAAACTAAATGACACATAGACAAATTCTGATTATTATTAGAGATATTTACATTCATAAACTTAGGAGTAATTTTGTAATTACCTCAAAAAAATTCGATAGTCACGAATTACATCCATGACCATCAATAGTGCTTAACTCGTACATAACACACCCGCATGTTAACTTTCGTCAAATTTCCCATTAACTATGATGGAAATCGTCAAATATATACATTTTCTACCATTTAAGTTCCTATTTTCCTCCCCCACCTCATCCTCAACACCCCCTCCTCCTCCCCTTTCTCCCCTTGTCGGCCACCTCCTCCTCCCCTTCCTCCCACCGCCGATCACCTCCTCCTCTTCCTCCTTCAGAACCCACCTCCTCCTCGCCTTCCTCCCCCCACTGACCACCTCCTCATCCCCTTCCTCCTCCAGCACCAGCCGTCGTTCACGCTGATCACCCCGTTGCTCATCATCTTCAACCCGATTCTCGTTCCTGCCACCATCACCATCTTTCTCGTAACACTTGGATTCCTGTCCTCCGCTAGGTTTGGTGTCATGACCCTGTCTATGATGTCGTGGTTGTACAGATATGTCACCGAGGGTACCCGATCGGTGCTGACAAGCTCGAATCACCATTGCAAACACCGCTCCGTTGACACCCCCTTTGGGGGTCGAATGTCCTCTTCCTTTCCATAGACGAGGTGGGTCGAGAGGAAAATGCCGAATCCGAGGTGGGTTGAGTCGATATCTCCATCTCCAGCACCTTACGGTTGACTACCCTCTTCCTCTCCATCTCCTCCCAGATGGTCAATGCCCCATCTCCAATAAAAGGGCGGGCATCAACAACAGCAAGGGGAAGCGCATGCTGGAGGCATGGTCGAGCATCTCGGACGTATGGAGACGACATCACGTGAGGATGGGGTAGGTGGTCGACGAGGGGGTGGAGGCTGGTGCTCGATCGTATCTCCAGCAAAATCAAATCCAAATGGTGGCATTGATCTCGAATCAATAGATTCTATACTGCTTCTCAGGGTTGTCGCTCCTCATATGGTCGATCTGATGAACTGAGAACCTGTAAGGAAGATGTATTCATCTCGATTCGTGTAGAATCGAAGCTCAAACAAAACAACAAGTATTTAATACGATCAAGAAAAATCTAAAATTGTGCGCGGATAATCTGAAGTAGCATCAGAATGGTGTGGAAACGAATTGGACGGAAATCAGTAATGAGAGAGTGCGGATTGGAATACCTAATAACATAAAATTGATGGAATAGAAGGTGATCTCTGAGTCGAGAAGATCGGAGATGGCATCGGAACAAAACAAAGGGGTAAACTTGTATCGAAAGCACCTGGAGACCGTTCCTTTTGCTGGAGGTCTAAGATTAGGGTTGGGCATTGGGCTGGGCCGGCTCGACCCGGCCCAAAATCCGACCCGTATAACCCGACCCAAACCCGAACTCGAAATTTAATGGGCGGGCCGTAGGCCCTAAAATGAGCCCATATTGATTATCGGGCTGGGTTTGGGCCTGAGAATGCCCAAACCCATTAGCCCGATAGCCCGAACCCATTCTAAAGCAAGTATATTCATATCTAGTACGGTATAATTATATCAATTATATTCATGTTCATTCCAAATACCATGTTTTAACTTTAATATCCTTATTCGAGTGTAGAATAAATGCTTAGACACATGAATAATCATATCCATTAGTGGATTGAGGATATTATTACATTAATATACAAAATTATTACATTAATACGCAAGAATGGAATCTGTGTCCTCAAGTGTTACAACATGTACAACTGTAAGTAACCAATATGTATTTGATCATAGTGCATGCATCTACAATAGAATATGTAATGGTGAATTGAATGGTGGTTTAAGTCGCCATATTTTTACCACATTTGTATTTTCAACATACAACTAATGTTAAAATCACAAATTAGTTAGCATGCTTTATAGTTTTAAACATGCACACATGCATTAGTAACCACACAAATACAAGAAGAATGGAAGACATGATATTGGTATACATAGGTGTTAAATTGGGCCGGCCCGACCCGAACCCGACCCATTTTTTTTGGGCCAGGTTTGGGCTTGGGCCTAATTTTTGAAAATAAAATGGGTCTAGGCCCAACCCGTTAGCCCATATTCTAAAACGAGCTTGGGCCGGGCCAAGGCGAACCCGGCCCAAGCCCGGCCCATGCCCAACCCTATCTGAGATAGCCTGACGGTGATCAGCGAATCATCACCGCCATCTGGACTCCAACGAAGACCATTGAACGGATAGACCTGGCCAAATCGCGAGCCTGACCGGCTCATGAGCCGGGCCGAACGGGTCGAGGTTAAAAAACCTTTGTCCAAGGCCCGCCCATGGGCCAGCCCATGGCCCATTTAGGTCCTTTTTCACGGCAGACCCTGAAATCTTTCGAAATTACCTCTACGACCTTTGAAACATCCTAATTCCTCCCACGACCCCGTAATCTTGCTAACCCTTACCCTACAGACCCTGTGGTTAAGCTCCATCCATTTACCCGTTAAAACTAACCGAATTCTGTTATAGGGTTTTACATTATACCCATTTTATTTGTCAAATTTACATTCAATGCCATTCTTCCTCTTTCTCCTTCTGGTATCTGTTTCCCACCCCTCGCCCTCGGCCCTCGCCCTCCTCGCCGTCCTCCTCGAAGCCCCAACCCCCGCTGCGTCACCCGAAGCTCCAGCTGCGCCGCCTGTAGCACCTCCTCTGCCCGCGGCCTCCCCTTCTTGAGCTCCCCACCCACCGCTCGAAGCACCCCCGGCCACTGCCTCCCCCATCCCAAAGCTTCAGCTGTGCCGCCCGAAGCCCTCCTTCCCCGACTGCATGAACCCCCTCCCCTCCCGCCATCCCGAAGCTCCAGCTGCGCCGCCCGAAGCCCTCCTTCCCCGGCCGCACGAACCCCCAAACCCCTTCCCCGCCCGAAGCCCCTCCTCTGCCCTCCGATCTGAGCTCGAAGCCCCCTTCCCCGCCCTGCACCATCACCAGTGTCCCTTCCCCCAAGCAACCACCCGATCCCTCACTCCTCCGCTCCCTCCTCGCCCGCTCCTCCTCCCACTCCGCCCCTCTTCCCTCCCGCCTTGCCTCCCTCCGCCGCCTCCGCTCCCTCTCCCTCGACTCCGACCGCGCGCGCCTTCTCCTCTCAGACTTCCGTTCCGCCATCCTCCACCTTGCCTTCGGAGAGGGTCAACATCCTGATATAGCCATCGAGTCCCTGCCCTCCTCTCCACCATCACCTTGAGCGATTCGGAGTGCTCCGATGTTGCCGCTCGGCCGGACCGCGTCGCGTGGCTGTTCAGCTTGTTGACGCATGAATCCACGGAGGTAAGGGCAAGCGCATCGGCATTAATTGAGGCGATGTGCTCAGGGACGAGATCGGCGGAGCTGAAGGTGACGATGGGGGAAGCGGATGGGGTTATGGAGGGCCTTGGCGGGGGAGTGGAGGAGAGAGCGGATCTTGAGAGGGCGTTGGCGGCGTTGGAGCTGCTGTGCAGTATAGAAGGTGGGGCGGAGGCGATGGGGAGGGAAGGGGCGGTGGGGACGATGGTGGGTGTAATGGAGGCTAGGGCGTGGGACCGGGCGACGGAGCACGCGACGGCAGCGTTGGTTGTGGTGTGCGAGGTGTCGGAGGCGGCGAGAAAGGAGGCAGCGGAGAAGGGCGTCGTGCCACACCTGCTGGTGATGGAGAAGGAGCGAGGACTTCTCTTGGTTAATTCTAGCCGCCCGATCTTGGATTGGTTAGATTAACTCGTTTTTAACCAAGGAAGTTAACTCCAGATGTGTCAGTTTAACGGTGGGGTTCGTGGGGTAAGACGGTGCAAGATTACGGGGTCGTGGGAGGAATTAGGATGTTTCAAAGGTCGTAGAGGTAATTTCGAAAGATTTCAGGGTCTGCTGGGTAAATATCCCTTGATTTTTTAATGATATTTAATACATATAGATGATTTTATTAATATCAACTATACTTTATATAACTAATATGCGTAGTTTACATGTAAACTATTGAATTTTTATTTAAAACTAGTGTCATAAATGAAAAACTTAAAGCATATCATATTCATACATGTATAATTTGACATATATTTATATATATTTTTATTTTTTGCGGGCTGGACCGGGCCGACCCATGGTTAAATCTCGAAGTCCAAGTCCGGCCCATGAGCGGGCTGGGCGGGCGGACCCCCAGCCCGTTGGTCAGGTATAACGACGGAGAACAACCTAGAAGCATGAGCTTCTACCGCCTGAAGCAATTTGTGAAAGAACACCCTCTGCTCCATATTGTATAACAACCATTGGATCCGCTGAAGCAGGGAGATCGTGGGTTTTTTTTTCCTTTTTTTCTTTTTACTTTTGGTTAACTTCAACCGTTAGATCGTGGATTGATTAGATTAACTCAGTCGTATGGATTAGTTAAAGAACTAAACTAACAGAGAGTTATGAGTGTAAAATGGATCGCTTATTCAAAGTCCTAGGTGTAATTGTGAACCATCGATGATTCTTGAGATAATTACAAAACTATTCAGAATTATAGATGTAAATATCCCTATTTATTATATTCATGTTATTCGGTACAAAAGCCATTCAAACGTCGAAGTATTAGGCGTGTTTCTTTGAAACTTATGTTGATATATCCGATATTATATAATGGTGTCCAACAAGCTTCCATATTTAGTCAACAAAAGACAACTACGACTGCATGAAAGAGGGAAACAGCAAAGATATATAAGATAAATAAAAAAAGTAGATGCCAAACTAAGTGGACCTTTTCATCCAAAGTTCTAATTAGTTTCGTCATTTGCCTTTGTCATGTAATAATCACACGGTTTTACACTAATACGACCTTTTTAAGCTCTAAAGCACTGAGCTGTCTTTCGTGTTGGCATCGTCCTTTGCACTCCAATTGCATATTCTTGGTGGGAAGTAATACAAATGGATGGAGACAAAAAAACATACAAAATTAAGCAGTAGAACCCTAGAAAACATTACGTCAGTTTAAGATAAGATGCTAATATTATAGGAGAAGGAGTACGCAGTTCGTCTGTATATAACATATATGTTGACATCCTTTCAACCATGTTTTAAAAAACCGGATCGGACCGGCCGGTCGGATTGGTCGAATCAGGACCAACTCCGATCTGGTCAGTTTCGGCCGGTTTTTTTAATTAATTTCAATAAAAACATATTAAATAAAAAATCGGGTCCGACCCGGGTTGACTTGGATGGTCGGACCGAGATGACCCGGATTGACCCAATTTTGAGGGTTTGGTAATTTTAAAAAAAGATTTAAATAATGAAATAATGGGGTTTTTATAACGTACGCCCTTCTTAATTTCAGTGATATAAGGTATGTCCCTCTCTTTTTTGGAATATAGGTTGTGCCGATACTTTCTTAAAGTAATTTTCTAGAAGCAACTATAAATAAATGGTTACAATATTATATTCATATATAATTCTAGAAAATGTGACTAACTTTGCATAGTTTTACTCGAAATAGGCAATCATGTTATTCTATTTAAAGATTTGTAATTTCTAATGATTATTTCATTGATATTTAAATACATACTTACATATATGTATCCGATTTTATTGGTTCAAAAAATCGGTTCAACAGTCTGACCAGTGTATTAAGTCCGGTCTGATTGTTCCGAGTCGACATGAGTGATGATGTCATGCTGACGTCATCACCGGTCCGATCCGTTCGGACCGACGACTCGACCCGGTTGGACCAAATCGAAGACTAACCGGTTCAATGTCCGGTCCGATTTTTAAAACCTTGCTTTCAACTGCTTATTCGTCTCGAATTTTGAAGATGCACATGTTCGAAACGTAGAGCCACTTGCGCTCACGCATCCCGATGCAGATCAATGGCCGAGGTGACGATGGATACGTAAGTTACATGCAGCTCACCAACGTACACTACAACAATTAGCGTTTATTTTAAATCCATTGCTAAATCGTTAGCGATGAATATAATATTTTGCTAAATAATTTTTTTACTGGAAATTAGCGAAGAAAGTCGTATCCATTGCTATATCATTCGCAACGCTCAATGCAGCAGTGTTCATCTGATGCTATTTTTCATAATTGGAGCTCAACATAGCAATGCTTGTTTTTTTTATATGATGGCACTTTCTTTCATATAATCTATCTACCATAAGAGCGAATGCATTCTTAAACTATCTGGAATATCTTTAGTCTAGATCTAAAGCATTATCTAGAAGAATCAAGCACGAAAACTAGCGAGATTCGAGACCTAATTAGAGCTGCTGAAAACCATCCAAAATGCTTAAACTCGAGTAGTCAAATTTCAGTTCACAACACTTACAACTCGCTCTCACTATTCACGATCATTCTATGTGACTATGTTCGAGGTGTTTCGGTCTCGATTTGCTCCATGAAGAAGTGAAGAAGAAGCATGAAGAGGATCAAAGGATATCACTTAAGCGGCTTTGGTAGAAGTTCACTTCTTCTCCGCTTCTACGAGCGGGAGAGATGATGGTGTTACAAGATACTAACCAAGATAACCGGTTCGCCATTGGATGGTTTGGACCGTACACATCCTGTTAAGTTTTCTCCTGTGAAGACTGATTGGTTGTGTATATGCATGAATCAATCTCGTTGATATTACTTTCCCTGTAACCATACTTAGTATGTTGAATCAATTTCGGTGTAATCTACTTTGTGACATCTAAAAAAATCTTGTTTTCGATTTATTTATTTATTTATTGTGAATAGGTGTATTATTGTTACCTTAATTTATGAAATTTCAATAATGGCTGGTTTATGAAATTTCAATAATGGTTGGTAGTGGACTTTTCTTATAATAAAGCCACTTGTGAAATTTCAAAGGCTACAATTATTATATTTATTTATGTATTTATTTTGATTTGTCAAATTCTTCCCGCAAGTTGCTAACCGTAGTGCCATGTGAAATAATTACAACTTGACTTGTTAAATTTATTCACGTGGAATTATACATACACACATATATAACACGAATATATTATATATAATCATCTCCATGATATTTAAAAAAGGGCATATATTGTCACCTTGTATAATCATGTTAAATATCTGTTAGCTTTGGACCTAAGATGATGAATTATGTAGCGGTAGTATCAATGCCATTCCTTATATTTTGTAGGCTCTAAGCAAAAGAAAAAAAGCGTGCCATTACCAAAAAATCTTAATAACAACAAAATGTCCCGAGTGTGTTTACTATCAAGTACAAAATAAGAAATTCTATTTCTCGAGAACAATCGCTCAATCTCATTAAATTTTCAGTTTTAGCATTGAGTTGTTCACCGAAATTTTGAATCTATAATGACCATTTTTCGATGAGTTGTTTCACCAAAAATTCGATTCTATACAGGTGCACTAGGACTGACACTATTTTATCCTTAAACTAAAAATCAGATCACGTGTAAAGCTGGGCCACTAAAGTTAATGGGCCATGGGCAATTGCACTTCGAAACTATGCTCGAGCAGCCCTGGGTAGTATTGTAGCACACAATTTTCAAAAAAATTTGTTAAAATCCATTAAATTTAACATCGTCGATTATAAGTCATTAATGTGGAAGTTTATAGTTGGGAACAAATTATACAGACTTTTTATTTCGTCTCTCTTCGACCAATGCATGAGTAATAGGCATGGAAACTATTGGCAAATACATATATATGTGCCATCCCATCCTATCCATTTAAATAGAAATAAATATATTGAGGATATGAAAAATATGTTACCATATTCTTAAAAACGGATAGTGATTTAAAATGGACACCCGATCGAGTACATATAATATCAAAAAATACTGCATATATTAGCTTAAATTTACATGTAATGAATACTTTACACATGATATAAATATATTGAGTATATGAGTTTATTCCATAACAATCATATCAAATGTGGTGAAAGAATGTACAGAGATATGTTACATAGAGTTAAAAAGAAATATGCAACTATATTTATATATGAAAGTGAATATGTAACACCCCAAATCCATAGTGTCACATCTAAACGAAGTCTGGGTGTGGTTTATAAGTGGTGGGGATTACTAGTTAACAACTTGAGTTTAAGCATTTTGGATGGTTGTCAACGGGTCCAATTGGGCCCGAACCCAACAAGTTGTCAGGACCAGTTTTCCCCCATAACGGACCGGGGACCTAAGCTCAAGACATTACAAATGATATCAGAGTCTATTTCCCTATGATAGTGGAAATGGCTACACGAGAGGTGGAGCCGCCCCTACAAAAAGATAGGAGGAAATAGCTACCCGGAACGTGCAACCGCCACTGTCGCTAGGAACAAGTGATGGGCCATGTCGTAACGAGAACATTGTGAATATAAGTGAGGGAGGTTGTAACACCCCAACCTCAAATATAGTGCCATACCTAAAACTCATAAAGTGTGGGTGTGAGATTTACATATATGAAAATAAGATCTATATTTATATCCATATAAAAATATCAAAAGTTATATAAAATGAATACGGTCATGGATCGGATATAATTAGACAAAAAAATCAATCCTTTTTTACTTTTGGAAAGCAGAGAGAGAAAAAAAGCCGCTTTTCACGTATACTGATGATGATGATGATGATGGGCACCAAAGAATGTGACGGCTTCCATTCCTCCACTACTCTCTGCCATTCTTCTTTCTCAGATACACCACTCTTTCTCTAGTTCCTCCCCCCATTCCTTTCCTTTCCTTCCACTCTCTCTCTCTCTACATGGACAGAGCTCCTCTGCTCCTCCCACCCTCTTCTCCACTTGGGTAGCTCAGCTGAGAGTCGACCCAACTGGGAGATGGGATCGGAGGGGAGCTGCGGGTGTCTCGGGGCGCTCGCTCGAGGGCTCAGGGGGAGCGCCAAGGCGTCGCCGGTGAAGAAGGGGTCACCGCCGGGTACATCTGATTTTCTGTAAAGAAAAATCGTTTTTTTTTATTTGGTCGCGGGGATTGGGGAAAGGTGAGATTTTGAAATGTGAGTACTCGTCAAAATGGGTTCTTTTGGGTTGATTTGTGGGATTCTAGTAGAATTGGCAATCGCGTAAGTGCGAATTTGGGTAGTTCTTGTGGTGTGTCCTGTGGGGATCAGTATGAACATAATCATGATCATCATCAGCTCGTTTTGTGTAGATTTATTCTATTGGTCGTTTAAGATTCCACTTGTGCTTAGAGTAAGTGCAATTTTCACCGAAGGAGGTGTGGAATGTTGAGTTATCTGATCATCAGAAGTGGGGAATTTATGTGAATTGCTGGTGTTAAATATTTCCTGGTTTTATGATTGAAATATTGTTAATTGTGAGAAATTTCAAGAGTTATTTCTGACGCCTCTTGTGGAGTTTTACATAGTGGTTTTTCCAGAGCGTCATGGTATTCCATATCGTATTTGAACCTTGATATAATACCAAATTCTATATTTTTGATATTTGCCTGTGAAAGAAATTATTACTAAACACCTGGTATCCTGTAACAGGCATTTTCTAACAGTTGATTCAGGGTGAGAATACATAGATAATCTGTTAAGATTCCTGTTTGTAAATGCAGTTAGCGAGGTAACTTACTTGAACGCCAGCAACCGCAAACTTGCAACAAATGAATCTAATCTGTCCAACGAGAATGTTGAGAATTCGATATCAGGGAGGAATGATCTGCATCAGCTGCTTCCATTTACATTTCAAGAACTAAAAACCGCGACGATGAACTTCAGACCAGACAGTATTCTTGGGGAAGGAGGATTTGGCTTTGTTTTCAAAGGCTGGATAGAGGAAAACAGCACGGCTCCTGCAAAACCAGGCACGGGTGTTACGGTTGCTGTGAAAAGCCTCAAGCCGGATGCTCTCCAAGGCCACAGGGAATGGGTGGTTAGTCCTCTTGCTAATCGGAATATGGTATTGGAATGTATATTGCATCATGATGTATTATTACCATTATGTGCAGGCAGAAGTAGATTTCCTTGGGCAGCTGCATCATCCTAATCTTGTCAAGCTTATTGGTTATTGCATTGAGGATGATCAGAGATTACTGGTCTATGAATTTATGGCAAGAGGAAGTCTTGAAAACCATCTGTTCCGAAGTAAGGTTTCGATACGTTTGTTTGCAAATGATTTCATCTCATGTACTTGTTATCATGCCAGTTCCCAGACATGGATAAAATACATAACTAACTAACAATCATGTCCTCAGCAATCATAGTAAACGTAGTTCAAGACAGTCGCGGAGATCGCCATACACAGGAGAAGACCCTATGATGTCAGATCTTGCTATTAGATTTGTCAATGAGTACACAAGGTTCGGGGCTCGCTATATAATCCCACCAACACAATTATAACCAATACGAGACTAAACACATCACAATGCATAACCAATGGATTTACCCTAAAAAATAACCAACCAATTGACTTAGCCCTTCGTGATTCACAGCAAGGGTTGTACATCATATGGAAAGATTATTGAAATTGCTCGAGTTGAATTTATTAGCTAAAAAGGTCTACATATAAAAAAATGCATATAGTGGTAGCTCTTTCAAAAATGTAAAGGAAATCTAACCAGGATAGTTGCACATTGGGTTTGGATGGATACGAAGGTTATCTTACCATTGATGTAAAGCTCTTAGTGTCAAGTAGAAAGGAAGTTTTTTATAGAAATGTTAGAGTCGAGTTTTGAATGAGTAATTGGATCTTGTCACGATCCATGTCTCTGTTTTTGTTTTGTCCTTAGGATTTCTAAAAAAGGAATCCATCGTGTGCAAGGACGCTATGCCTCTCACACGTGCACAACACATGATCCTCGCCACTTCCATGGTGCTTTCTCGTCATTGTGCTATCATTGATGGTCTTTTTTGTTGCTTCTCCCCTTTTTTTGTCTTGACATGTGGCATATTGGACCCAAAACAAACGAAATCATTGGACCAAAAGCCTAAAAGGGATCAAGACCTACTTTACTTCTTCTGCAAGAATAATGCAATGGAGGCTATGGTTTTTCCATCCATGTGTCATCATTGTTGGACTTTGATTGCTAGTGGTGGAAGTAGTGGACAATGGAGCATCGATTAACATTGAAGATTGATATTAAAAACAATCACATTGCTCTAGAGTAATGGAAGAAAAGGTTGGAGAGTGGCATTACTAGAGTGTCGACGACTCGATGCAGGAGATCACAGGAATGCTGGTGATACTCCTTATGTTTGCACTAAGTGATGATGGCGACGAGGTTGAGTTGTCATTAAAGATGGTGTTACCTAGAGATAATGGGTTTCTTGGAGAGCTTTGAAGTGCTTGGAGGCAAGGTAGTGTACGACTAAAAGTTGATTGCGTATGTGCAATCAAATCGCCTCCACCAACATGGACTTTAAATAATAAAAGATATAATCTAACATGGCTGGAATTTCTCCCTCAAACCATGTACTCAATGTCAAAGAGCTTCAAAAAAATGTACTCAATGGCAAAGGGAGACTGCTGGTAGTCGACGAATCTTTCAAGCAACCGTTGTAGTTGATCAGTTGCTCAAACATATTGGTCTTTAGTAATCGATCATCTATGGTTGAGTTAAAGTTGACCTTCAACCCAACTGCTTAATGGCTCATTGGTAGCCAACTAGTTGTTAGAGCAATTGTTGGTAGTCGATAAGTTGATTTAGCACAATGATTGTTGGTAATTGACCAACCATGATCGAGCTAAAGTTGGCCTCCAACCAATTTGCTCAATGGTAAAGGACAACCTCTAGTATTCAACCAGTCACCCGGGCATCCATTAATAGTCAACCAATTGCTCAAGTGTAGGCATCATTTGAAATTTTCCTTACGAATGTAATATGAGGGCAACATGGAAACCGTGACATTGGTTGGGATAGTTACTTCAGTGCTTACAAATGAATTTGATTAAATGTTTACTTATGAGTAGCGTTGCAAAAGTCAATATTTAGTATTCAATCGGAGAGGTCACTAAATAAATATTAAATGATATCAGGGAAACTACTTGGGAATTACTCGATTATATATTTATTATTTTATTAAATATAAAAAGGGTTTAATGGGGCTACCCCAGAGGGGAGCCAACTTGGCACCCATACACTTAATTTTCTCCTCTTTTCTTAAGGTATTTTCTGCAAACACTTGGGGTATTTAGATCACTATATGACACCATGTTTTCTTTCAAATTTCGTGTAAAACAGACATTCCTGACCCGTCTACAAGCATGCCAAAATTTAACAGTCTCAGAATTGATGAAATCGGTCCATTAGATGGACGGGTTAGGAAAGGTTTGTTTCACACAAAAATTGAAAGACAGCGTCATTTAGTGGACTAATCTTCAAGTGTTTTCAGAAAACACCTTAAGAAACTAAAAAAATAAGGGTAGGTATAACCAAGTTGGCTCCCTCCTGGGGTAGCCCCATTAAACCGCATAAAAATCATATAAAATATATACATATGGTCGCCAGTTAACAAGATAAAGTTTCCAATAGGATCTTAGACAAAGTTAAGATGCACAAATTGGTGGGGCTTACTACCAAAAAGAAGCAATTCATCGGACCTTCTATTTGATCATGGTAGTTGAAGCATTTTTTAAAGATGTCAAAAGGAAAACAAGGCGAGGATTTGACATTTTTGGTGATATTTGGATAAATCAAAACCTTTGAAAAGAAAAGAATAAAACAAAAACAAAAAAATATGTTTTCAACAGTCAACCAATAGTTGGCCAGTCGGCCAAATAGTCGAACTGACTATTCAGTCAGAGATCAAATATTGATTATTCAGTCGGTCATCTCCCCACCTCATAGTTGGACCGGTTACTAGGTTTAGTCGGCCGACTATTGCGACGGTGCTGATAACGCAGTGGATGATGAGGGCCATGAATCGGTGTTAGAGAGCTTGCATTCTAGATCAACTGAGATGAGGTTTCGGTGCTGATGAGATTGTCATGAATCTTGAGATTCTGTATATTCATATTCCTTGTATATTATCAAATTTTAGATATCTGGGAAAAGCCGATTTTAGGGTTATTTTTAGTTTGAATTTTGATTCAAGATCTAATTATCCATCTGAATACATAAATCTAACAAAAAATGTTATTTTTTTTGTAATATAGGACTTTTATTCATTTGGAAGGTTGAGTCATATGTACGTAATTAAACTAGGAGAGGTAATAATGGAACATATTAAGGAGTCGGGTTTTAATAAATATGATTTTGTCAACAACTATGTTATGAGTATCAGAAGCAAACACACACAAACACGATCAAACAAGCAAATACACAAGCACTTGGATTTACAAGATTTATCCGTAACCGGGCTACGTCTTTAGGAACAATCGGTTTCACTATTTGTGGAGAAGAAAGTACAGAAAGCCCTAATCCTATGAATATGAATACCCATACATAAAATTAGCTTTGGACGGGGATCTGATGCAGTGAGATCCCTTGTTGGATGGTTCTTCAACTGGGTTTGGCAGAACTGATTGTATGATTATGATTCAAGTCATATCAACATGTTAAAATTAGTGGTATATCATATCATAATAAACATATGCAGTTCATATGGTCTTAACTTACTGGGTTTAAATTACCAGGTAACTCGTATTAATGGGTGGTATTTTTTTATTGTAATCTCTAACTGATCTTTTTCTGAAAAGTAAGTGCTTTTGCTCACCTATTCTCTTGCTATGCAGATCCTACGTCTCAGTGTGCCATAAATTTTAATTTTCTGGGATGCATTTCTGCATCTGGCATTTGTACAACTACTAGCATATAAAGAGATGACACAATGTAGTGTGGCACACACTGGAAGAGATATTCCATAGATTAACTTACAAATTGAACCTTTATGTTCAAATTATATAATTTGTTGTTACTTGCAGTCGAAAGTTTCCCCATTCTCATTGCACTCGAAGTGGATAAACGATTACTTAGGTTTGTATACGTTTATGTATGATGAAGAATTCAAAGGTCAACCTTGTAATTTGATTGATGTAAGCTAGAAAATGCTACCGTCTTTCATTGAATGTCTGTCTGACCGATTGTATCCGTTAAAAGAATTTGTTTGGTAGTTTCACCTCTAGATGCATTTTCGTGTCCCTATTTTTCAGGCTTTATAAACAATTTTCCAATCTTGACGCTTGTAAATTTGTTTCTATGATTTCTAATCAAAAGGGAAGATCGGGTTTTTTGGGGCCCTACTGTTCCACCTCATCCACATGCTTGCAAGAAGCATTTGATTTGTTTTCATCTAGTTTTTTGTCCCATCTACAGTTGTTGCGTATGTATTTCTGTTCCACTCATTTAACTGTTTTTACTGTTGAAGGGGCTCTGCCACTTCCGTGGCTGAACAGAATGAAGATTGCACTAGGAGCTGCTAAGGGTTTAGCCTTCCTTCATGGGAATTCGAAACAAGTTATTTATAGGGACTTTAAGACATCTAATATTCTTCTGGATGCTGTAAGTTAGTGCATATTTCATTTAGTCTCAATAATATATTACCTTGTATATATATTACAAGGCTTTGTTGTTGTAATATATTATCTGTACAAAATGCTTTAATCTCAGTTTAGCTGCCATCTTCCAGGAGTATAATGCAAAGCTGTCAGACTTTGGGTTAGCAAAAGCTGGGCCGCAGGGTGACAAAACACATGTTTCGACAAGAGTTGTCGGAACTTATGGGTATGCTGCACCGGAATATGTGATGACAGGTAACAGTTATGGCGCCGATATAGCAGCCGTCAGCCAAAATCATTACCAATTATAGATAATAGTACACAAATGCACACACGCATCGAGTTGGATCAGGTCTTGCCTAAACCATGATGCAACTTAATTATGTGAAATAGGAAAACTCTCAATCAAACAGATCCATTGCACGATATACCCAATTTGATCCAGCCCATCCAAGTTAGGATACACCAGTTTTCTATACCATTTCAAGGTGCTGGATTTATTCACCAAGAAATATTAATGATTCTGTCAAAATGTAGTTTACAGAAAAAATATCAAAGAATTGAATTGATCTAACTTATGACCAAGGCTTTTAAAAAAACGTGAGGCAGATCGAGTTAGTTTTCCATCATCAAGGCTAGGCGTAAGCCTCCGGTTATAAGGAAAATACTCGTAAAAACTATTAGTAAACATAACTATATTGTCGGAAAATTCCAAACTTCAAATATTCCAAAGTATATTATCAAAATAGGTTTAATGGGGTTACCCCCTTGGTGGAGCCAATTTAGATACCTCCACCTTTTTTTTGAATTTCGTAAGGTATTTCCTGAAAACACCTGTTGGGATTAAGTCCACTAGACGACAACATGTTGTCATTCAAATTTCGTGAAAAACAGGCATTGCTAACCCGCCCATTTATAAGGGGTTAACTTCAACAATTTTGATACCGCTAAAATTTCACAAGCTTGATGGAAGGAATATGAGCCTCGAATTGAGTTGAAATTTGAATGAGAATATGTTGTCATATAACGATTTAAATTCCCCTGTTATTTTCAGAAAAGACCTTAAGAACTAAGAAAAATAAGGGTGGGGGTAGCCAAGTTGGTTACTGCTAGGGCTAGCCCCATTAAACCCTATCAAAATACTGCATTTGAATATTCTCAAAATTGAATATATGTACACAATATACCATATTAACCACATGTATTTCTTTAAATTTGTGATTATGTAATATTCATACTGCAAAATTGTAAGTTCCTTACATTGTTACAAAAAGGTTCAGTCCCTTGAACATATACCATGCTCGTTGTAATGATACGAGCAATAGAATATCATTTGTTGATATGAAATTGTTCATACTAACTAAAAACAATCACCATAACACTTAAACAATTTTTACAATGCAATCATGGTTGTAAATTTGTAATATAACTGTATAATATATATTTGTATAATATATATTTATGAATTAATATGTTTACCGTCTAACATATAATGACACTATAATATATCTTGTGTCTGTTACTAACATACACATATTTGAGGAAATGTGACTACCATATATGATTTGACTTGTATGCTTGATTCAATATATTAAATTCGATACTAAGATGTTACTAACAATATAATATACGTTTACGTTGTGATTATTACTAGTATATTTGTGACAAACATATAGTTTATACAAAAAATATCGTAAAAGTCTAACTTCACCTAATTTATTATTTATTTTTCAAAGAAAAAGAGCAGACCGAGGTGACGCATCGGAAGTGCCTTATCGCCTCAGGGCGCCTCTATACCTCTCGGGTCTGTAAGGCTTATGCCTCAGTCAGTGCTTCGAGCTGTGTTTTTTAAAGCCTTGCTTGTGGCGGCACGATGGCTATCATTACTACATGGAAGAAGGTGGTTGTTTTAGATATTTCGTTATTCAAGTATTACGCATAGCATATGGGTCCTTGTACAATTCCACAAGTTAACTTGTGCATGTCGCAATTCTAAGCAATGTGGAACATGATAAGAAAACAAAGTCCACTAGGATCTCAGAGAAATCCCATTACCTATCTATGCATAATTTCAACCGGGTTTCTTCACCATCTAAATTTTGTGGATGAAGCCATGCATTCATTACCAATACTTGCTTTGTTGTGGTGAGTAGGAAACTGCAGAGGTGAGAGGTCTAACCATTATAGATGAGCACCTAAAAAGTAAGCCGGCTGGAATACTCACAAAGTGTAGAAATGGTGGGATTGCTTCTTGAAAACTTGGGTTTAGCATTCTGTATGGTTATCAATGGTTCTAAGTTCCAACTGGGCACGAACCAACGAAGTTGCAAGGGTCAGTGACCTTCAATAATGGCTCGGGTCTAGGTTCAGATGTTAAAAAATATGCACTGCCTTTCAAAATACATTTCTTTGTAGCAGTTGATTCCTTGACAACATGCATGGGGGTTGCTTGGCAATAAGATTTTATTAGCGGTTTCATCACAAGTTCGGAAAGTGCAACATTCATGTGTCTTCAATGCAGTTGATGCAAGTTTCTTTGCAAGGGATGGATGGAAAAATGCTATGAAGCTTTCTTTGGGAGATTTGCCGCACCTTTTTATTGACATATTTGAGTCCATTTTTGTAAATACTAGGTTAGGTGTATAGTTATACCGAGTGTGCCCGTACTGCATGCAATCCCTGATAATTCTTGGTGTATACCTTACATAGGTTTGGCCTTGGGGAATTAGATGCCTATGATCTATGGGCAAGAGTGGAGATTAAAGGGGTAGATACCTTAGTTTCTGTCGAAGGACTTTTGTGGGTGCGAGGGGCACCCTCTTTCCCAAAGGGGTGATAGAAGTTATCTTTAGGGGCCTTTGTTGGCACTCAACACTTGGATAGATTTCAAAGGTTATTCGCATTGCTCACAAACATGAGGTTTTCGTTGCTCATTGCTGACACACCACTTTTAAGGGAAAATAATGAATTGTATTCTCATGAGGCCCTAGGATTCTCTTATATAGAGGAGATATATGTTGAGTAAATTACATAATGAAGACAAAGAATAGAAAATATATAAAAAAGATAAAAGATAGAAAATTTCTCAACACTCAATCTGGAGCATAGATATCAATCATGCTCAGCTTGGAACAATATCTCTGGTAAGGCCCTCTGGCTAGGGCCTTGGTAAGTACATCTGTTGTCTAATCTCCTAAGCTAACATGAGTAGTGGAGATAAGGGAAAATAATGAATTGTATTCTCATGAGGCCCTAGGATTCTCTTATATAGAGGAGATACATGTTGAGTAAATTACGTAATGAAGACAAAGAGTAGAAAATATATAAAAGAGATAAAAGATAGAAAATTTCTCAACACTCAATCTGGAGCATAGATATCAATCATGCTCAGCTTGGAACAATATCTCTGGTAAGGCCCTCTGGCTAGGGCCTTGGTAAGTACATCTGTTGTCTAATCTCCTAAGCTAACATGAGTAGTGGAGATAAGGCCCTTCTGTATCATGTCTCGAGTATAGTGACAGTATAATTCAATATTCTTGGTATTCTTATGGAAGGTTGGGCTGTTGGTGATGAAGAGATCAGTCTGGTTGTCGCATTGGAGGTGCATGGAAGAGGTACGTCAACAGTTAGGTTAGTAAGAACAGATCTGACCCTATCATTTCTTTGCTAGCCTTTGCCATGGCCCTGTATTCTGATTTTGTGTTGGATCTGTCAACTATTGTCTGCTTCTTGCTCTTCCATGATACCAAGGAACTTTCTATGAACACTACGAAGCCAAAAGTAGACTTTCTGTCCTTCGGACAACCTGCATAATCTGCATCTGCACATGCTGTAACTGCAAGGGATGTACCTCTTCTAAATAGAAGACCAGTGCCAGGTGAGGCCTTCAGATACCTCAGAATCATATGGACTGCATCCAAGGTTTTAAAAAGCGTGAGGTGTTTCGATGTGTTTTCCCAGTATTGCCTCGAGGCGTAAGCCTCACTTGTGAAAGAAATTTTTTCATAAAACATAATAATTAGTTGTAATTACAATATTCAAGTTCTAGAAATTAAATAGTTATGATTAAATACATAACTCCATGACATTTCAAGGCTAATATCATGGTTTAAACATCCAAATTGTTATATAACTCTCTTTTTAGGACTCTAAATCTGTAAGGAGTCAAGTAAGTATGGATATGCAAGCATAATAATGAGTAACTCTTCGTAAAATTTAAAGTCTTGAATAAAATTTAACTAGGGACTAGATGTAAACAAGAGACATAGTAAAGAGTAGATGCATTAGATTTAAAGACTCAAGACCCATATTTTTGTTCATTTTGATTTATAAAGACCGTGCATAACAAAGTAAAAATAAGCTTAATACTTTAATAAGCTAAAAAAATGCATTTAAGTGAATTGTGAGCTTAAGGACTTTAGTGTACTTGTTTACGAAAGATGAAAAGCCCACAATCAAAAAGAAAAGAAAAAATATTGTAGAAAAAAAATCAGCACACAAATGAGGCAGCGCCGCGAGGCACGTCTCGAGGCGTACGCCTCACTGAGGTTGCATGAGGCTAAGGTTGCATGAGGCTAAGGTTGCATGAGGCTATAGCCTCTAGGTGTTTTTCCTTGAAAAACACCTCAAGGCGTATGCCTCAGCGCCTCGAGGCACGTTTTTAAAAACAATGACTACATCTATATGTGCATGTCTAGGTTGCTCCATAAACTTACTCACTTTGCTCACTGCAAAAGATATATCTGGCTTAGTGATAGTCACATAAAGAAGCTTCCCAATAAGCTCCATGTACCTCCTCTCGTCGACCTCCTCAATGTCATCGTCATATATCTTCATGCTCGAGTCCATAGCAATAGTGGCAGGCCTGCAATCTTCATGCATATCTCAGAGATCTATAACATATTTCCTCTAAGTCATCACAATACCTCGTTGGTTCCTGTCAAATTCCACTCCAAGGAAGTAGCGTAAACTACCAAGGTTCTTTGTCACAAGCTGCTGACCTAGAAAATCGTTAGCAGCATGGATGCCCTACTCATCATCTCATGTAACAACGATATCATTAACATACACAAGTGTGACAATTGTACCTCTCTGAGTTATGGACAAACATTGAATAATCGACAGTCGATCTCACAAATCCATGTTTCTCTATCAAATTCTAGAGCTTCTGGAACCATGCTCTTAGACTTTACTTAAGGCCATAGATCGCCTTGTGAAACTTGCAAATCTTTTGACACTTCCCTCAAACCCAGGTGGTTGTTGCATGTAAACCTCCTCCTATAGATCACCATAGAGAAAGTCATTCTCCACATCAAGCTGATAGATGGGTCAATCTCGTGTCACTACAACAGATAGAAGTACCACTAGAGAGAATATATTTTGATAGTTCACCCCATATATCTAAGTGATCCCATGTGCCACAAGTTCTGCCTTGTAGCGATCTATATTGCAATCTGCTCGGTGATTCACCGTTAGCACCCACTTGCACCCAACGAATGCATCAATTGGAGCTGAAACAAAGGCTCCAAGTGCCATGCGATTGTAGTGCGGCCATCTCATCCTCCATGGCAAGACGCCACTGATTGTCATGGATGGTCTCCTGGGATGTCTGTGGTATCTCCATAGCTGATAGTATCACGGTAAATCTCATGAAATCCTCTGAAAATTTGCTCAAAGAAACTTGAGCTATAAGAAGATATGAAGCACAAGTACGTCTCTGCTTACGCAGAGCAATAGGCACATCGAGATCACATGCCATCTCATGAACCTGTAAGTTTCCCTCTTGAGAGGGCATTTGCTCATCCTGTAAGAAATCCCGCTACATAGACAACTCAATAGTGCCATCAGTAAAAACAATGTGCTCATTACATACCTTAGGCATGCTAGATGATGTGGAAGACATGTGAGCAGGGGGAACATAGCGAGACCTGCAAGTAAACATACGTAGTAAAAACTGAGTCAAGGTGGGTGGTGGTCTACGGGTAACCACAAAAGCAAGTGTACATACTGGAGGTGGTGGTGGAAGCGGCGGTGGTGGTGGTGGTGAAGGAGGTGATGAAGGTGATAGAGCATGTGCAAGAGGTGGTAGAGCTGTAGAAGGTGGGGGCATATAGATCTCCTCATCATAGTCAGATGGGGCTAGTCTGTCACCTGTAGGAGAGAAATACATAACAGACTCAAATAATGTAATATCGGCACTAACAAAGTATTTCCACTGAAGCAGATCAAAGCAATGGTATCCTTTCTGGGTATAAGAGTAGCCAATAAAGACACACTTGACAGTTTTGCGGGAGAGCTTGTCAAGACCAGCCTAAAGATTATGAACAAAGGTCACAGATCCAAACACACATGGTGTAAGGGAGATCAGATCCTTCTTGAGAAATGCAATCGAGAGAGGAACCTTCCTCCCAAAATAGAAGGTGGCATGCGGTTCACTAAGTAGTAGGCATTGAGAATCGCATCACCCTAAAAGAGTGATAAGTACGATTCTGAATCAGAAGGGTTTTTGTCACATCGAGTAAATGATGATGTTTGCTCTTGGCAATATCGTCCCGTTGAAATGTATAGGCATACGAGGTTTGGTGTACAATGTCAAGAGACCTGAGAAACTCGGATAGCTATAAAGTGTAATACTCTAACGCATTATCAAAACACAAATACTAGATAATAGCAGAAAAAATATTCTTTATCTCATTAATAAATGATTTAATGATCGACCCGACCTCAGACTTATTCTTTAATAAAAAAATCCAAGAAAGTCTAGAATAGTCATCTACAATAATCAGATAAAAATGATATCTGTGATGATCAAGGACACGACTCGGACCCCCAAATATCTAACTTAATGAGCTTAAAAAACTATAATTGCTCCGACTCTGACAAGATGGAAACGAAGAACGGTGATGCTTCCTAAGCTGGCAAGCCTCGCACTGGAAGGAAGATCATATAGAAATCTATGGGAGGATATGACACAACCTCTGTAGAGGAAGGTGGTCAAAATGAAGGTGCCATATATACAATGAGACTGATCCAGTAGGAATAGTAGAAGCACCATCATGAGAAGGCTGGACCAGTCTGTAGAGTCACTGCTACTTACAGCTACGTTTAATCACCTGCCCATGAGTATGTCCTGAAACACAAGAGAAGAGGGGTAAAAAAAGGCACGACAATGCAGATCCTTTATAATATGAACAAATAACAAGTTCATCTGAAAATTAGAAGCATATAAAACATTCTGCAGGGGCATGAACGACATCAAATGCACCTCCCCATGTCGTGTGATGTGTAGTGAATCCCATGTACAATGACGACCATGGTTCGAAAAAACACGCCTCGAGGCGAGGCAGTTTGGAAATGCCCCAGAACGAACGCCTCAGATGGTCTTTGAGAGGCGACCGTCTCAGGTGGTTGGAGGCGAGGCAGTCTTTGATGTGTTTTTTATTTCAGATTATTTTTTTCTATAAATCATTTGTCCAATTGGCAAATTTAGATGTTTATAAAGGTCTATTTGTTTAATATAATTATACAAGATGAACGCTTAAATTTGACCACTTTCATGTTCATACTTATCACTAAACATGTCTAGTTATGTCAAAAAGCTCTTAAATTATACCGTTATGAATCCGCAAATATCATTGAAAACATTACTCGTAAACTTATTTTTAAGGAGTGGTCACATAACGAGCTATGTAATATACTGAGAAGTACAAACAAGATAGAATTCATGGGGAGTTTATGTACTACTCTCATACAAACAGATTCATATACTCGAATAGAAATAAAACCCTCAATAAAAAATTTTGCCGGGGGCGCTGCCCTGACACCCCCGCAGGGGGGAGCGCACCTACTCCCCCTAGATCCCCAGGCTCGTTGATCGGGCAAGGAGACTCCCATCTTGTTGGGGTATAGTATGACAGGAAGGGGTGCATACGATGGTTCTTCAACATGGATTAGATGGCTAGAATTAAAGTGAATATTGGATGGAAAATTAGTAAAAAGACATATAATTAGTAAAAAGACATATAAAGTTGTATATCTTTTCTTTCGATGTTTCTATCTTTATAATTTCTTCTTCTATTATAGTGATATATATCATATATCAGTCAGAATATACATAATTTCATTAGTATATATTTTATTGTAGTTTTTATAGGTATTTATCCTTGTAAACTAAGGCTTACGTCTAGGGAAACCACCTCATTCCATTTTTAGTTATTTTAAACCTTGATGACGACCCATCTACTAGGGGGTATAGACTTGTAAGACCTAAAATGGACCCTCTCTCCACACAGATGGTGATACACACCGGAGTCCATGATCCACTCTGTCATATCTGCATTGCTACAACCAGTAAAAGCGTATGTGATCTCTGAGGAGCTCAAAGAGGCTCTACCTGTAGTTGCAGTATCTATGGACCATGTAGTGGTAGTGCCGGCTACTAGAGTCATGATCTGCTGTATACCAGAGACAATGTCATCAAGGCATGGATCTGCTTGAGGAGCTGTTGTGTTTGAAGGCTCAATCTGCTCCGTTACGCTAGCAGATGCAAGGTATCCATGCTTCTGATAGCATGTATCTTCATAGTGTCCTAGATAACGACAGTAGGTGCATGGACCATGATGACGTCAACCATCTCTGCCATGAGAACTACGCCCTTTGAACTGCGTAGAACCCCCCTGCCACGAGATGCAGCCATCGTTGAGGAGGTCTGTGTGGTGGAATCATGTGAGATAAGAAGACTGTTGAGGCGACTATAGACCTCTTCCATGGGAGGTATGGTCGCGCTTATAAGGAGTTGCACGTGTGTGGCCTCATACTCCGGATCCAGAGCTGCTAAGAAAACTCCAACCATTGTAGAGTTCCTATATGCCATCTGCTGCTTTGTGGAAGTGGTGACAAGCATGAAGCTGTGAAGCTTCTCAAACATACTGCGAAGCGAAGAGTAGAACGTATGCAGAGGACAGTCATTTTGCTTGGTCATGTGTATATATATATCAAACTGTAGCTGAAGAATCTTAGACTCATTTTTCGCTTGAACATACGTGACTGCAAGAATATCCTACATCGCCTTGATGGTGGGCTGGTTCACAATATCATTGGTGATCTCTGTGGTGAGTGCCCTATAGAGTCAAACACGTGTGTACGCATCATCTTTCTTCCGCAAAGCATTGTCCCCAGTCTTATCCATGGGCTCGGATTTTATCAGGATGTGCTCCTTGTTATTGCATTGCATAAGATCATAAATTGCATGGATCACAACTCATAGTTGGTCACATCCATCTTGACGATGGGAGCCGGGCCCATGAAGGCACCAGACATAGAGAAAACGTCACCCTTGTTCTCTGACGTGATGAGAAAGAAGGTCAAAGCGGAACTCGACTGGGGAGTAAGACCGATCCGTGTGTGTCTACTCGATCATATAGATGATTAGTTATACGCGCAGACTTATACAACCATCCTCGTCAATCCTTGATCCACGTTAGGGTCGGAAAACATTTATTATATGTCTGAAATCACGTTTTCCAGTCAAAATTAGACCGTTTCAGAGTGAGGAGAGGAGAGAAACCCACCACAGAGGTTGTTGACGACGTACAGTGTAACACACATACCCCAAAACATAGTGCCATACCTAAAACTCACGAAGTGTTGGCGTGGTTTATAAGTGATGGGGATTACTACTTGCTAACTTGGGCTTAAGCATTTTGGGTGGTTGTCAACAGATCTATTTGGGCACGAACCCAATAAGTTGTCAGGGCCAGTTTTCCTCAATAACAGACCGGGGACCTAAGCCCGGGACATTACAAATGGTATCAGCGCTAAATTTCCCTCTGATAGTGGAAAGGGCTACCCGAGAGGTGGAGCCACCCCTATAAAGAGATAGGAGGAAAGGGCTACCCAGAGCGTGCAACCGCCACTATCACCGGGAATAAGTCATGGGCAATGTCGCAACGAGGACGTTGCGAATATAAGTGGGGGAGATTGTAACACCCATACCCCAAAACATAGTGCCATACCTAAAACTCACGAAGTGTGGGCGTGGTTTATAAGTGATGGGGATTACTACTTGCTAACTTGGGCTTAAGCATTTTGGGTGGTTGTCAACGGGTCCATTTGGGCCCGAACCCAATAAGTTGTCATGGCCAGTTTTCCTCAATAACGGACCGGGGACCTAAGCTCGGGACATTACATACAGAGTCACGCGAGGAGGTGCTACAGCACGCAACAGCGGGTAGGCGGTGGTGCGCGGAGGCGTGGCAGTGCGCTAGTGCCCTCCGCAGTTGCGTGGAGGTACGTTGGGCTGCCTTCGAAGGAGAGGTGGCGACGTGCGGTGAGGCAACGAGGAGCAATGGCGTCGTGCGACGTGGAGGAGCCTGCGGGTGGGGTCTAGGGCATAGTGTGGTATGAGAACTTCGGTCTAGGACCGTCGCTTTGATATCATATTAAGGGAAAATAATGAATTGCATTCTCATGAGGCCCTAGGGTTCTCTTATATAGAGGAGAGATCCGTTGGGTAAATTACACAATGAAGATGGAAATAATAGAAAATGGATAAAAGAGATAAAAGATAGAAAATATCTCAACAACCACAATCTTTGATGTTGAAGCCAGCTCATGGGCATCGAAGTTTTTTCCTGAATTTGTTTCTTGTGATTACAGGATTATTTAATTTGCATTAGGCTCATTCTTGTGGTTTCTGATGGCCGGAGTTCATAGCTTCTCGGGGTAAGACGGAGTTCAAGAAGGTGTATTGTTAGAAGTGAGTGCCACACTCAAATCCTACATGCTGTTGGTAGGGTAGAAGGCTCCAGAGGATCACAAACATTTTCTCTTTAGGCATTGTTATTCTGAGGTGGGGCATGAGCTTTCATTTCTTGTGTTGACTATACTTAATCCCAAGTGGAGGGCATCCTTTTAAGGAAGATGTAATGTCCAAAGCCTAGATTGGAGTGGATATGGAGGAAAATTTGACCCGACAGCTTGTTGGTTTCTGGCCCTATTATATTCA
The DNA here is from genome assembly GCA_037367405.1 of Ottelia alismoides. NCBI lineage: Eukaryota > Viridiplantae > Streptophyta > Magnoliopsida > Alismatales > Hydrocharitaceae > Ottelia > Ottelia alismoides. The sequence goes on along the minus strand of JAZKJV010006799.1, from coordinate 89,725 downwards.
TTGACAACCATTTAAAATGCTTAATCCTAAATTGTTAAGTAGCAATTCCTGCCACTTGTAATCTACTATCACAAGCATTGAAGGTTTAAAGGTGACTTGGACCTCAATTTGGTACAGCTACAAGTCTCTCCTTTAGTATTAGAATTGCAATGATAACCGTCCTTAAGAGATCGCCCTCTTTCTTCTGTAAAAGACTAAAAAAAATCTAACCTTATCTTTTACAAGAAATTGTCAATGTAATTTAAAGAAAGTCACTTATGGGTTGGACCAAATTGTGCCCCATCTTTTTTTTTGTGTAAAATGTGCAATTTTGGATACAATATAAAGAAAGTCAGGTTTCTAAGTTGAGCCCCATGACCAGGATGTTCCTTTATTTGGTCACTTTCATGCAGTCATTTTCTTTCGTTTGAAGTATAAGATATAACATCAATTATACGGAGAGGTAATCAGATCAGTTCCAATTCAATAAGGGTGTGTTTGGTTAGCGGGTTAAGGCGGGTTAAACTGGTAGAGGGTAACCCGTTTTTGGGTTTTGGTGTTTGGATAGAGGGTTAAACTGGGGGTGGGTTAGAAGTGGGTTTGTTGTGATATGATTGTATTGAAGTTTGAAAAAGTGAGTAGTTATTGTGATGTGATTGTATTGAAGTTTGGAAAAACGAGTAGAAGTGGAGTAGTTTATAATTTTTATATGATATGATGGTATAATATATTATTTTTTGATAGGATTGATGATGTAAAATTGATTTATTTAATTTTTTAATAAAGAGAATTGTGGGACCCACATGAGAGAGATGAGGAGTGGGTTAAGGGGGGTACCTGCAACCGAACGGGGCCTAACTGGATCAAGATTGGACAATGGATTAACAAGATAGGCTGTTCCTCCAATTTGAGCAGGTGGACGACATAGGTCAAAATGATTGCAATAGCACATGCCAACTCTTAATAGGCAGACCCGGTTATATGAAATCCTGAGTCTGTTTCACTATATGATGGACTACTGTTCCATATTGTGTAATTTTGATTCTATTCTTTGTATGGTGTTTTCTTATAGGATTATAAATTATAATACGTTGCCCAGCCTAGTTTTTTATTAGTCTAGCCATAATTAGCAAATGTCCAAGCTAGACAGGCGATGCATATTCTGGATCTTGAGTTTTGTTTGGGAAGCATGGGACTGCATGCCTATCCCAATTTGAATGCATCTTCTCGCACGATTCAACAGTTATCATCAGACGATGTCACACTTGACCACGGGTTTTTGTTAGATGAATGCATCTTTGGTTAGGTTTTCCATTCAAAGAAAACTTTTGTTAGGTTTTATCCTGTGGACCGAATGATGTCGTACCGATCCAGCTGAATCAACCTTGAATTATTTAAATGTACCAAGTGTATATTGATAATTTCATGTAACCTTCCATGTAACCCTAGCATTGCAGTTTAAAAATGCCCTTGCGACCAGACACTCATCGTACTCTCCAAGAACAATTTTGTGAAAGAGAAATATGAGAGCATGGGGTGAGCAGTGTAGGTCAAACAACTATAAATCCTTGTTTTGTGTGATTGGACGTTTTTTTCTTGTCTGATCTTGCCTCCGCTTGAGTCTTATTGATCGGATCTATTGTGAACATCTTTATCTTTAAGTATCACTTATCTCATCATTACCTAACAACTACCCTCTCCCAAGTGAATCCGCTTATTCGTCCCTCCTGAAGTTTGAACAAAACTAGAATAACCATTGCCTTATTCCTTAACCTACTGTGATATACTGATCATTATCTCATCTAAGTACCGAATGGACTCCTAACACCACTCTTCAGTTCGATTGTTTACCTCAATGTCATTTTCGTTGCTTCTGCCCATGTGATTTTGGGTCTTCTATTGCTTTTTGCTCCGTGCTTTCTTAACATCACTCATATCACCCTTTTTTATATAGGTTTCCTCTTAGCATCTCTTCTTTCGAATGTGACATGTAATGTAGTGAACCCAACGATGTATCGTTGCCAAGACACTGCTACTAAGTTTCAGAATTCAATCCCCAAACAAAGATACATGTCCTTTCCTATGTCAAGTGGGCATGCTCATCGGCCGACTTCTTACACCTTCAGATCATGGTCAATTTATCTTAATTACAGATGTTGAAACTACCTTGCCATGCTTCTCGTTTTATCTTTATTCGAATAACATCTTATTTTCTCTAATAATCTCATTTCAAGTTCGCTGCCACGAGTGCTCAAATCCGTGGGTCTCGATGTTTGGGGTATAGATCTTGCCAGTAGCGGAAGTAAACACGCACAAACATGATCAATCAAGAAAGCGTGCAAACATATTACAAGGTCCACCTAAATTTGGGCTACGTTCTTGGACAGCGGCGTCGGTTTCGCTATTTGTGGAGAAGAAAATACATAGGATATTGAGAACCCTAACCCTAGGGAGTTTATATGCTACTCCCATGCTAGTATAGTATGATGGGGCGGGTGTATAAGACGGTTCTTCAACTGGGTTCAACAGAATAGATGATTAGGATTAAAGGCACATTAATGATTGTTAGAGTAACGTTATTATGTAGTTTTTGTTTGTCCTCTTTATGTAAATTACCCATAGAGCTTTTCTCCTATATAAGAGAGCTCTAGGGTTAATGGTAATGCATCTTATTCATTCCTTTCAACATGGTATCAGAGCGACGGTCCTAGGCCGGAGTTTTGAAACCTAACCCTAACCCTACCCCACCCGCCGGCCTCTCTCTCTTCGTTTCTCTCGATCGGCGCCGCCCCTACCCCGCCGCACGCGCGGCTGAGCCGCTGTTCGTGCACCTCCCAATCGCGCGTTCTCGGTCGTGCGCAGCCCTCTCCGGTAGCGCGTGTCGACTCTCTCCGGTTCTGCGAAGGGGCTCTGTAGCGTCGTCTTCTCGATCTTGCGCGTGTAGCGCGCCTATGCTTGCACGCGCGTGGAGACCCTGCAAGCCCTGAAGCCCCTGCGCGAGCGACCACTCCTGTCCAGCCCCTGCGCAAGAAGCCCATGCGCACAAGAAGCACCTGCGCGCGAGACGCCCCTGCGCGCGTGAAGCGCCTCCTGTCCAACCCCTGTGTCTGCGCGTGAAGCAGCTTCTTCCATCTGTGCGTGACGCTACTCATCAGCAGCAGTCATTTGCGCACGCCTTATGCGCAAGTCCTGTGCAGGTTCTGGTGACGCGTCATTTCTTATGCGCGTGTTCTGTCTTAGCGTGCAAGTCGTGTGCATATGCACCGTATGTCCTAGTAGTGCTTCCTTCATTGCACATGTTTTGTGCGTATAACCGTGTTGGGTACATGTATAAGTAGACATTGTTGTCAGGTTGTGTAACCCCAGTTACAGGTTATTGTTGTTGTCATGTCAGACAACAAGGTAGATCTTCCGTCCCTGGGTGCCTTCAAAGGTCCAACACCAGTTGTGAAGATGGACGGTACGAACTATGAACTGTGGGCCATGCAGTTCATGAGTCTTATGCAATGCAATGGCAAGAAGCATATCCTCACACAAGAGGAACCTGTTGACAAGACTGGGGTTAATGCCTCATGGGAGGCTGACGACGCTTATGCGCGTGTATGGCTATCCGGGACTGTGTCAATGGAAATAGCCAATGACATTCTGAGTCAACCCACTGCGAAGGCTATGTGGGATATTCTGGCAGCCACATATTCTCCGACAAAGAACGAGTCCAAGATCTTACAACTTCAGCATGATATCTTCACCTCGAAGCAAAACGGGCGTCCTCTCCATACCCTCTACACCTCTCTGAGGGGTATGTTTGAGAAGCTACACGGGTACATTCCTTTGACAGCTACACCGGAGCAGCTCAAAGCATACAGGGACTCGGTGATGACTGGAGTGTTTCTAGCAGCCCTTGATCCGGAGTATGATGCCGCCCGAGCACAGATTCTTACAAATGCCACCATCCCACCTATGGAGGAGGTATATTGTAGGCTGAGTAGACTCTCCACATCTCATGGTGGAGGTTCGACACCTTCAGCCATGGCGTCTTCTCGTGGCAGAGGAGGCTATTCACATTTTCGAGGTAGAGGCGGTCGCGATCGAGGTGGAGGAGGTAGCAGACCTCCTAGACAGTCGTGCACCTACTGTCGCCGGACTGGGCACACTGAGGAAACATGCTACTCCAAGCATGGGTTTCCTACTACTACGGCACATGTGGCGGAGCAGGCTCAGCAGGAAGGAGGTCCTTCCCTTGTCCCGGATCAGAGGTTTGAGGAGTTAGTGGCGAGACTTCGGGAGATCATGCCTGGCCAGGGATCAGCTAGTACTTCAGGATCATCAGAGATAGCCGGCTCAGCATCCTATTCAGGTACAATGTATGCACTTACTAGTAGTTACAGTGCAGATCTATCACAATGGATCATGGACTCAGGAGCTTCTCACCATTTATGTGGTAACAAGAAGCAGTTGGATGGTTTTATTACAACTCAGACAGGTCGCTCCATGGTGATAGCTGATGGGACACATTCTCCTATAACTGGTCAGGGGGAGGTGCAATTGACCCCTGGGATACGGCTTCAGAATGTTCTTTATGCTCCTAATTTTTCCATGAATCTACTGTCCATTAGTCAAATCACTAAAGACTTACATTGTCGTGCCATATTTGACCCATCTGCTCTTGTGTTTCAGGACATCCTAACGGGCAGAGTGATTGGAACTGGCCGTGAGCAAGGGGGTCTCTATAGACTGGTACAGTCTCCTTACGCTGGTGTCTCTTCTGTTCGTGCTGGATCTGTCTCACCTTACACATGGCATCTCCGCTTTGGTCATCTTCCGTTGCAAAAGATGGTCCATATCCTTCCCCAGATTTCTCCCAGGTCTACTTTTCAATGCGAGGCATGCCAGCTTGGGAAACATCATCTGTCGTCGTTCCAGAGTCGTCCAGGTCCGAGTCGTCGTAGTCTGTTTGAGTTACTTCACTTTGATATTTGGGGTCCCAGTCGTGTCCCTGATCTTCAAGGGCACAGGTTTTATCTTGTTGCAGTCGATGATTTCTCTAGACTATCTTGGGTCTTTCTTCTTAAAAATAAATCTGATGCTGGTCATATTATTCAAGCTTTTATTATTGAAATAAAAAATATTTTCTCTGCTAAAGTGAAGTACATTCGTACTGACAATGCTCTAGAATTGTGTAGTACCCAACTTTCCAAATTTCTTATGTCTCATGGGATTGTGCATCAGACGTCGTGTGCCTATACCTCCCAACAGAATGGGGTGGCTGAACGGAAGCATCGTCATTTGTTGGATATGACCAGAACCCTTTTGATTCAGAGTCGTGCCCCTCACTCCTATTGGGGGGATGCGGTTCTAACTGCCTGTTATCTTCTTAACCGTATGCCTTCGACAGTGTTAGGGGAGAAGATTCCGTTCTTGGCTGCGTTTCCCGAGAAGGATCTTTTCTCCCTAACACCACGTGTTTTTGGGTCTGTTGCATTTGTTCATTGTTTTTCTCCTGGTCTTGACAAGCTCTCTCCCAGAGCTATCAAATGTGTGTTTGTGGGTTATTCCAAAACCCAGAAGGGATATCGGTGTTTTGATCCAGTTAAACGGAGGTACTACGTCAGTGCAGATGTCACCTTTGAGTCCATTATGTATTTCTCTCCTACATGTGACAGACTCACTCACTCAGAGGAAGGAGACGACATCTATGTGCCGCCTCCACCTCCATCTGTTCCATGCTCTCATATACCACCACAGCCTACTCCACCACCACCACAGCCTACACCACCACCACCACAGCCTACACCACCACCACCACCGCCGCCACCACCAGCTACTGTTTATTATCCTCAGGTCTATCAGCGACGGCCCTCTGCTCATGTGCCTCCTCCATCATCCAGCACGCCCGAGGTATGTACTGATCATTTGAGTTCTACTGATGGCACAGGTGATTTGAATGTGCAGATGGATGTACAGGGTACTGATGTACAGGCTATTGATGATTCTGTTATTCCTTCTGTCGATGACCTACATATCCCTATTGCTCATAGACGGCAGAAGCGTGCTCGGACGGTGAATCCCAAATATGGGATGGATTTTTGTTCTCAGGCGTCATTTGAGCATTTGTCCCCGGACTTTCGCAACTTTGTTGTTGGGTTATCGGCAGTACACATTCCACGGTCTTATCAGGAGGCCCTACAGAGCAGCCCGTGGCGTTTAGCTATGGAAGAGGAAATGGCGGCGTTGCAGTCACGTGGTACGTGGAGTATTGTGCATCCTCCACCAGGTGCGTCCATTGTTGGAAGAAAATGGGTTTTTACTGTTAAGCATCGGGCAGATGGTACGGTTGTTAGATACAAAGCCAGATTGGTTGCTCGTGGGTTCACCCAAACATATGAGGTGGACTATCAGGAGACGTTTTCTCCTGTAGCCCGTCATACTACCTTACGGATTCTCATTGCAGTTGTTGTTGTCCGAGACTGGCCCCTATTTCAGCTTGATGTCACGAACGCCTTCTTGTATGGTGACTTGCAGGAAGAGGTCTATATGCAGCAGCCGCCAGGGTTTGCGGCTGAGGGGGAGTCTAGTATGGTGTGCCGTCTCCATAAGGCCATATATGGCCTGAAGCAGAGTCCACGGGCTTGGTTTCAGAAGCTCTCGGAGTTGATTGAACAGAAGGGCTTCGTCAGATCTACAGCAGATCATACTCTCTTTGTAAAGAGAGATCAGCGAGGTACTGTGATCATCTTAGTATATGTTGATGATATTGTTATTACAGGCAGTAATGAGCAGGGCATTCAAGCAGCCTAGAAGTTTCTTGGCGAGCAGTTCGTTATGAAGGATTTGGGTACACTTCGCTATTTTTTAGGACTGGAGTTTGCACGGAACAAGCAAGGTATGGTAATAACACAAAAGAAGTATGTTACGGATCTCTTATCTGAGACGGGTATGGCAGGGTGTAGACCAGCTGCTACACCTATGGATTCTAATGTCAAACTTTATGATGATGACTCTGAGAAGGTAGACAAGAGACGATATAGAGAGCTAGTGGGAAAGCTCTTGTATGTCACTATTACCCGACCGGATATAGCCTTTGCGGTTAATAGGGTAAGTCAATTCATGGAGCAACCCAGGCAGGCTCACATGAATGCTGTTTTTATGATCTTGAGATATCTGAAGTCGTCTCCAGGTACTGGTCTTCTGTATAGAAGAGATACCTCTATATCCATCACAGGTTATGCTGATGCAGACTATGCTGGGTGTCCTAATGATAGAAAGTCAACTTCAGGCTTTATTATATTTGTTGGCACCTCACCAGTAGCTTGGAAGAGTAAGAAGCAAACTGTGGTGGCTCGATCCAGTGCAGAGTCAGAATATAGGGCAATGTCCCAAGGTAGTGCTGAGATGATGTGGGTTAAATCCGTCTTGAATGATTTAACCATTAATGTTCCTCTTCCCATGCATCTGAAATGTGATAATCAAGCAGCCCTGTTCATAGCCAATAATCCAGCCTTCCATGAGAGGACGAAGCACATTGAAGTGGATTGCCATTTTACACGAGACTTAATTAAAAAAGGACTTATTTCAACTTCTCATGTATCATCAGGAGAACAGGTTGCAGACATGTTCACCAAGGCCCTTGCTAGGGGTCCATTTCATCTTTGTTGTTCCAAGCTGAGCATGTTGGATATATATGCTCCAGCTTGAGGGGGAGTGTTAGAGTAACGTTATTATGTAGTTTTTGTTTGTCCTCTTTATGTAAATTACCCATAGAGCTTTTCTCCTATATAAAAGAGCTCTAGGGTTAATGGTAATGCATCTTATTCATTCCTTTCAACAATAATAGATAATTTTAATAGCGGTAACTTGAAACAAAAAAGGAATGTGTTTCTGCATAGCTGCTGGTAAAAAAGAGGTGTAAGCAGCGATCTTCTATCCATGCCGTGTTTTTCAACATGCTTGTGAATGGGGGAATGCCTTTCAATCCCCGTACAGAGATGCAACTTGGCACATTTTCGCTACTTATGATTGTTATTATTGTCTAATTGATATCATTTGGACTATATTTAAATCATGTGCTTCAGGTGTCGCTTTCTTTCTTTTCCCTATCATGAATCTTTTGCAATGTCACCCAGGGCACTTGACATCCAAGAGTGATGTATATAGCTTTGGTGTCGTCCTTCTTGAGCTCTTAACTGGTCGGAGATCAATAGATAAGAAACGTCCTCATGGTGAGCAGAATCTGGTGGCATGGGCTCGACCATCCTTGGGCGATAAACGGAAGCTCTTCCATATAATCGACCCCCGTTTGGAGCTCAACTACTCCATAAAGGGTGTGCAGAAGGTTGCTCAGATTGCGTACTACTGCCTCAGTAGAGACCCCAAGTCCCGCCCTTCGATGGACGAAATCGTGAAGGATCTAACTCCACTGCAAAATCTGAACGACCTTGCAAAGTTGTCCTTCCGGCCCCGTCCATCTCCACAAGTGCAGACCAAGAAGAAAACCGAAGGCAACTGGCAGTTATCTCATGCACATCAGCCTAAGGGTATCAATAACTCGCCTTTTAGAACAGGTAAGCAGCAAAACCACTGATGATCATACCCTGATCCAGTAACATTATGTGTAACTTCTTCTCCTTTTTTTTTTGAAGTACATATTTTATAGAAAAATGCATGGCATTTGACAAATTATGTAATGTTTCAAAGTTAGAATACAACCTGAATGCTTTGATCGAGTTGGAAAGATCGAACTTATTGTTTTTTGAATGCAAAATCAGATATTTCACTCTGCGATGTTTGTGCTGATGAACTATCTGTTTCTTTTGTTAGTTTTTTGTCATTCGAGATTTCTTGAAATCGGGATTTGAGTTTGAATAGAGAGGGGTCGTCTTCTATGATGCTCTAAAGACTAGGCCGTAATCTACTACTGTCGTCATTGGGGTTGTTTGATCGCCTCTTTTTCCTTTCCGAATGAACGAACTTCATTTTTTCAGTACTGTTTAATCAACTGTCAGGTTCATTCCAGTACATTGCACTATATCTTTAATGTTTGCTTGATCCACTAAGTGGACAGTTAAATGAATCATTGTACCAGAGAAATTCGATGGAAAAAGCTGATCTTTCTTGCGACGGTACGGTAACAATGATGTCTTTGTCCTACGACTCGAACATTCTCGAATCCAGCATTCTAGAGTACAGTTTTCAGAAGAATCGCCGCATCTTAGTAATGATATTAACTTTTTTTAACATGACTTCACAACATCCAATGGAAAGAAGATTTGTATGAAAGCATGAGAGCCATGGATCTTAAAGTTCAAAATCAACTTCCTCGCGTCATTTATTTGACGTGATCGTATTACCATCATCGGACTCTGTAATGTAAAACTCACATTGATTTCCCTATTTCCTCGTATCTCTTCACTTGTCAAGTTCTCTTTCTGCGAGTCTGTTGAAATCAGTATATCAAGTATGCTATCTATCACATTCTTCTCAATATGTACAACATCGAGATTGTAGTGGAATCTCATGTTCTTCTAATGCGGTAAAATCACTCATGATTGGACTCTTCTTTGTAATACTGAACTTTTTAGAAACTGAAGTTTCTCGAATGGTTTTGCCAATCTAATGTCACCAATTTCATCTTCAGTGATTTTGATCCATGTGGGCAAGTTATAAGTCACGATTACAACTGACTAAATTGATCACCGTAGGTATGTGCTATCAAACAGGTTAAAGCCATCACCAGAAAACCCTAACTGCATGTTACGTTTTTTTACTCGGTATCGAAAAATTCCATTCCTCAAAAACGCATAAAATACATATTTTGATTTGTTATCCCAATGGTAACTCATCCATGTTGCAGTTATGCTACATTTCACAGTTCTTAAATCTATACTCAGTAAAAAGGATTATGGTAATGCATTGTATTCTCCTATGTAGACAGGATGCAGTCATTACGGTAAACTTCGATCTCATGCTCTTCGTGTCTAATGAATAAAATCATTTCCAAGTCCTTTCGGATCACCCGACACATTCCCAAACAACTATTGTACTTCAGATATGCTCTTTGATGTCGCCTTTTCTTGGTCGCTTTATCTGAAATAATGTCGGCAGAAAGTGCAATCGATACATTGGATCAACAATCATGCATATTGGTACTTAACAGCTCAAATCGTATTATCAAGTTTACTCAATCGAGGTCTGCATCTTCTGTGCAATCTTTTCAGTTCGCCATCGTGTATGACCATCTTGTTAAGCATGTCATTCGACCCCGTGTATCGACGTCTCTGAATGTGCAGTTCATTTAACACTATAATTCAACCTTTCATATAAATATATAAAATGATTCCGTCACCTTCTATCTTGAAATCAAGATGTTTTAAGGGCCTGTTCATCGATATATTCATATATTACAACCAGTTTATGAGAAGTTCTATCCAGAAATGGCATCCAATATTTTTTATTTTCAGAGATCAACAGAATGTAGATACTCATCCTTCTTTTTATCATGTTTATCCTCCACTTGAAGCTTATTTCTATGTTTATATTTTCCACAACCAGATGGCCAACTTGGATCACTTTGCTGAACTTAACAGTGCAGCAGATCAAGTTGATGAATGGATCATAAATACCCACAAAAATAGCATGTCATCACTCATCACAATCAGGAGATGTTTACTTCGATTGCCATGGGATCGAGTCGCGGATGAGCTCGACAGGCAGAACCCCCCACCGGCCACCACCAAAAGCAGAACCTGTGTTTCTGCTAGTGTTGGGATCTCTTGTTTTCTTTGCTTGGGGATCTCTTCGGAATGATGTCAGCACTGGAGATGGCTTTTTAACTGATTAAGAGAAGTAACCGATCACCGTTATATTGTATATCGTTGTATATATGTGATCTTCGTGGGGATTTGTGCGAGCAAAACCAGGTAAAACTAGAGAAATTACATGGAATTGTAACTAAACTTGAGCTGCGTAGATTGGGGTGCCAAATTTACTTGGATTGATGGACCCCATTGATCGACATCATGGTACACAGATGATTGGAATCAAACAAAGCAAGTTGGCATGGATCTTGGTAAGTGCGCAGGATATTTGCCATTGCAAATGCCAAAGCATGGATTGTTGTGGATGGATGGCCACTCGAGCACATCACATGGGAGTGGGACCTAAACACTATGCCTATGGAGCAATGTGTTCGGGTCTATCTGTTATGCAGGGATCATGCATAGGATCCCACTTGGCCTTTGCATGTATATCATATTGGGTGTCTAATGTTTAATGTTTTGGATATTGATACGAGTGTTTGTCGAGGAATACCGATCATGATAACTTGATTGAATCGTGATCAAAATGGATCCATATAATAGACCTCCACTTTATATAACCACACTTAATTTTTCATGAGTATTAGATGTGGTTCTTTTTTGGGTTGTTGATATGCGTTGAGGCCTAACTATTTATTCTGTTGAACTCAGTTGAAGGACCGGTTAATCCCCTCCACCCCAACCCTCATGCCACCATACTCTACCAATTCGGGGGGTCAATGGAATGGAAGGGAAGGGAGGCTTGAGGGGGTTGCAAGGGACAACACCCTCGTCCGAAAAATTCCCTAGATGGGTATTCGGATCCACTTGTATGAGAGTAGCATGTAAACTCCATAGGGTTAGGACTTTCAGTATCCTCTATATGTTTTTATTTCTCCATAAATAATGGAAATCGATCACTACCGTCAAAGGACGTAGCTCAGTTACAGGTGCACCTTGCAAATCCATGTGCATTGTGTGTGTTTGCTTGCTTGATCGTTCGTGCGTGTTTACTTCCACGGTTCGCAACATGGGTATCATGTCATTCCTTACTTATGTTCGCAACGTCCTCGTTGTGACATAATCCAGTAATTATTATTTCAATAATAGTGGTAACTCCACCTTTGGGCAATTATTTCCTCCTCTCTTTTGTAAGGGTGGCGCCACCTCTTGAATAAATAAAAAATGATAAAGACTTCTTTCACTATAAGTAGGATCGGATAAATGAATTCTTTCTCAAATTAATGTTGAAAGATCCGACTGTGTTTTACGCTAGTTGTCAGTTACCTAATGCAACCCCCACAAGAAGGGAGTTTGAACCCTGGTCTTTTGGGTACTGCACTACCACGGACCTCCTGAATAAATACTTTCCATTTTTCGATCACAACTTAAATATCTTTTGTAACATCTCAAATCTACATCCGAACATTTACCATAGTATAGTGGAACTTACGACTTGTTGAGGACCCATGGACAACCATCTAAATGCCACGCTCCCGGCTTAGGTCCCTTCGGATAGCCCTTTTCACTATTAGAGGGAACCCGCTCTGATATCATTTGTGACGTCTTGGATTTGGGTCTCTGATCCTTTATCGAGGAAAACTGGCCCCAACAACTTGTTGGGTTCAGACCCAAATGGACCCGTTGACAACCACTCAAAATGTTTAAGCCCAAGTTGTCAAGTAATAGTCCCCAATACTTATAAATTACACCCACACTTCGTGAGTTTTAGATGCGGTACTACGTTTTGGGTTGGGGTGTTAAATATATTCACAATGTTCTCTCTGTGCTATGGTACATATGTTCTTCCGTGAATTGTGTTCACTTTACCTTTTCTCTTGTAGAGGTGGCCCCGCCTCTTGTGCGGCATTTTCCATTATAAGATAAACCGTAATTCTAGTCTAAAATGTACTAAGTTTAAGTTGTTACGCAATAGACCTCCCATTTATATATAACCACACTTAAATTTCATGAGTATCGTTGTGGTACTATTAGGGATGAAAATAAATATGAATATATTCATATCCGATCCTCTGTCCTATTCGGTTTATAGATATTTTGACATTCGTATTCATATTCATTTTAAAGTAGATGCAGATTTGGATATCACTTTGACATTCGTTAATATTTGTATTTGTATTCATATCCATTTTAGTACATAAACACAATCCTAGATTTATTTATAATTATATATAACAATATTTTATGATTGCATTCACTATTGGTGATATAATTGTTACAGAATGAATATATTTGGTATATCTTTTATGTATAAATTGTCCTAAACATATATATTTATGTTAATCTACTAAACATTTATATTATTTACCCTATCTAATTTGTATTTGTTTTATATCCATGTCCATTTTAAGGATATAGTAACACATATTTCATATACGTTCACATTCGTATTTATATTTTAAAATAAATAAGAATATAATTATATCTATATTCGTATCAGTATCCCCGACAGGTTTCATCTCTAATACTATCATGAGGTAGGTTTCACATTTTGATTGACCAAGAGAGTCCTTTTTGAATTCAATTCCATTCCCATTCACGTGCAAATCAACCATTACCCAATTGATTGAACAACACAACAGTGATCATATTGGTAACAAGGATTTGTTATCGGGTCATGGCACACGTGACACATGCGCGGTTTGCACGTGACTTGTCGCACCTAGATTGGAGGAGAAACATGGGTTGCACGTGACTTCTCACGCCTTGATTGGAGGAAAACATGGGTTTGCATGTGACTTGTCGCACCTTGATTGGAGGAAAAACATCATCTTTCTTAGCAATGTTATTAACACCGATTAGGGACAAGGTGTCTAATGATGCGATAGAGAGTGTGAAGATGAGGAGAACAATGTGTTGACTGTTGCAATAGTCGTCCGACTAGATCGATTAGTTGATTCGACTACGTTATTTAGTAGGTTGATCGAGCAGAATAACATTCGGTTGATTAGTCGATCAACTAATAAAAAAATAATAGATTGTTTTTATTAGTTTTTGTTTTTTACTCATTTCTTTAGAGCAAAGTAAATGTTAGATACGTACACTTTGATTGTAATTCAAATACTACTTTTATCTTGTTAATTAATCATTATACATGTATAAGTATATATCTATTCATGTGTTTTAGACATAGATTTTGTATTTAAAGTAATTAAAAAATCATTATTGGATAATCCACATTAGTCTCTAGAATACCATTTATTCTTTATTCAGTGACCCTTCCGACTGAATACCGATACGGGCTTCTGCAACACTAGATATGCTAGTAGGGATAATGATGAGGAGGAAGGAGATGATGGAGGAGAATTAACTCAATTTATTATATCTGTGTGTGTGTGTGCGTGCGTGCGTGCGTGCGCGTGTGCGCGTGTGCGCGTGCGCGCGCGTGCGCGCGTGCGTGTGTGTGCGTGTGTGTGCGTGCGCGTGTGCGTGTGTGTGCGTGTGTGTGCGTGTGTGTGGACGTCGTGCGTGCGTGCGTGTATGTGTTTTGAGTGAGTGCGTGCGTGCGTGCGTGCGTGTGTTTTGAATCTAGAAGGATTTCTCTAAGCAAGGTAGGGACATTTACTTATATAGATTGAAAATAACTAGTCGCATTCGACCATCCATATAAACTACCATGTCGAGACGATCTTAGATTTAGATTTTTTTTTTCAAAATTTTGCTAGAGATCTTCATATACATCACGGTAAATATGAAGATCTTCACACGTAACGATGAGATGAAGATAGTAGTGAGGCGACTTGAGTTCAGATCAAGCTTTCTCACATTCAAGTTGGCTCATTAACCCATCGAGCTCGACGGCCTTGATTTCGTGACAACTCATTTGAGCTTCGATGATCTCGACCTCAGGCCAAACTTGACTGCCAAACTTGACTTAACTCGTACGCCTCGATAGGCACCTTTATATAATTCGATTAACAAACGCACTAAGATAAAGAAGAAAAAATGATGAAGGCAATTTTTACACTCGTGCTCCTTCGAGATTCTGCAATTACGTATATGTCTTTAACTTTTCGCAATAAAATTTGTACCATTGTATTCTTACAGAATTCACGGTCCTAACTGAAATTGGAGGTAATAATTACCCAGCAGACCCTCAAATCTTTCGAAATTACCTCTACGACCTTTGAAACATCGTAATTCCTCCCACGACCCCGTAATCTTGCTCCGTCTTACCCCACGAACCCTGCCGTTAAATTGACACATCTTGAGTTAACTTCATTGAGTTAAAAACGAGTTAATCTAACCAATCCGTGATCGGACGGCTAGAATCAACCAAAAGCCTCTTCCATCTCTCCTCCCTCATCGAGGGCATTTTCCTGGCCGGAGGAGGTGTGCGCGAGGGGGCGTGGCACTTCGGCTCGACCTGAGCTGGGGCTGGGCTGGAGGAAGTTCATGGAAGGGAGGAGGTTGGCGACTTCCTGGAGGGAGGTGGGGGGCTTCGAGAAGGAGAGGCGGAGGTCGGGGAGGAGGTCGGAGAGGCGGAGGTCGGAGAGGCGGAGGCCCATCCACCGCTGCAGTCGCCGGGGGAACGTTTACCATCTCCTTCACCTCCTCATCTGGTCAGTCGAGAGGGCGGTGAGCCACCTGGAGCCGTTTGGGGCCACTCTGGTGGAGTACACAAGCCGCGTTGACACAACAACGATACCGGGGCACTATGTCCTATACTGGGAGCTTATGCTGCAGGGAGATACACCGGTGCCTCCGTCAGTGTTTGAGGATTGCTGCCTGGAGGTCGAGGAGTCGCTGAACAGTGTTTACCGGCAGTGCCGTGTTTCAGACAAGTCGATCGGGCCTCTGGAGATGCGCGTGGTGGAGGAGGGCACCTTTGACAAGCTGATGGACTACTCGCTGAGCCGCGGTGCATCTATCAACCAGTACAAGGCGCCAAGGTGCGTGAAATACGAACCCATAGTCGAGCTGCTCGACGCGCGGGTTTGTTCACGCTACTTTAGCCCCAAGTCTCCTAAGTGGGTTCCTGGATACAAGCAGTGGACTAAAATGGAAGTCTGAACGGCTCCCGAAGGACCTCCATAGTTTGTGACCTTAATTATTGAAATCAGATTGTTCTGGGCAGTTTCTCAGACGACTCTCTTGAGGATTTCGTGCGAAATTGCACTCTGGAATCTTTGTATTTCCGGCAAATTTTTGCTTTCGACCTTTTTCATAATAGATCATGGAAACATTGGAAAGTGCAGACGGGCCGCTTCCGGAAATGACAGCAGTCGAGAGTGAGGTTTGCGTTACTGAGGAAGGCGAATGAGACGGCAGCAGTGAGGAGGGCCATGGAGGGAGGAGGTGTTGGGTGTTGGGTGGTGGGGAAAAGGAGGAGGGTAGAGGGAGTGGCAGTGAAGGTAAATTCGACAAATAAAATAGGCATAAGATAAACGAATTTAACGGAATCTTGTTAGTTTTAACGGGTAAATGGATGGGGGTTAACCACAGGGTTTATTGGGTAAGGGTTAGCAAGATTACGGGGTCGTGGGAGGAATTACGATGTTTCAAAGGTCGTAGAGGTAATTTCGAAAGATTTCAGGGTCTGCTGGGTAAATATCCCTTTTTTTAAACTTGGACCCCTCTGATATTTTGCAATTATACTTGTACCTCTACCTTTTTGAAGTAAGTTTTGTGCCCCATTATTCTTTCAAATTTTACAATATTGTCTACTATTGCAGGGTGTCCTTGTCTTTAGGGATGAAAATGAATACAAATATATTTGTATCCGCATTCATCAAATAAATGATATGAATGCTATCTTCCCATATATGGCGATTATCCAATAAGAACACAAAAATTCAGGATTAGGTGAATACGAAGGAGAATGTGAATATGACATCCTTAATTTTGACGAATATGAATAAGAATACAAATGTTCGAATTTCAGAAGATAGGAACATGAATATCTACTTTTTTGAAGGATGTGTATACAAATATAAGTACGGATATGAATATGAATGTTCAAACTCTAGATGATACCAATACTAATATGATACATATGCAAATAAGTATGGTAAGCTTTCTTTATTTAGTTACAAGTTTTCTTTTATTATTTGGTTTTTTATGTAAATATTCATTATTAAAATAGTTATAGTATTTTTTATATATAAGAATTATTGTAAACCTAAAATGTGTAAAGCTTTAGAATAAATTTTGACATATGTAATATTCGTGAATTGATTCGTATTCTTTTGTTAGGTATCCATATTTGAATTGTCAATATCCATTTTATGTTTCTATTCATTTTTTGAAGATATGGTTCTGCATTTTACACATTTGTATGTGATATTCGTATCTGGATTTTGAAATGGATGTAGATATGATAACATGTATATTCATGTGTGTATCCGATCATTTTCATTTATATCTGTCTTACATCAACGGAAGGACGATACTGTGAATTTTGTAAGAATAGAGGGACACGATTGTTATTGCAAAAAGGATAGGATCATCATCATAATTGTAGAATCTTATGGGGATAGAAGTGTAAAAAACCCCAAATAAAGGGAACATATAGGGCTCGTTTGGTTACTGTGGTACCCCGGTGTACCTCGGTGTATCCCCCTCCCACCCTGTGATGGAAATCTATCACAAATCAAGGTCATATCACATTACATTCTTTATCCCAACCCTCATAACTATCCAAACATACTGATATCCAACCCACTCCATCCCGCTAACCAAATAGTCCCATAATGCAGCCGAGGTCTACGTCGTCCGTCTATGTTATATTGTCGTTTAGCTCCATCGATATAACATGGGTTTACATGAATAGCTTGCCAAGGGATTGACAGATTTAATATTGGATTACATGAGACATTATTACTTGGTTCCGCATTTGCATTGTTAAATGCAGATATTTTCCAAATAATGAATCAAATAAAATTGTAATATATGATTTTTGAGAGGAAAAATGTGTTGAAGTAGATTAGGAATACGAGAAAATCCTAAAAAATGGGAGAAAAATCGTGTTATGCGAGGCAATCCGATGAATACGAGAAATATCTAGTATCCTTCTCAATCCTCACGTAGCAAGAGATCGGAGAGGACATGGAGGGCTACACAAGCAGAAGCTCCTGCTCTCACGGCCTGTTCGTTTGGAGAATAGGCCCTGGAATAAGGGGCCTATTCTCCATCCGACACGGTTTCCTGTGGTACGATTATTCCTCCGCATTCCATCTTATTTCACTCTTATTCCTATCTTTATCCCACCTTACCTACTTTTATTTCACCTTATTCTCCTTATTCCTATTCTCTAGTCGAACAAAGAATAGACCCTTATTCTCCTTATTCACAATCCTTATTCGTGCTTATTCCCGAACCGAACAGGCCCTCAGGCTCCTCTTCCAATTTTCTAGGTACTCTCTTTGTTGCAAATCACAAAAGCACGTACAAACATGAACAATCACGCAAGCATGAATACACACAGATTTACAATGTTCACTCGTGATTGGATTATGTCCTTGGACGGTGACGAATCGATTTTCATTGTATGGAGAAAGAGAAAATACAAAGGATACTGAGAGCCCTAATCCCTATGGAGTTTATGTACTACTCGTGTACAGATGGATCCCTGAAACAAACCAATCCATATACTCAAATACAAATAGAAGCGTTAATAAACTAATTCACCAGAAGCGCTGCCCCCATGCTCCCTCGTATACCCTCCAGGTCCTCCACCCACACCAGGACCACAGGCTCACTGACCGAACAACAAGACCCCTGTCTTGTTGGGTATGGTACAACATGAGGAGGTGTATGCGTCAATTCTTCAACTTGAATTAGATGGTTAGGATTCAAGACATATCAATGCTCTTCTTATACTAGTTTTCTATCTAAGAAGACAATCACGAACGAAGCGCATCATGAACGAGCATGGATTGTTGAACTTGTCGGTACCAAGGGCTGGTGGAAATGCACTGACTATCGGAGATATTCGTGTTACTTTGTCTGCACTTGTTTGTGAGTCTCAATCAGCCTAGTGCACCAACCACGTGCTACGACGGGAACTCGATAGACCTGACAAATGATGGGAGATTTAAACCTTGTTCCTACATGATCTGATCAATTTGATCAGACACGAATTTTATTCGGAATATCAAATCCAAGAACAAAGAGGAATTGCCCGGCTTTTCACTAGAATTAGGTTGACTAGTAAGCATGCACTCCAGGGCTTTAACTAATAGCCTTCGAAGACCCACGTACAGGATAGTGTAGGCAGACAACAGACACCAGGAATAGATACCAATTAGGGCTAGGAAAGTCTTAGGAGTTCACTTCCTTTCCAACCTCCACAATCCTCCATTCCAAAATCGAAAAAGCAAGCAAAGATCATAATTGAAATATGTTGGAGGGGTCAAAATTAATAGGAGCCGGAGCTGCTACCATTGCTTTAGCAGGTGTTGTCGTCGGATGCATCGACAAATGGGATGTGTGTTCCAAAACCTCATATAGTCTACTACCTCGGTTGAGGGGTACTTTTGGTCTCTAGGTAGTATAAAGGGGAAGGTAGAGGTAGTCCCGCTCAGCAATGAAAGGGTGTGAGGAAATGCTCTGTTCTGCAAGTGCGAGAAGAGTAGCAACAATGTCCACGCAGCTACTATGGATCCAACCCATGTGTATTGGTGCATAACATGTGGCATTGGTGCTGCAACATGTGTTTTGCAACATGTGGCCTTGGCCATAGCAGGTGATGTAGAATAGAAGTTGGTGCTATGGCAAGTGGGGATGAACAGAAGCAGAAACTGCAGCATGTCAAACTAATAAAAACAGAAATCGAAGGAGGTTGGGCTAACAGAAGTAGAAGCCACAACAGGTCACATCTAGAAGCGCAACAGGTGACCTGTTATGGCATCCAGGCTGAGCCTCTAGAGTCACCGTAAGTGACATGCTATGGCATTCGTATCATAGCAGTTGGCAGAATGCAAGTACAGAAATTAGTTTCCAACACTTATGGAGGGTCCCACCTGTCTTAGGGGTTATTCCTCATTTTGTTCTGCTATCCAGGCAGTAGAACTCATTTGTTACAAAGAAGAAACACAACAAAAGAAAGCTAGGACGTCATCTTGTGTGCCCTAACTCCACTTAACCGTCCGTGTGCAAGTCTGATGAAGGTCTTCGATGGTTTCCCTGCTTTTCTCATGGTGCTTGGCTCATGCGAGACCGTAGGAGACGGAAGAAGACGTATCGGTAAAGTCCTCTTTGGAAGAGGGCTACAAACTTGGATTCCATTTTTTATGATTTCTTTCCTTCTTCTCCTATTACCTTGTTTAGTATGTTCCATTGTTGGTACACAAGTAAGAGGGAATGACTTGTGTGTCATTTTGAGTAGATAGAATATATCACTAACTACAGTGGATTGGTTTGGGTCAAGAAAGTCCCATGGTTTCCCCCATTTCATTTTGGAGGTTACCACGTTAAAATCATCGTGATTGTGGTTGCTTATGCTTTGTGATTTTGCTTGCTCATTTGCTCGTGATAGCTATTTGTGATTACCCTTCATCTTGGCTACTAGGGATCTTTGATACGTCTCACGCTTCCGTAAGTAGGGATTACTCGTGTTCTAACCCCCAACAGAATCATGCATCGATAGTCGATACTCTCTGGATGGTGTTTTTTTTCTAAATTGAGTTCCATTGTTATTGCTTCGATTGATACCATGCAGCATCTTCATTTGGTGATGGATGAATTTTCATGTTGATTTTCCTCACTTGTTTCTTTGTTGTCGATCCTATTCATGAACCAAGTGCGTGTGTATACGTTCTGAGTGTGTGTGTACACATGATATATAAGTGTGTATGCACACGAGTGCGAGTGTGATTGTGTGCATGTGTATACGTGCTTTCGTGCATGCATGTGTGCACACATGAGAAATTTTAGGGTTAAAAAATTATTATAGTATTAACAGATGGGTTCCATACCACTTCAACTTGAATAGTTTCTTATTTTTATTAACTCTGAACCTTATTATTGAACTCTAATTTCAAATTTATTCATCTAAACAAGTTTTGAGTTAAGTGGGGTCATTAATGAATTAGTATTAAATCGAACCCGAACATTTGTTTTCTTGACGAACTCGCACCCAAATATATACCATCGAACCCTTATCAAATCGAATTTGTACTCGAACTATCGAACTTCCGTATTGAATTGAAATCTAACATAAGTCCGTTCATGAGAGTCGATTCGATGAGAAGCCCCTCTAGTAAGTAAATATTCTAAGTTACTTACCTATGACACCCCTCCTCTCCCCCAATCTCAAAAATCGGCAGTTTGTGAAGCTTGAATCCAGCTCTTCTAAAGCACACTGTTCAACCACCAGATCATTTAGGTAGATTCTCGAGTTATTAAACTCGACCCGTAATAATCGAGATTCCGGTACTGTGGGCAGGAAATTGCTACATCCCGATCACACATGAGCTGTAAGTGTGCTAACTCCCAAGTGATCTGCATGGGAGAGCAGGCAGTGTGGTGATTGCTTCCTTCTCTCTATATAATGAGATCCTTCCCTGCCCATCACTTCCCACAATCAAATATACTTGTAGACAGCAGCAACTCAGCTAAATCTGCTGCATGTTCCCCTCCTCCTCCTCCTCCTCCAAGGTTCTCTCTTTCTCACCCATTTAGAATATTTACTTATTTTTTTACGTAAAATTGGTACCGTATTATAACTAGCTAAAGTGATGTTAAGAGGAACCTAGCTCCTCTGTTGTGGCTTGACCGATGGCTCTTGTCGTGCCCCCCTCTCCTTTTTTGTGCGAAATCCGATGTATTTCGTGTTGATCCGGTAACGTTTAACTCGTTCATCTTAAAAGATCCATCGAACTCTAAGATCATTTTGAAAATAGTTAGATCTTGCTTCTTTCAGTTGAATGAGTTATAGGCATCTAGATCTGGCCAAAATGCGAGTCGGATCGGCCCATGAGCCTGGCCGAACAGACCGAGGTTCAAAAATCTCTATCCAAAGTCCGTCATGTACCGACTCATGGTCCATTTTGTTCCTTTTTTATTAATTTTTTAATGGTAGTTAATATATATATATATGATTTTATTAATACCATTTATACTTTATAAAATTAATATAAGTAGTTTACATGTTACTTGACAAGCAAACTATTAAATTTTATTTAAAACTAGTGTCGCATATGAAAAACATGAAGTGTATCATATTAATACATGTATTATTCAACTTATATTTATATATTTTTTATTTTTTGTGGACCGGACCGGATCGATCCATGAGCAGGTTGGACAGGCGAGCCCTCAGCCCGTTGACCAAGTCTATAGGCATCACATCAACACAAACTGTGAGACGCCTCATTTGGAGAATAAGTACTGGAAATGATTGTAATGCGGACCATCATTTTTAACATTTATATCATATTCTTCCTGAAAATCATTTGTTACAAAAAATAAATCATATATTAATATAAATGATTATTATTAGGATTATGGTATATTTCCTTTTCTTTTACATTTGCTAACTTTTTTTTCTTTTTCCTTTTCTTCTACAAGATGAGCGCCCTCCTACTAGCCATGATTTCCTGCTGGGAGCCCTCCTCCCTCTCTCCCATGCCACCGGATGCCCTCCCCGGCCGAGGAAACCGCCATGCTCGACGCCCGTCATCCCGAAGATCCCTCCCGTTGTCGTCCCGAAGCTACCGCCATTGATCCCCACGATCCCTCCCGTCGTCATCCCGAAGCTACCGCCAGTTACTCCTAAGATCCCTCCGATCGTCGGCCCGAAGCTACCGCCATTCACTCCCACGATCCCTCCTCTGGTGCCACCCAAGCTGACATGCCCCGTCGCGGCCCCGAAGATAACCGGGTGCATCAACCTCTTCGGCGGCCTCGTGAACATCGTCATCGGAAAGGGCACCCTTGACTGCTGTTGCCCCCTTCTGACCGGCCTGGACCCGCTCACCGCCTCGCACTGCCTGTGCAGTGCTGCCAAGGGCGTGCACCCCAACCCGGCTTCCTTGGTTCCACAATTCAAGGGCCTGCTTGGCGGCTGCGGTCTCCGGCCTCCCGTCGACTTCCCGTGCGTTTAGAGACGAGACGAAGTTGCGACTTCAGGGTCGACCTCGAAGTGTGGACAATGGTGGAATAACTAGTGAAATGGCTCTATAGGTGTAGCTCTGCTCTAATTGTGCATGGAGTGGCATCACGAACATTGGTTTGTTGTTGGACTTGATCTGTTTAAGTTTTGGAGATTGGATGATTCATAACGTTGTAATTCGATTCTATGGAGTTGCTTTCTAGAACTTGTTCAGTGGATTTTGTTCCCCCCAAAAAGGCGTTTTTACATTTGCGCTCCTCAGATTTTGCAATATCAAGTAATGTCTTTCTTTTATTGCAATATTAATTGTGCTCTTGCCTTCTTTGCAATAAATTATTGTGATCCTCGGGTTGATTTCCGTCAATTACCTTCAAAGGAAGTTATCTGAGGGGTAGGATTGTAATTGAAAAGAGAAAAGAAGGGTACAAGTGTATTTTTTTTAAAGTATAAGGGCTCGATTGTAAGGAAATTTTACTAAATCGGACTTTGGTTTGTATACATTATGGTTTGATTTATCTCGCTAATGGAAAACTAGTGAATGAGCACAAATGGTAATGGTGCAAGAAGGTATGAGTACATCTGATATTGCAAAAATGGTATGAACATAATGGATGTTGCATAATCAAGGGGCACAATCGTAAAAAAATCAAAAAAATTATGCGTTAAATTTAAATGCTTTAATTGTTAAAAGAATGGAGGTTATGGCTATCATTTTACATAATTATATATAGGGTTAAATGGGGTTACCCCCTCAGGCAACTAACGGGTTGCCCCATCCCATTTTTTGGCAACACTTTCTTTTTGAAAATACTCTTATATATTTTCATCATTATACTTATCTAATATATCATTACAATTTCGTCAAAAACAGATACTATTATGCCTTTCATATAGAACAATTCTATTACAATAATTCTAAGATCATTAAAATTACATGTTCTAGATGGTGGGCATGGGAGTCTCAGTTTCTAATGAAATTGAAATGACATATTAGAAGGATATATTGATGAAAATATATTTTGATATTTTTCAAAAAAGCAAAAACAAATCATCAAAAAATGGGACCATGGTAGAAAGGGGGCATCCCCATTTTTTCATATATATATATACATGGGCATCTCCTGAAATTTAAAAAAAACTACTATTAAATTTGTAAATTGTGTAACAATTTTGTAAAATGTAAACTGCATATTGTAAAATAATGATGATCATACTATTTTATAAAATATAGCATCCATATTGTAACGAACATTTTTTATCCAATATAATATTTCTTGATATATATATAATGTCAACATTTATTATTAAATTTATAGAGTTGATAAGTGTAAAATAAATAGAAAATATACTTAAATTGATGTGATTTTCCATGCATACAGGAAAGGCCAACCTCATTGGAAATTTCCCCTATATATAAAGGTTTTTTACACTTGAGCTCCTTCAAGATTATGCAATCACAGTTATGCCCCTATGTTTTTTTGCAATCACACTTTTACCCATGCATTCTTACAAAGTTCACAGTTCCACCCTTTCATTAAGGTAAAATAGGGACATGTGTGTAACAGAAGGAAACATAGGGGCACAAGTATTATTGCAAAAAATGTAGGAGCATATGATTGTAAAATCTCAAAGGGCACAACTGTAAAAAAACCTTAAATTAAACATATCATTTAATTGCCATAAAGTATTTATTATCGCATGTTAATTCCCACTAAAGCATGGGCAGTATAATGTAATTTACCAAGTTGAGATACATGTTCACCGTTCAGAGGGAAGGAGAATCCCCATATAGGCATATCTGAAAAAAAATATTCTCGAGGATAGAATTATTAATTACAGAAGTCCTGTGTATATGTTGAAAAGAGTGAAAGTTGTTTCAGGACATACAAATAGGGAAATTTTTACATAAGGCCCCTTAAAATCTTGTCCAATTACACCGTAACCCATATGATCTTAGTTACGCCATACACCACGACACTTATAATCGTACTCCTACGTTTCAACCCTTGGGCAGGAATAAGAATCATGGAGTAATTCCAAAGATTGGGAGGTTATTGAGTAGTTCGACAAGATTTTAGGAGTCATGGTGTAAAATTTCAATAAAAACCCTGGACTAAAAAATTGCCTTGAGGTCCTTAACTTTTCTTAAAGGAAAGAGGTGTGGTGTGCGGAGACGTGCACCCAAAAAACCTTATATCCACATGTTTAAACATAATTACGAAGACCAACAATCTCAGAGGATTTTGGCATGAATTAGAACAGTTTCTGCCTACAATGACTCCCCTTTGAAAATAACATTATTTCTAGTTACTCATAAAGCCCAAAGAACCACCAAGGCATGAATTTTGGCACATAAAGCAAGGGGTGTCCATGAGACGGGTGCCGAGCCTATTTAATTGTGACCGGCCCCAATCCGTTGTTATTGGATCATCGGTCGACCTGTTTCCAACGAATACCCGATCATAACAGATACTCGGTTAATATCAACATGTAACGGGGGGGGTACCCGCGGCCAAATACCCACGTATCACCTTTATTAAGAGAAAATTACTTAGTTTATTAGATAAATATTAATCAACGGACAAAATCAAGAATTGTAATTTTTTCATAAACATTATCAACTTTGAAATTCACGATATGTTTTGTCGTCACGAATGCCCTCTCATCTTTTCTATCCAAATCCAAAATGGAAATTGAGCTTTATAGATATGATATTTGTACTTTGTTTATTACTTAAAATGTCGATATGTCGATTTGATATAACCAATATTTCAACGAATCCAACCCCTAAATTAACAGTGACCAACGAAAAAGGCATAAGATGAAATTCACCATTTCGACGACATTTTGCCGCATCAACAAAATTGATATTTTGGCGATACCTAAATTCGACAAAAAATTGAGCTATGATTTTGTTTGGATCATTGATCGCTTGCTAACCATCAACATGTAAATTAATCTAATCTATGATCATTAATTTCTATTGTTTTTTGTATCTGATAATTTGTATCCATTTAATATAGTATTTGTTTCAAAGATTCGGTTGTACATTTCCATATTCACCGATATATGTATGTGCATCCATGTTTATATTTTAAAAGAGATAACAACAATGTTTATATATCATCATTTATACCTAACCATTTGCATTTTTTGAATAAATGTGGTAGTAAAATCTTATAACTGGGAACCTGCGAGTATCCATTTTTTATATGGGGCATGGGTCATGATATATCAGATACTTGACTCATCATTTTCAAACAGGTACCTGTGAATTTAGGATCAAAATGAGTGGGTCAAGCTGGATACACGCTGGCCGAATATATTTGAACACCCTCACATAAAACCGCAGCCTCATACGGTCCAGGCAAGTCTTAGGAAGAGCACACATCCACGGTATCGACATCCGCAAGCCCCAGTTCCGTCCAGATGTCCTACGACCTAGGGCTAATGGAAAAAGATGTGATCCTAGTCCTCTGATCCGTCGCCACATCTTGAAAATAAGCAGACACTTGCCCCCCATTAAACAACTTGATCCTTCAGGCTCTCATCATCAACCTCTCCATCCAGAAACCAAAGGAAAACCCTGACCCATTGAGGTATCATCCATATCTATACATGCCCCAATGTCAGGAAACAAGAACAAAAGAGTTGTATAACTCCTTGTAGGCCTTTTTCACTGGGAAATGCCCATCAAATCACATTGGCGATCATATCCACTCGAAGGTCTGCGACCTGAGAAAGGGACCCATCTGGTTTGAGAACTCGAACACACGCTGATCCAAAAGCCTAGAGTGAAAAGTGGGGGAGCAAGAACCAACAGCTTAGACCCTCCCTACCAGCAACTCCTTGACAGGTGCGAAACGAGACACCAGAATACCCTTCTCCATCCAATCATCTTGCTAGAAGTAGACGGAACCATCCCCAAGAACATGTCTCGGGAAAATGCGATGAAAGCAAGCAGATCCCCTTCCTGAAATTTGAAGGCGAACGAGTCCGTCCCAACTGCCAAGAAAAACTCATGAAACCCTCATAGATCTTCAAAAACACAATACAAAGAAGATCATATGCATTGTCCCAAATCCAAGGAATACTCGTAGCCTTGAGAGTTGAGACTCAAGATCCCTAGACCACCGTCCATCTCGGAAAGCATGATCGTCCTCCAATTCACTAACGACATGCCATGAGTGGCCCCATATACTGCACAAACAAAAAAGCTCGGAATCAGAGACTCCAACTTCCTATGAACTCCAGTAGGAAGTAGCCCTGACAATAGGAAGAAAATGGGTAGTGTAAAGAACAACCTTCAACAGCACAGCATCACCGCCCTCAGCAAGCATGTAACCTTCCAGCCTGCAAGCTTCCTCTCAGCCCTCTCCACCAATGGTAACCAATCCAATTGTCGCTGCGGACCACTAATCAGGGGCAAGCTCTAGGTAAGTAATAGGTGGGGAATCCCATTAAGACATGTCAGCAGTGTCAACAATCCTCCATCTCGTCCTCCACCATGTTGAAGGGAATAAAGGTTGACTTCTCCCCATTGATCTCAAGACCCGAAACCATTCCAAAAAGGTCAAGAACCATGGCAATCATGACAGCTTCGCACTCGCTCCCCTCCACAAAGAAGATAGTGTCATCTACATACTGCAAAACAAGGACTGATAGGTCGTCCAAACGAAAGCCAAAGCAAAAAAACATCTCTCTGAACGAGTAACCATCCTAGCATGCATCATCGACCGGGACAAAGAGAGGTGCTAGGGGGCATCCATGCCTCACCCCACTTTGTGACTGGAAAAAACCTCCTCCTAACAGCCATTAACCATCATCAAACATGATGTAGTAGTCACACATCTCTTCATTTAGCAGATCCACTCTTCAGGGAAGCACATGGCAAGAGCGACGCCCGGATGAATAACCAGTTTATGCAGTCATAGGCTTTGGATAAGTCCACCTTTCATGGTAATCCCTTCACCATTTTTGTCTCCCAATCTGCGGTGATTTCCAAAGCCAGGTCTACACCATCCATCGAGTGCCTCTCATGGAGTGAAAGTTGTCTACACGACTTAGCAACCAATTTACCCGGAACTCCAACGCGACAATTGGCCAACATATTCACCACAATCAGGTAGATTGTGTTGAAAAGCACAAAAGCACCAAAGTCCTCCATAGGTCTTGCCACCTCCTTCTTGGACAATAGAAATATCAAAGAGCAATTTAGTCGCTCAAAACCATGATTCTCCCCTCTCAATCCCTCCACCACCGCAACCACATCCTCCTCCAACAGCTCCAAGAACTCCGGAAAGAAGAATACAGTGAACCATTGAAAGCCCTCGACTGGGATCTCTTACTTTAAAACCAAACATATTTTATGAACTTATTGCCAGAATTCATATCAAAGACCAAAGGAATCTTCGATTTTTATTACCTTGGATTATCCCTCTACTGTATTTAATCATCACCTAACCAAAGGAATCTTCGAATTTAATTTTGGGTTTTTATCAGTTGTACACCTCTGAGATATACTCCTCTGAGATATTACAATTTTAGTTATGCCTCTCCCTTTTGGGAATATCAGTTTTGCCCCCGACTTCTTGTCGGTCTATCACTTGTATCCCTCGGGTTAGTCGTCATCCATCCTCAACGCAAATAGATGTTTACTTTAGGGACACAACAAGAATTAATTTGAAAAATAGATTGAAATGTTATCTCGATCTTATTCTTCTTCCCCCCCCCCCCTCCCCCAATCTGCTTCCTCCCCCTTTTCTTCCTCTTCCCAGCTTAATGCTCCTCCACCACCTCTTCCCCCATAGCCATGCCTCCCCATCCGCCCCCGAGCTTCTCCCCCTTCCCCCCTGCTCCTCCCATCGCTCTGAGCTTCTTCCCCCACCCCCGTGCCTCTCCCTCCTCCCTAAGCTCCTCCCCCGACCCCTGTGCCTCCCCCTCTGCGAGCTCGAGCACCTCCCTCCACCTTGAGCTTCTTCCCCCACCCACGCGCCTCTTCCTCTGCCCTGAGCTCCTCCCTCCTACCATCGTGCCTCTGCCCCCGCACCTCCCCCTCTACCTTTGCTCCTCCTCAGGCCCCCCTCCACCCTCAGCTCCATCCCCTACCCCTGCTCCATCCGCCCCAAGCTCATCCCTCCGCCCCGTGTGTCCCCCTCCGCCCCGAGCTCCTCCCTCCACCCATGTACGCCCCCCTCCACCCCGAATTCCTCCCTCCACCCCGAGTTCCTCCCTTCGCCCCCAGCCTCCCTACTCCTCCACCCCCTCTACCTACTGGTATGTGAGTGGGATGGTGCCGATGGGTTCAAGAAATTGACCATGGCATGCGCCCTCGCCGTCGACATGTTGATGTTGCTCCTCTACCAACAGCCAAGCAGAGGGGTGCACTTGAGGGATCGGGAAGGATGAAGAGGGGTTAGAGGGGGAATGGCGGAGGAGAAGGGGATGGAGGAGGTGGTGGTCGGCAAGGCCCTAAATGTCGATTTAGGTCACCATTTCGGTAACCGACCAAAACAGAACTTCGGTGGAATTTCGATCAAAATTCGACCTAAATTTCGATCATTTCGATCATTTTTTTTACTAGGGCCCCCATATTTTGATCATTTCGGCCATTTCGGTCGAATTTCGATTTCGACACGATATCGATATTCGAAAGAAATTCGACCGAATTTTTCTGAAATTTGAGGCCATGGTGGTCGGAGGAGGATTGGGAATGCTTGGAGGGTGAGGAGGAGGGAGGAAGAGTGATAGGGAGGTGGGGGCTTCCTATCACTCTTTAAAAAAAGGTACAAGCATTCCCTAGGTGAAGCTCTAGGTCAAATGAATGACGTCTCTAACCAATCCTGGAATTGGACCTAGAGCGCTGCAAATCTTAATAGATACAACGGGAATGAAGATTGACTAAACATAATTGAATAATGTAATCTTCAATTCGATCTCCCTCTTGACCTGAAGTCTTTACAGATCATCTAGGAACCTCACACCTCAGGGAACTCACGTATTACTCTTATTTTTCAAGCATTCGATCTTAGACAAATGACCACCACATAAGCAAGAAGGCATGCACACCCCCTAACTGAGAAATTATTGATGTGCTTTCAAAGACAAAATGTATTGAACCTTACTTTTCGAGGCACATCCGTCGAACCGGAAACTTGAAAGATGAAAGGCAACAATTTTCTTAAATCAATGGGGCACGGATGGTGCCTCTCTAGCCAATCCATGTATAAGATCGCATTAAAATCCCCTAATTGTATCAAAAGAACAGATGATGGCACAAGTCTAAGTATTCGATTGGCAATTTTCCTAACATGGTTGGGATAGGGAAACATTAAAGACCCCCAACCTATGCAATGATGTGATGAGGGACCCTCATATTGGCCCAAAAAGATGGCCGATCAAGCCATCTATTGGGCATGAGGGGCGTGCCAGCTCATAGTGGAAACAGGGCCATGACATGGTCTGAGTGCTGACAGTAATTAGGTTGTCGCCTCCTGATCTGCGACTTTCCTGGTGTATCTGTGAGGAAGAAGCAGTACCTCAACTCGCCAAAGGCTAACCCAAGGTGGGTGCAAGTGTAAACCCCTGAACTACAAGTGTGAATGTCATCCAATGGAATTGGCACTCCCTACAAGACACAGAGAAGTCTTGATAAGATGGACCGGTCTTTCGTATTACTAGTGTCGCTACTTGGGCAATAACTCACCATTGTCAGTTCTAAATCACCTCGAACCGTGAGTCCATGTCAACTATATCCTTGATGGCAGTGACTAGTGAGGCGCAAACTGTTCACCTTTTCCTACCTGTGGTAGGCAATGATTGTCGATAGGTAGCATGACAACTCTTTATATATGATCATGCACCCATTGATTGTCGTCGGCTCCTACTTCAACTCAACAAACAACAGTCTCTGGTCTTCTTTCCAATTGTCTGGGTAGAACTTGTTGCAGAACTTATCTACAAAAGCAATCCATCAGATCAGCGTGATTAATGATGGGTAAAGGGAAAGCCTCATTTCCCAACTTTACAAATTAAACTTCGCATGATGCATGTATATGTTAGAGAGCTGATCAATATCAGTACAAAACAATCTCTGCTAGATTATACAAAAAAATTATTATCAGATTTACAAGGCATCTTGCCTAAGTGATGGTTATTTCCTTCATGGGAACACAAGCAAGATTCATTGGCAATATTATTTGTCCAATCAAAGATCAAAGTGACACGGAGTCAGTTAATTCCGCAACGATCTACGTTGACATCTTCCAGGACCCAAGTGCCTTGTACTCAAAGCATCGCGGATACCTCATTGCCAAAAGCATTCAGATGGTGCTTTCGAACATGGAAACTTAGACTATACACTGTAGATTAACCAGCTTGATGGCTGCCTATAATTTCTGCATTTTTAAGGATTTATACTCAACAAGAATCTTGCAATTTCCCCATTCCAGATATTATAGTTTGTTTCATAAATGCACCCCCCCCCTCCCAACTTCTAGAAAGGTCTTTTCCTTGTGTACGCCCCCACCCTCTTCGTTAATATGAGAAATTTGGATAACTGAACAAAAGCATGAGTACGTAAAAAATCATTTGTTACTAGTTGATAATTTGATCCTCAGTATCTCAAGTGATCATAGCATTGATTCCAACTGTGCATATACCTGATAAGTTTTTCAATGCAAATATACCTAATAAGTTGCCACGATTAGATATATTCAAGTAAAGTTTGAATATGAATCTAACTTGTTAGAGGTGGTGCATAATGGAAAATCAAATTAGAGATGTAGGATGGATAAAGGTAGTGCATAACTTTCACAAAGAAAAGAAAGTTGGTGATGATTCTGGTTGTTTTTTCATATGATAGATCTTTCAGTCTAATGAGAACTGCAGAATGCGAAGTGTTGCTTACTACTAAGCCCAAACGTAAAGAAATCATAAGAGGAAAACGAGATGAAAAACGAATTATTGTAGAGAATAAACAGCGGAAAATGGATGTAAACATCACAAAACACAGTTTACTTTAGAACACAAAATTTACGTTCCCTAAAAGAAACCAATAGAACAAGCAAAATAAAGAGAACAGGGGTAAGACTCACATTGGTATGAATATTTTATCATTAGAAAGAGTATACCATCTCCAAGTTGTATCTCTGGAAATCAAACGAAACAAAAATCTAAATAAAACTCAAGAATGAAAATTATTATACATCTTGACCTTGCTCCATAGGGGTGAAAGAAACAAATGTCATTTTAAGCTGGGAGGTCCCAAAGCTTTCGGGTATGCAGAAAAACAATCCCTTGATGCCCTTGCTATCTCCACGTAAACAAGCCTGCCATCGATGATCTTGAGAAAGCAACATGAAATTTCTTTCAGAAATAATCAGTAAAACATTCAGACGAGAAAATATTGTATGCATATCAATTCTAAAACGTGTCATATTCGTGACAGTATATGAAACAAACTCTTATAAGGGGGGAAAATACGAGGTAAGACTTGCTAAAATGGATCTGAAACACTTCTCTATACTCCTAATAGCAGGAGCTTATGCACCGTGCTGCCTGTTTTATTTGTAACAGCGTTAGGGATGCAACACGGATACAGATATATCCGTATCCGACCGCCATCTTATTTGTTTCTAAAAGGATAAGGAATAAGGATATGTATTTTTTTTATTTTGACGGATAAAGATACGTATAGGGATTTTTTGTGGATACAGATATGATAGGGATATCATTTTCATTTTTTTCGAGGATATGGATATGGATATGGTTACATAATTTCTGGTGGATACAGATACAGATATCATTATTACTAAAAATCTGTGTATTTGTATCATAGACATATTTATCAATGTGTGAATAAACAAATATCTAAATATATTACAGGTTACATAATGCGTTTTAGAGTCATTTCCAATACATGAAGAAAAATAAATAGAGTAAATTACAAAAAAAAACCCAACTATACATTGATTCCCAAGTAGGGTCTTATTTTGGAAACACAAAAAATAAGGGGTGGGTTTAATCTTATTTGTTTGTCTTAAATGCATGCTTCTGTAAGCCTCCGCAATCTTTCTGTGTCGATGTTATATCATAAAGTTGAAATTTTAATACCATTAATATATCATTTAAAAAAATGAGGCCTCTATTTGGGAATTGAGGTATAGTTATGGCTTATTTTTGGGTAATTTACCTAAGTACATATCTTATGATGTTTATTACTTGTTATAAAAGTTTATTTTAACATGTTACTTTATTTTCTTTTTCATTTTATTGTATTTGTAGTTTGTGTAATTTTGATATTCAATTTAAGTCTTGATTTTAGTAATCGCAGGATAATTCATATCTATTTTAAAATATTTGTGCCGGAGTTATGATCATCGTTTTCCATATCCGTAACCATAGTTAATGATATAGTTTGCAATTGTTAATATCCACAAGATATCCGTTTCTATTCCTGTATCCAGATTTTAAAAAAGATAAGGATATGGTAAAACCTATATATGTATCTATATTCGTATGTTTACATCCCTAGACATCGTACAAGCATTGCATATTTGTCCAGTCCATGCAAAAAAATAGAATATGTATTAACAACTCAAAAAATCATAGTTACATGATGACGGTTATAAATCCTAAAACTTTCGTTTGATTTGTGGAAAGGATTGAAATGGAAAGTTACTTTCACCGTAGCCCTAGAGCTATCTTGTATAGGAGAAAAGCTCTAAGGAAAAAATACATAAAGAGACGAAAGAAATAGAAAATTACAAAGTAAAGATAAAGAAATGTAATTATCTCAACACTCCCCCTCAAGCTGGAGCATATATGTCTAGCATGCTCATCTTGGAACAACGACAGTGGAAAAGACCCTTTGCAAGAGCTTTGGTAAACATGTCGGCAATTTGATCGCTTAAGAAACATGAGAAGTGAAAATAAGCCCCTTCTGGATTAAATCGTCTGTGCAATGGCAGTCAACTTAAATGTGCTTTGTTCTTTCATGAATGTTGGATTATAAGCTATGAATAGAGCAGCTTGATTATCGCATTTGAGGTGCATAGGAAGATGCACCGCAACAGTTAGATCAGTCGGAACGGACTTGATCCACATCATTTCCGTGCTCCCTTGGGTCTGTGGCCCTATACTCTGATTCAGCACTAGATCTAGCTATAACTGTCTATTTCTTACTCTTCCATGAAACCAGCGAGCTGCCCACAAACACACTGAAGCCTGAAGTAGACTTTCTGTCCTTGGGACAACCAACATAATTTGCATCCGCACATACAGAAACTGTGAGAGTCATGTCTCTCCTGAATAGAAGTCTTATACTTGGAGAAGACTTCAAACACCTCAAGATCATATTGATTGCATCCATGAGAGCATGCTTAAGCTGCTCCATAAACTGGTCGACACTGCTGACAACAAACGATATATCAGGTCTGGTATAGTAACATACAGCAACTTCCCTACTAGCTCTCTGTACTGTCTCTTATCCACCTCCGTGGAGTCATCATCATAAAGCCTAGCATTGGGATCCATTGGAGTAGTAGCAGGTTTACATCATGTCACACCCGTCTCAGATAGAAAATCAATGACGTATTTCCTTTGCGTCATTACCATACCATGCTAATTTCTTGCAAATTCTAGGTCAAAAAAATAACGCAGCTTGTCAAGGTCCTTGGTCACAAACTATTATCCAAGGAAATCCTTAACTGGTTGAATACTTTGGTCATCACTGCCTGTAACAATAATATCATCAACATAGACCAAAATAAAAACAGTACCTCTATGGGTTCTCTTAACAAAAAAAAGAATGATATGCAATAGATCTGATAAATCCCAGTTGTTCAATCAACTCTTTGGGCATTCAAGGTGCCAAGGACTTCCTAGGTCAGCAGTTTGTGACCAAGGATCTTGGACATTTACATTACTTCCTTGGACTGGAGTTTGCCAGGAACCAGAGAGGTCTTGTGATGACCCAAAGGAAGTACGTTACAGATCTTCTTTCAGAGACAGGCATGGTAGATTGCAGAGCTGCCACTACCCTTATTGACTCGAGCATGAAGCTTTATGATGATGATACTGAGGATGTCGACAAGAGGAGGTACAGAGAGCTTGTTGGCAAGCTATTATATGTGACTATTACTAGGCTCGACATAGCCTTTGTCATGAGCAAAGTGACTCAATTTATGGAGCAATCCAGACAGGCACATAAGGATGCAGTCCATATGATTCTAAGATACCTGAAGACGTCACCTGGTACGAGACTTCTTTTCAGCAGAGGCGCATCTCTCTCAATTACAGCATGTGCAGATGCAGATTATGCTGGGTGTCCAAAGGATAGAAAGTCTACATCAGGTTTTGTTGTATTCATAGGGAATTCTCTGGTTTCATGGAAGAGTAAGAAGCAGACTGTGGTTGCCAGATCAAGTGTGGAATCGGAATACAGGGAAAGGGCACAAGCTAGTACAGAGATGATGTGGGTCGGATCAGTACTTACTGACCTAACTATAGAAGTGCCTCTTCCCATGCACCTCCAATGTGATAATCAGGTTGCTCTTTTCATTGCCAACAACCCAGCCTTTCAAGAGAGGACGAAGCACATAGAGGTGGATTGTCACTACACTCGTGATATGATACAAAAAGATCTTATCACCACTACACATGCCAGCTCGGGAGATCAGCAGATGTACTTACAAAGGCCCTAGCTAGAGGACCTTATCAGAGATGTTGTTCCAAGTTGAGTCTGATTGATATATACGCTCCAGCTTGAGGGTGAGTGTTGAGATATAGTTATCTTTATTACGGTTTTCTTATTTTCTATCTCTTTGTTCTACTTATTGTAGTTTGCCCAATAGGTTTCTCTCCTATATAAGAGAACCCTAGGGCCTCTCATAATCGATGCTTCTATTTTTTCCCAACAAAAACTTCATAAGCATTTGACTTAGCTTCGCTTACAGCCTTCCTTGCTTCCTTCTTCGCTATTTTGTAGTTTGTGACAGCTTCCTTTGTTCTATCCTTAGACATAGCTTTAAAGCATGCTCTTTTAATTTTTAGCTTCTCTTGCACCCTTTCACTCCACCATCAAGCCTCCTTTTGACATGAAGCTCCTCCCTTTGACTCTCCTAGCATCTCTTTGGCTACATTTCGGATACAAGATGTTATTGCCAAGCGTTGTCAAACTCTCTCCTGAGATTACTTTGCAGTCTTTACAACACAGCCGATCTCTTCTCCTCAACGCAAAGTAATCTATCTGTGTTCTAGTTGGCCCACCATTGTAAGTACTTAAATGCTCCTCCCACTTCTTGAAGAGAGTGTTTGTTATGAAAAGATCATATACCGTTGCAAAATCCAGGATGACTTTACCTCTTCATTTCTATCCCCAAAATCATGTCCTCCATGAACACTAGCATACCCTGAAGCATCTTTTCCCACATGTCCATTAAGATCTCCACCTATGCAAATCATCTCTCTTTATGGGATTCTTTGTAAAATCTTATCTAGATCCTCCCAAAAAGCTTGTTTAGTCCTTTCATCTAAACCAATTTGCGGTGCATAAACTGAGACTATATTCAGAATTTCTTCTTCGAGCACCAATTTTAGTAAAATAATCCAATCCCCGAATCTTTGCACTGCAACCACACAATCCTTAAAATCCTTATGAACAATCACTCCAACACTGTTTATACCCTTATCTTTACTTGAATACCAAAGTTTAAAGCATATCTTCTCAATCTCCATTGCTTTCTCTCCAACCCACTTAGTCTCTCGAAGACAGTATATGAATCTTCCTTCTTTCCATCGTATCCACTATCTCCATCAATTTTCCAGTTAAAGTAATTCCAACTACCAATCCGCAACTTCCATTGCAATCTCTTTTGGACTAACTTATTTACTCGCATGCATCCATTATGCGAGAACCCTTGTAAATTTTGGACTGCATCCGGGCGGTGATGCAGCGGAACTAGCTTAATTACCCGCATGCGTTCTTCATGCGAGAACCCTTGCAAATTTTGAAATACATCTATGCTGCGATGTAGCAGTCCTTGCCAATTTTTCATTACATCCGGGCGATGCAACACGTCGCAAGTAGGGAACACCCTTGCCAATTTATGCAAGATGAATGCTTAAATTTAACTTCTTTCATATTCATATTTACCATTAACATATCCAATTATTTCAATGAACTCTTAATATTACACCCTACCATATGAATTCAGCGAGACCCCCGTACTGGTAGAGTATGGTAGCACATGGAGACATGGGACCGTTCTTCAACTAGGTCCAGCAGAACATACGTTAGAATTCGAATCATATGATTCATATCAACATCTCAGATATATTTAATAACAACTATAGTCAATGACTCTCTCTTTGATATAGTGATAGTTATAGCCAATGATTTCCTTTTTGATTAGGTAGAAACTTAGTAGAAAGTTTATGGAATTGACATATCATTTTTTCATGTTTTTACATTCATAATTTCATCATATATTACAATGTTATATATGTTTGTTAGATTACTAGATTATTTCATCAATAAATATATTTATATTACTTTAAGTAATTATTTTCCTATACAAACTAAGGCTTATGCCTCGATCGCCTTGAGGCTATGCCTCACCTCGCCTCCAGGGAAATCGTCCCATTTTGCCTTCCGTATTTTCAAACCTTGCATGAGACTATTACTTGATCATGGTTAATTATTAGATGGAAAAAGCAGTCATAGGTTAAGGTTAACTTTTGGTTGGTTAGCAGGTGTTTTAAAGAAGATCAACGTATTGAAGCAACATCAAAGCGACATTAAATGCTCAAAGTAGAGGCGGTTCTTTTTACATATTGTACCTTTCGATCCATATGCTCGATTGCTAGAAGGGCGTCTTCCTGACAGGAATATTGTATAAAAGCAAAACCCTTTGATTTCTTTCTCTCTTTGTCGCGAATAAGATCAACTGCAGAGCAGTCAACAGAATATAAAGCACTATCATTAATAACCCTGCTTCGGATAACAGAATACACACCTTCAGCTATCTGGCCAATCTCTGAGAATGCCTTCTTTAAGGTGATTTCAGATGTAGAATATGAGAGATCTGCAGCATGATCATACTCGGAATGAATTACACTGAGATTATCCCATGCAGTTGTGCAACTGCACAAATATGTTACTAATGTAATTATTGTTTTGCAATGTAAGACTTGCCCATAATCATTCAGTGTAAAAAGATTGGTGACTATTATGGAGACATTAGAATCCGTGTAAATGAAACAGACTGATATGTTATATTGACAAGAATCCCTAGATCACACTAATCTAATCTATATGATAGCTAAATGGATCACCATGGTTAGATTAAAGTTGCAAGCAAAATACTGTCTCCAACTTACATTTCTCTCTGTATTTCCATCAAATGCAACTAAATACGGCTTTGACACAAGTAATATTCAGACAATTCTGCAACACGTTCCCATGAAGAACACGTGGAGGAAAAGTTCATTAATCAAAACCTGTGTAGATAAGTGTATTATTTTCTGCGGCATGTTCCTAAAAAGAACATGGGGAGGAGAAAACATTCATCGACAGAAATCTAGACAGTGAATTTTTTTAGCATCTTTAGATCAGTCAAATTTTTCACAAAATTCAGTCAAGAACTTGCGGTCCGTCGGATTATATGATATTATGTATTCATAACTAGTGAGTTCTTTTTTAAGCTTCATGACAACTGTGTGAAAAGGTTTGAGAGAAGTCACAATTTAGATAACCAACCTAGATGCAACCTCTGGGATCTTTTTCTCCTAGGTTCTTGCTGGATTGAGATGGGTACTAGCAATTGTATAACAGTAGTGAATAGCGAGTGCTCCAGTAAAAATTGAGAGAATCTTGCATTTAATCTAATCTAGAAGTAGAATTT
Source organism: Ottelia alismoides (assembly GCA_037367405.1). NCBI lineage: Eukaryota > Viridiplantae > Streptophyta > Magnoliopsida > Alismatales > Hydrocharitaceae > Ottelia > Ottelia alismoides. The sequence continues at coordinate 50,972 of JAZKJV010006799.1, read as the reverse complement.
AAGCCTTTGAGGTAACAACCTCCTAGTTAAAACAAGATCGCCACTAGTGATGGGGATCAAATCAATGAAATTGTTTTTTAAACAAAATACGTAACAAGTAGATCTGGAATTGGAAGTCCAACCATCAGGATATAACGAACATATCAAGAGGCAGCAAGCATCTTAACATTTTCCTATATGTAATATGAAACGATTTAATCCAGCTGTGCTATATGTATCTTCCACTTGTAATCTCAATCGTTATGCTCTTCCTCAGAGCTCTCACCAACTTTCTTGCATCCCGAATTAATTTTCTCAAAGGACTTCCTTGTATAACTCGAGAAATAACCGCCCAAAGACTTATTATAAGGCCATCTTTTGCCGATTTGCAGCATTATAATGCCAATTCCTATAAAGCTATGTATCAAGCAGAGAGAGAGAGAGATCAGACGCACACATCACATATTTATAAGGTTCATTCAAAATCAGGTTACTTTATTATGCAGTGTGTGTGTGTGTATCGGTTTTCACTATATAAAGCAAAAATAGAGGAGTATTATACGATAATCATTCATCTAATCTCGTGTTTAGGGAGATTATGCACTCTCTTAATAGTAACGAATCTAGTTGTGTGGACTTCTAGACCGGCCCAATATAGACAGAGTTTCACCTCCACATTCCTCTCGCACCCCCTCGGCAAAGGAGATCACACTGTCATGTGAATACCGATCTCCAGGTGCATTGAAGCAAACTAATAGGTTAGGATTTGAAGCATATCGACAAGGTGCATACCTCAATCAATGATATAGTTTACCCTAAAAACAAACATTTCAACTTACTCGTTACAATAGCTCGCATGGTCGTCAAACACTATATTCTCCCTAAAAACCATTTTCGAGAGTGCTTATAAGCTAACTTCCTTTCATCAAAGTTCTTTGTTTTTCCTCAAAAGATGACTTCCAAAAATCTATAAATGAAGAAAGAGCTTTTTTTCATTTAGGTTGTTCTTGATTTCAAGGTTATCTCCAGACACACTCATAGCAAACTAACAAAATATCATCGGTTTCACGAAAAGAGAATCGTGAAAATGAATTATTGGTTATGTTATGTATGCCAAGCAAGTAGAGAAAGCAAGCACAAACAAGCACACAACTTGCAGAACGGCAAGAAATGCACTCATCTTTAGGTTTATGGAGTTTATTCAGTAGCTCCTATGTGCATATGGATCTAGTTCCATATACAATAAAAACCAACTTGAGCAAGTAATCCAAATTAGGAGTACACCGAGACCATATTTATAAGACTTATTTATAAGACTTATAACATAAGTAGTGTTTTTTTCACGTGTGCCCGTCTGACTTTCACAATTATACTTATGCCTCTAACTCTTTTGCATGATCACGTGTACCCCGAACTTCCTGCACTGTTAATGGTGTCCTTCTCTTAGCTTGTTCTCTTAGCTTGCTTGTCCATTAGATAAACATAGCCATGAGATAAACATAGCCATGATTTTTTCAAATCAAGGTCTAGTCAAGAATGATTTTATGACCACTATTGGGGATTCATGTCACATCATGATTCTATAATAGGGATCGCTACAATCATAACAATTTCAAACAGAACTTTAGATGGCATTTTTAATCACATGATAAAATAAAAAAATCAAATCACAAGTATCACAATGATTTAACGTGGAAACTCTCCCGGGTAAAAACCACGACTAGAGTCCCATGGCTCGAGCTTTCAACATGATCGAATCTCGATCTTTCCACCAACCTGGATTGCTTATGCGGGCAACTCATTTGTTCCAACTCCAACTGTATGATCTTATAGATGAGGGGGCGTTCGTAAGATAAATCCTTGAAACAACATAGATTGAGGTGTTAGGGTATGGCTTACCACGAGCCCACACCAATTTATCTTTAAAAAAAAACATAGCTTGAGGCGTGCAGTGCTAAGCAGAATGTAGCTCCAAAAATATTCTCACAATGATGGGAATGAGAAACAGATGGAATATTCACTTGTGTATTGTGTGGTACAAGGTCCTTTCTGTAGCCATTATGGCGTTTAGATGCGTTGGGGCTTAACAGAGCCGTTTAGGTCCAATTAAAAATAAGATGGACTTTGAAAAATTCTCGAAAAACTCAGTTGATCGATCAATCAGTCAAAAACATTGATAAATCAGAATTCAAAAGATGATTGATAAGGTTAAAAGAGTTGATTAATCATCTCCATAACCAAGGACAGAAGTTGATCGATCAAGTATGTAAAGTTGATCAATCAAAAATCAAAAAATGATTGACTGATCAAAAAACTTTGTTTGGTCGATTTTTAGACAATGACTTAAGAATGATCGTTCAAGTCAAGAAAAGTAATCAATCAGGTCACCAAAAAATAATGTTTGTCGATCAAGAAAGTAGGAGAGAATGCTCGTAAGATGAATCATAAAAACAATATATATTGAGGATGCAGAGCAAAATGAAGCTCAAATAATGATCTCGCAATGACGGGAATGTGAAATATAGATTAAATTTGCTTGTGTGAAATACAAGGTCCTTTTTCTATGTGGTGTTTAGAGACGTTGCGGCTTAACAGAGCTGCTTGAGTCCAAATCATGGATAAGATCAACATTAAAACCATTCCTGAAAAACCATTTGATCGATCAACCAAAATAAAAGATCGATCAAAATTCAAAAGGCAGTTGATCAGTTCAAAAAAGTCATATTCAAAATCATCGAGAAAAGTGGATCGATCATGTTTACAAAGTTCATCAATCAAAATTCAAAAAGTAGTTGATCGGTCATAAAAAGTTGATCTATTAGTCTATACCTAGTGCCTAAAAGAGATCGATCAAGCCACCAAAAAATAACTTTGTCGATGGAGAAAGTAGTTCAACCTAATTCTAAGAGGTATATATAATATATCATTGGGTAACTTTACAACATTATAAGAGAACTGCGAGATGAAAGATTCAATAAAGGAAAAGTCATCGATTTTGTCTTTAGCTTGAATTCCCTTCCTTAAGCGTTAGCATGAGTTCCTTGTTCTTGAACTTCTTTAAACTTTGCTTCTTCTTCGTTTGAGTTAGAGCTGCTTATTCTTGAGCTTTTTTTGGTCTTATAGATTCCTTGTTTTTACCAACAAGCTAAATATACAAGTTTTGTTATCATCAAAACCTTCATGCTTGTGCACGACATGACTTGAGATACAAATTTCTAACAATCATACCCTTGTATTAATCAATTAAGAAATAATCTCACATGTCTCTCCTCCTTAAATAGACTTATCTCCAACCTCGGACAACAGTAACTCCTCTTCTCTGTGAGGCCTAAGACAACCCATTACTAATTGCCACAGGGGGGCTTCATGCATAGCTGGGGTGAATGGTGGGTCTTCGACCAAACCGAAGATAAAGTGGCAGATGGAGTTGCAGTCACAATGGGTGGGACAAGGCTTCGAGCGACGAAGGTTGCAATAGGTGAAGAGATTTGAACGATGGTTGATCAAGGGGAGGTGGGGAGCTGCGACAGATGTAATGAGTAGGGAAGAGTTTCCAGTAGGCGGAGGCCATGGTGGGTGGGTTTAGGTTGGTGGGCAAGCGGGCTTCAAGTCAAGTACCCACGTAGAGGTATCAGGGACGGAGAGGAACTGGGGATGATAGGGGCTCTGAGGGGAGGGGGAGACACTAGACATGGAGGATAGGAGGGGGAACTTAGGGAGGAAGGGTTGGGTGCGAGAGGGCCATGGAGGGAAGGAGAAGGAGACGAAGGGATTGGGTGTTGGGAGGGGCTTTGAGGCAGATGAAATGGAGGGGAGGAGGGGAAGCTTTCCGCGAGGGGTTGAGGTCGAGAGGGACTCAGAAAGGAGGGGAGGAGGGGTTGGGGATAGGGATAGACTAGGGGGATGGGCTTGAAGTCGAAGAATGTAGAGGGAGGAAATTAAGTTTCTCATTCGATCATTGAAAATTGGTATTAATCGTATGCTCTCCAAAAATATATATCTTACCTACAAATCATGTCATGCTTCCAAGTTCCAACGCAAGATGATTGTCGATGGAGTTTGATTGGTCCTAATATCTCATTAGTGAGCTCATGCTAGAAGATCTAAAATAAACTCAAAGTTCTAATCAGATTTAAATTGTCTTCTCCAAGATTTTTATCATTTAGTTTCTCATTCGATCATTGAAAGTTGGTATTGATCGTAAGCTCTCCAAAAACATATATCTTACCTACAAATCATGTCATGCTTCCAAAGCAAGACGGTCATCGATGGAATTTGATTGGTCTCAATATCTCAAGAGTGAGCTCATGTCTTCTGGATCAGTAGTTAACATGTATAATCCTTTTGATAGATCGTATTACTCATGTTCCCTTGTATGCAGACCAGCTCGTCGATGTATAGACATTGATTAGGTTATCAATCTAATGGTCTGTATAATGTACATACTCATACATATAGTACGTGTATATATCGTTATAGCATACGACATAGGTCTTGGTTATCTCGATCTCGGATTCTCGATAACTCCGACCCTTTGACTTAACTTATCTGACACCTCCGAATCTTTATTCATTATGCAGAGGACATGCATCAAGATGTCGATCAGATATCATCCTTTGGAGTGATGATTGTTATCTCATTCTCACACTGGAGATCTTTTCTTGACAATCATTTGATAGTGCAAGATGAGTCCTCGATCTAATTCTTTAGATATCATCTCAACATCAGCCTCTGTGGTCCAACCATTGGATCAATAGTTGTATGATTATCAAGACGTCCATGATACAAACCGTAATTGTACTAAGGGATCTTATAAGTGCATGCATTCGTTAATTTCGGATAGGGGGTGAAAATCAATATCTTTTATTGATGTATAAAAATCTTACAATAATATTTATTGTAAAAATGGTTCGTACAAGGCTCACATGTCTAGCATTCTTCTCTGAAGCAGCTCTTTCCACTATTGTAGGGAACTCGTTCTGATACCATTTATAACAAACCGAATCTAAACCCAAGTCGTTTCCGGGAAAGATTGGCAGCAATTTATTGGACTTGGACCCTATTGTACCCATTGACAACCATCCAAATACATAGGCCCAATAAGTTGTAAAGGTCGGACTTCCCCAATAATGCTTGGCTTTAAGCCCGGCCCCGGTCATTTACAGTGCCCCATTTTTCGTTTGCCTTTTGCAATTATGTCTGCGCATGGGATGGCAACTAGCCTGAATGTCACAAGTTTTATTCAATATAAATAATTGGGGCATGGTTGTTATAACAAAAAAGGTAATGGCATAAGTGTTAAAATCCCTTATAGGTAATTGGTTATGTAGCAGCTGCCAGTACAGTTAGGCCCATCGAGAACAAGTATTCGACTCCAATGCGTCTCAAAATCTACTCCAGAGGTTGCATGCTTAGCCAGCAAGGGCTTTGCCCGGCAATGGTACAAATTCTTGGCTCTCGGCAACTCCTAGAAAGAATTGTAGTTACCAAGGACACAAATCTGCACCACCATTGTGTAACAGATAAACCCACATACTTAAATTCGGTGAAGAATCTAGAGACAACCCATTCGCACGGAAATTTGGAGGCACGATCGACACCAAAGAGCAAAACCAACAACTTGGAGCATTAATAATGGTGAAACGATGATCTGAGAAATGGGTACCTCACAACATCAAGGCCAGTCTAAAGATTTCCACGAGTTTATAGGGAATTCCAAGCAAAACTAACAGAGCTGTTGCTGAGTGGGAGAGAGATGAAAGATGGAAAGGCTTACTTCGAACAAAGACTCTGCTTGCCGGCGGGAAACCGAATGCCGACGGCTTTGGCGACCTCTGAGTTGGGGAGGAGGAGGAAGAGGGGGTGTTGGGGGTTTTGCAGGCGGAGGCCCTCAGCATCTCATCCACTGTGTGGGGAGGGGAAGTAAGGTCGTTTACAGAGAAGGGGTTGTGTTAGGTTTGGACATGAAATGTGATGTAATGTAACATTCGTTAGATTAATTTTTTATTGATTATATTATATTTTTTATTTTAATTTTTTATTTGAACATGATTAACGGATATTATAACAAACAAATTGTATGTTTCATACAATTAATTCCAAACTAGAAATGCATAGATAGAGAGTGGAGTATGACATGTTAGCCAACCAAACGAGCTTCAAATGTGATTACTTAGCGTCCAAGTAGTATATATATCACTTTTTATATAAGGGTAAAATGAGGTTGTCCCTTTGAGGGGGGGTTAACTTGGTTCCTCCGTCATTTTTCCTGTTTTTAATATTTTGGAAATTTCTTTCGTGAATATTCATCACTATATCCATATATTATGTCATTCAAATTTCGTGTGAAACAGAGACTCTTACGGCCTCCATTCAGATGGAATTGTTTTTAGCGATTATATTACCGTTAGAAAATGATTGTTTGGATGGAGATCGTAGGAGTCTAGGATTTTTCCTGTTACATATGTGAAGAAATGCTCAACTGCTTGGTACAGTTTGTGAAGTGTTATCTCTTACGGAGAACATGTGCTTAGCACTAAACTCTGACTACAGTGGACCAAATGATCTTCAATTTGTAAAGGGGCTACTTGATGTTCACACTGACAACATTTGTAAACATACTACTATTTCAGTTGGTTGTTCATGGATTAATATCTCTTTTGATTTATTAATAACATCTGAACTAAACAGAGAAGGTTTGATTGATGCTATGTATCCGAAGATTGATAAGAAGTTTGTATGCCCAACTTTCTTTAAAGATCGCATAATATTGGCAGCACGAAACATCGATGTCATTAAGGTTGACAATCTTTTATTTCAAAAACTTCCTGAAAAAGAGTATGCTTTCTATAGCTATGATACATCAATACCGATAGATGGTAGCAGAAACTCTATTTATTGAATAATCCATTGAATATCTGAACCATGTCAATCTTCCAGAATTGGAAGCGGGCATCATACGCTCAAAGATCGGTGCTCATGTTATGCTTCTAATAAATATTAGTCAATTTTGTTGGACCCTGCAATGGTACATGACTTATTATTAAAGACCTCTAAATAAGAGTTATCGATGCTCATATATTAACACGAGATTATACGGGTCACCGTATTTACATTTTTATTGTTGATTTGATCACTTCAAACACGTGTGGCAACTTCTTAAAACGAAGACAAATTCCAATAAAGCTAGCTTTTGCCATGATCATTAACAAAAGTCAATGTCAAAGGTTACAAAGTGTTGGCCTCTGTCTACACACTCATGTTTTTAGTCACGGAAAACTTTGCATATCTTTATCAAAGGTTACTTCTCGAAGCGGGCTAAAGATTTTACTACCAAAAGATACATAGTATTCACATAATTGTACTAGAAATGTTGTCTACCACGAAAACTTAAATGACGTTAGATTGTGATGCCACTCTTCCTTCTATTAGGGTCAGGCAATTCATATTTTCTTCTCCATTATACATGTTGAACATGTGTATATTCTTATATTATCCCACATATACACTATATAACATATTTATATTAACTTTTTTTCATTAAACACAATATACACTTTTTAGATAATTACAAAGATATTTTTTCAATTTCCTTCTCTCTTTCCTAAATTCTCATCCTAACTTTTAGATGACGATATGGATCAATTGTAAATTCTCTCTGCACCACCATACTCAACAGATAAAGTACGAAAAGATGTCAATGATGCTGAAGAAAACATATGTTGCAAATAATATAAAGAGAAAGCACTCTACAAGAAGCATAAATCGGTTGGTGCCGTTATCTATGGTAAATTATACTCAACTTATCACTTAATTATTATAACTATATATAATTGTATTTTCTCCACCTGTGATCCTTTGAAACTCTATAATTACATTTATGTCCCCATCTTTTTCGCAATAACAGGTGTACCCCTATACTGTTACATATCTCATAAAACTATCCTTCTGCTGACTTCAGTAGACTCTCGAAACAGTACAAGTGAGAAAACCTTATATAATTTTCTAGCTAATGTTGCCCCTCCTTTACAGATGACATGCATCTAGACATATAAAAGAATCTGTATCCATAAACAAAGTCATTCAAATGAAAAGAAAAGATGCAGGAAATGTCCGATAAAAAATAAACAAGCAAATCCTCCCATATAGCGCAAAGATAGTTACGCTTTATGTGATACATCCAAACTTTTGTAACTCGATTTACAGAGTGATAGTCAACATATTATGGCAAGGACAACTATTTGGCCCTAATTATGATCTTACTTTCCCTTATTATTATACACGAGAAGGTAATATGCTTAAAGTCATTTACTTTCTTTTATACATATCATTTGACTCTACTAATATAATATCCTATCACAACTATAGGGTGGTTAAATGTAAGGTTTGATTCTGACTCCAACTTAGAAAAATGGATAGCATAGTTACAAATTGATAACATATATTTATTCGCAAATGTTGACTTATATGAAACAAAGAAAAAATATAGGACTGTTGATCATCGTTATCATATGGTGCTTAAAAGTCAATCTATGATTCATCTTCTCAATGACGATCCTTCGTTTCTACACATTAGACATCATTTTGTACTACTTAACAACCTCTGCTCTATCGAACTACATGGAGCTTCCCTTATAGGTTTGTAAATATTAATATTACTTTACGTATATAACAATATTGATAATACATTCTTGGTAAAAAGTACATGTCGTATGGACTTTTGATATACGTATGTTATCATTTATAATGAAAATTTGATGCCTACTATTTTTTTACGGATGTGTTAGGAATCTTGCGAAAACCCAACCCATTACAACCATTGAAAATAAAAAAGATTTTATCAAAAGAAATCAAATGTTTCTCTTATTGATCAAAGGTGAGTTTTACTATTTCCTATGTCTAACCAATATAATTCTTACATGCCTACTTAGGAATGGTGCCAGAAATAATAATATCCTTTTTGCATGCCAGGTTCCAGTCTCTACTTACGAAGGTAACATTGACATTATTCCATTCTCCCATCACACAAACGTTTTTATTACACCTTATCTCTCAAGGCTACCATTACATCAGGATCATACGTCCTCTCCACGACTGGTTTCTCCAGACTGGAAATAAATTTTCAGTTGTACTGTATACTAAGGCTTGGTTCCTCATCGAGCTTTAGTTACGTCTCTTATTTCATTCATTCATTATTCGGACATATGTGTTGTCCTGCTAACCACGCTTTTTTTGGCTCCCAAAATGAAATTTGAATGAACCCAAGTTACTTCCCTTTCCCTTCCATTATATTCTTCTCCCTCCTCTCTTCTCTCTTTCTCTTTATCTCACTCCTTCACTTCACTCTTCCCTCACCGACGGCATCCCCTTTCTCATCCCACTCATTACATCTCTCTTTTATTTCCTTTCCCCCATAATCATGAGAAAATCAACTCGACCATCTATAAGCTCCAATCATGCCCTTGTGTTTATTTATTACATTTCTCCATCTCATGAATACACCAACGCCTTTTCTCTCTCGTTAGATTTCATTCAATCGCCATGCATTTTTCATCTATACAAAATAAAAAGTGATATAAGAAGCGTACAGATTATAGTAATTGTTTATAATATAACATGCAGTAGCATTTGGAAATGGAATCCAAAACTTTATCGTTTTTTAAACTCTTTTTAGATTCAATTTATAAATAAAGGTAATCCATGACATATCTTAAAGCTATTCCTAAATCTGAACATTAAATAAAGTAGTATAGTTATTTAACCTCCACAAGAAAGGAGTGTATGCAAAGAGTTTTCTCCTTCCCGTTTGTCGTCCACTGAATCTCTGACCCTTTTCTTTTGTTGATCCACTTAGTTTTTTTCTAATTTTGCCCTTGAGCTTTGGTAGGAATCCACCCTCTTCCCCCTTACCCTCATGCAACTCCCCTCTACAGATGCCGCTAGTCGCCCCTTCAGTCTCCACCTCTCCATTTGTGTCCTCTTCCTAAAGAAGCTTTGTGGTAGCATACAAGCTCCTACATCCCGAGTTTTTTCGTCATTGTACACTTCACCGTAACTAACATTTCCCCTTGTTGTTAATTTTGCATCAGGCCCGCATCTCGAATACACCATCAGGGTGAGGTCGCCACCATCTGCTCTCCGTGGTCCTACAATTTCCATCGTACACTTCTCTATAACCAACGGTTCCCCTTGTTGTTGCTTGTGTATCAAGCACGTAGCTCTAAGACACCGCCAAGGCAAGGTCGCACACCCTCTACCCTCTGTGATCCTCCCTACCATCGTCGTCTAGCAACATGGTAACAAGCTCTATGAGTTATTCCTCTATTTCTCTGATTAAAATGCGCCTCTATTTTGCCGGATTGATGCTCCTATCATCAATGACACAAATCAATCTCGTTCGATCATGTACCGAACAATCCCTGTAATATTAGTTCCCTCCTTCGCCATTAAGGCGAGATATATCATTGTGCATAACTGTAGCTTATAAAAGAAGACATGAGCCGAAAAATATCGTCGTGAAACTGGAACTATAAAGATATGAGCCAAGATATATCACTGTGTAGAACTGGAACTTATAAAACTAAATATGAGGTGGCATTATTTGGATGCTTAGATGGGGTAGTGGGGAGTACCAGATGCGTGGAGAAGATCACCATAATCACAATTGATAGATATGGGTGTAACGTTTGTCCCCCTAGGATCCGGATACTCAGCAAACCGATTCCACGCACATACATTCCACCACATGCGAATCACATGACATACACAGTAAGCAGAAGAAAGTAGCACAAATTTTTGGAATTAAAAATTTGATTCTCTTTCATAATATGTCCATCATTACATTCAATTTTTCCATCTCCATCAATGTCCACAAAAATATACACGTATGCATACAAAAAATATGTCCATTCATGTAATACACATGCCATGTCTCTCGAAAATCTAAAAGTAAAGTAAAGCAGTAGAGGCTACCAGAAATTGTACCGCAAAAATAGAAGCAGCGTAGCTGCATAAAAAGATGTAGTTCCACGTAAACAAGTGTCGCTCACTATTACAACTTCTCATGAGAACCTGTGGATCCACACACAGGTACGTTTATGAGCAAAGTTGCTCAATCCTATATAAAAATATATATGCATATACAACATGCATATATAATTAAAAGTGTGCAAAGGAAACTAGTTGGTAAACTGATATTATAAAGAATTACATTTTAATTTATTGTTATTATATATGTAACGAGTAACCAAGCTTCGCGGATAGTCCGTGGTTTTTGTCTAGGAGAGACCTCACACTATGACTCTAAGGCAAAAGAAAGCCTTAGGGTTGGGGTGCCTCCATAGGCATGTAGTGGGATACAATACATCCTAATCAAGTTCCTAACACGTCTACTTAGATCTATTTAATAATTGTGCTTTCGATTTACAATTTATATTCCAACTTGCGAACACGACTAACCCGATCCTCATTATGCATCGGAGAATTATCTCTCATTCCCAACTTCATCAATCACATTTTCCTGAATTCCCTTCTTAGCGCTCCCTCTCGGAATATCAACCAATGTGGCCTACATTGGCCCATATACAAGTATTAACTCTAAGTAACAAGCAAACCCCTGCTAAACTAACCATGATTACTTGGCTCATGCTTGAGCACCGGGCTAAAGCACCCAAGTACCAAGGCCAAACACTGTCGGATTCGCACCCTCTACAGATGCCGCCCTCTCCATTTGCGTCCTCTTCCTAAAGAAGCTTTGTGGCAGCATACAAGCTCCTACGTCCTGAGTTTTGTCGTCATTGTACACTTCACCGTAACCAACATTTCCCCTTGTTGTTACTTGTGCATCATGCCCGCATCTCGAATACAACATCAGGGTGAGGTCGCCACCATCTGCTCTCCGTGGTCCTACAATTTCCATCGTACACTTCTCTGTAACCAACGGTTCCCCTTGTTGCCGCTTGTGCATCAAGCACGTGGCTCTAAGACACTGCCAGGCAAGGTCGCCCACCCTCTGCCCTTTGTGATCCTCCCTGCCATCGTCATCTAGCAACTCGGTAACAAGCTCTACGATTTATTCCTCTATTTCTCCGATTAAAATGCGCCTCTATTTTGTCGGATTAATCAATCTCGTTCGATCATGTACCGACCAATCCCTTTAATATTAGTTCCCTCCTTCTCCATTAAGGCGAGATATATCATTGTGCATAACTATAGCTTATAAAAGAAGACATGAGCCGGGATATATCGCCGTGAAACTGGAAATATAAAAGAAGATATGAGCCAAGATATATCACTGTGTAGAACTGGAACTTATAAAATTAAATAAGAGGTGGCATTATTTGGATGCTTAGATGGGGTAGTGGGGAGTACCAGATGCGTGGAGAAGATCACCATAATCACAATTGATAGATATGGGTGTAACGTTTATCTCCCTAAGATCCGGATACTCAGCAAACCGATTCCACGCACATACATTCCACCACATGCGAATCACATGACATACACAGTAAGCAGAAGAAAATAGCACAAAATTTTGGAATTAAAAAATTGATTCTCTTTCATAATATGTCCATCATTACATTCAATTTTTCATTCTCCATCAATGTCCACAAAAATATACACGTATACATACAAAAAATATGCTCATTCATACAATATACATGCCATATCTCTCGAAAATCTACAAGTAAAGCGGTATAAGCTACCAGAAATTGTACCGTAAAAATAGAAGCAGCGTAGCTGCACAAAAATATGTAGTTCCACGTAAACAAGTGTCGCTCACTGTTATACTTATCCTGAGAGCCTGCGGATCCACACACGGGTACGTTTATGAGCAAAGTTGCTCAATAATATATAAAAATATATATGCATATACAACATGCAAATATAATTAAAAGTATGCAAAGGAAACTAGTTGCTAAACTGATTCTATAAAGAATTGCATTTTAATTTATTGTTATTATATATGTAACGAGTAACCAAGCTTCGCGGATAGTCCGTGGTCTTAGTCTAGGTGAGACCTCACACTATGACTCTAAGGTAAAAGAAAGCCTTAGGGTTGGGGTGCCTCCGTAGGCATGTAGTGGGATACAATACATCCTAATCAAGTTCCTAAGACGTCTACTTAGATCTATTTCACAATTGTGCTTTCGATTTACAATTTAGATTCCAACTTGCGAACACGACTAACCCGATCCTCATTATGCATCGGAGAATTATCTCTCATTCCCAACTTCATCAATCACATTTTCCGAAATTCCCCTCTTAGCGCTTCCTCTCGGAATATCAACCAATGTTGCCTACTAAACCCTACTAAACCAACCATATACAAGTATTAACTCTAAGTAAAAGCAAAACCCTACTAAACCAACCATGATTACTTGGCTCATGCTTGAGCACCGGGCTAAAGAACGCAAGTACCAAGGCTAAACACTATCAGATTCACACCCTCTACAGATGTCGCTAGTCGCCCCTTTTGTCTCCACCTCTCCATTTGTGTCCTCTTCCTAAAGAAGCTTTATGGCAGCATACAAGCTCCTACGTCCCGAGTTTTGTCGTCATTGTACACTTCATCGTAACCAACATTTCCCCTTGTTGTTTCTTGTGCATCAGTCCCGCATCTCGAATACACCGTCAGGGTGAGGTCACCACCATCTGCTCTCCGTGGTCCTACAATTTCCATCGTACACTTCTCTGTAGCCAACGGTTCCCCTTGCTGCCGCTTGTGCATCAAGCACGTGGCTCTAAGACACTGCCAAGGCAAGGTCACCCACCCTCTGCCCTCTGCGATCCTCCCTACCATCGCCGTCTAGCAACTCGGTAACAAGCTCTATGAGTTATTCCTCTATTTCTCCGATTAAAATGCGCCTCTATTTTGCCGGATTGATGCTCCTATCGTCAGTGTCACAAATCAATCTCGTTCGATCATGTACCGACACAATCCCTTTAATATTAGTTCCCTCCTTCGTCATTAAGGCGAGATATATCATTGTGCATAACTGTAACTTATAAAAGAAGACATGAGCCGAGATATATCGCCGTGAAGCTGGAACTATAAAAGAAGATATGAGCCAAGATATATCATTGTGTAGAACTGGAACTTATAAAACTAAATATGAGGTGACATTATTTGGATGCTTAGATGGGGTAGTGGGGAGTTGATGACTGAGATTTTCAGAGGGTCTAGAAGTCTCACAAGGCTAGAGATCCAGTCGCTGATTTGACCACTCCAAATTTCTCAAATCAATCAACAATTAACCCACAATAAAGTATATGCAATGAATATCAAAAATGTGGAGTTAAAATTTATTATAACTCTACATGCAAATGTGTATAGGTGTAAGCACAAGTAGAGGTCGAACACTGGGAGGCGAATGGTTGAGTGTGAAATTGGTTGCGCAGTTATTCAATTCAATGTTCATGTCCAATTTTTATTGTTTTTGTGGGTTTTTTATTTTACAATTTTTATTTTTGTTTTTATATTTTATATATTTTTTTGTATTTTCTTTTTTATATTTTTCTAATGATATAATATATACATACATATATAGATAAGAAGAGAGAGAAGTATATATGGATACATATATATATATATAAATAAATAAATACTCAAAATATACTAGATATAATATTTTTTTGGGTTTTTTATATTTTTAATTTTTTTGTTTTTTTCTAGAATTTTTCGAATTTTTATGTATTTTCAATTTCCAAAAATGTCCCTAATATTGGACTAATTAAATAGGCCGAAACTAATTTGGGTTTTAAAAATATAAAATAAGTCCAAAAATAACCCAAATTAATGTTTAATATGTAAATAATAATATATAGATAATTATAAAATAAAAAAAACATATTTTTGGTGTTTTTCAAGGGTTTTTCTTTTTTTTTAGGATTTTGGAGCTTCTTGAAATTTTTATATTTTTTCCTATTTTTAGGGTTTTTCATTTTCTGGACTTAATATATATAAATATACCATATATAAAATTTTTTTAATTTTTCAAAAACATTTTATAATTTTTTGTATTTTCTAATTTAAATAGTACAAAAAGGGCTCCTTTTTCATTTTTAATAATTAGGATAAATGCAAAAAAATGTAAAATAAAATATGGGTGTGAGAGAACACTACATGAAGCATCTATCCTAATTTTTCTGAATTTTTAGAAGCAGCATAGGTATTTTTAATAAATAGATAAAAGACATAAAAATTACACAACCTGACAAGGGCATTTTTGCAAATAAAATAACTATCAGGGACATCAGTGCAAAAATCACTACAGAAATAAACCTTTATTTTCATTTTTGTAACTAATTTACAATTTACAAAAGTCGCCAGGGCTTCAATGCAAAAATCACGCGCCTCACGTGGGACTGCACGTGAGGCGCGGAAGGACCTTGGAATGCATCCCCTGGTGCTTGATAGCGCACCTAACCTGCTCAGGAAGAAAGCACGGCTCGAGGCGACGCTCCTCGGCCAAAAAGTAGAAGTTGTTAGCATAAAAACGACAGTGGGCGGCGATGCTCCGGTGAAGTGGAGGAGGTGAGCATCGATTCGCAGATCTAGGGAAGATCTGGTTGAACAAAGATGGTCAAGATGTGGAGAACGTGAGAGGGAGTGAAATGGGGGTGAAAGGGCGGTCGTAAACAGTCGAGGACACGGTGGAGAAGTCACCGGAGCTGAGCTCCGGCAAACTTTGATTTGGCTAATCTACGCTATGCTACTGAACTAAAGGCGAAATAAAATGCAGAAATAAAATGAAGGAATAAAAATCTACCTAGAAACGTAAACGCGCAGCTCTTATACCTGGGGAAACTCCAGGGAGCAGGTTGGCTGCCGGAGCGCCATCGTGGGCGCATCTCCTTCCTCCGCAAGCTTCCACCACCTTCAGGAGACCACCAGCTATCACCTGGATGCGCTCTTGGCCGAAGGCTGGGGCTCTAGGGCTAGGGAAATGGCCAAAAAGCACGGAGGAAGAAGATGGGTTATTTAAGAACATGAGGGGGCGCCCTTATTGATGAGCTAATAGGTGGCGGTACAAGTTATGTACAAACGAATAAAATGTGCGGCGAGGATAATGATGTTTCTCGGAGAAAATTCCGTGAAGGGATCGTTGTCAATGGAGAAATAGATCGAGCGGGAAAAATGGAGGAAATAGGGGGATTGGACAGTTCTGACGAGAGTCAGAGGCGCAGAGGGAGTTGACCGGAGATCAACATTTCCTGGCCTCTGATTGGTCTGTATCAGCCCGCACTTGACTCAATTTTTAGACATAATAAATGAATTAATTAAATTTTGCTTATAAAATAAAAAATGTTTATTAATTAATGTAGTATTTATTTATGATTTTTATTTAGTTTTTTGATGTATATTATGGGTTTATTTCAATAATGTATTTATAAATGTATTTACATGTATTTTGTATATTTTATTTTTATTTAGTTTATTTTATTTTATTATTTTATTTTTCTTATTTTATAAATTTATAATTTATTTTTGTGAGTATGAGGATATTTTTATTTAATTTTTATGAGTTGATTTTCATATTTAAATAAATAGGTGTATGTTGTATGTAGGTATACTTATAGGTATTTTACCTATATATTATTTATACTTTATTTATTTAATGTATTTTACTTGTTTTTATTTTGGATTTGTATTTTTAAGAAATTAGATGTAATATTTACAATTTAATAAAAATATGCAAGAATAAAATAATAAAAGAATGTGCTCCCCTTTTATTCATGTATATCTATAACATAGGTATTTTGCCTATGTATTACATAAGCTTATTTAATTTTACAAATTCTTTTTGGTTTTAATTCTGATTTCAGTATGTATATGTATTATGTATATTATTTACAAGATTCTAAAATTATCAATTTATAGAAATAATAATTAATGAATAGAATGAATATTTTTATCAGACAGGCTGTATAATGAGGGCCAGAAACCTAACTTTCACAGATGAACTCCAAAAATTATGAAACCAATTTTATTAAATAGTTCTTGGAAAGCTATATACAATTAAAGGTGATTTTGGTGATTTTGAGTTTTCATCTGCAAGATATGGGTCTGTGAAGTTGAGATCCTGGCTTTTTATTTTGTGTATAAAATGTACACTATGTACCATTTTTGTACAAACTCAATTTTGTATTTTTATGTACATTATTATCTGCAACTTTCATGTACAACATATTTGTATATGATGAATAAATATTTATATACAAAATAGGTATCAAAAATGCATAAATGAATGAATAAATAAATGAGGTATTTATTGTATTATTGGCCCTTATCTCCCCTACTTTATTCTTTGTCGACCAATTCCATTCTGGACTTGATCTCGGGGTTAGGGTCATAAAATATTTGCAATATTTTATTCCTTTTTCTTTTCTTCTCTTTATTCTATAATTTTGGCATTAAAAACCTTATTTAATATTCAATAAATATAATAAATAATGAATGCTATTATGTACAAATTGAGGTTATTTTCATGCATTTGGTGGGGTTTTTAAGGTCAAAATGATAGAATGAAGGTGATGAAATGGAGATTCATCACCCCCTATACTTTCCTTTGCTAGTCCCTAGCAAATACTTATGCAATAAGTACAAAAAGAATAAAGAATAAGAAGGAAAGAAAAAGCAAAAATAAAAAATTTAAAGAATAGAGTGAATTGATCATGATTATTAAACTTGTCTGTACAAAATCAAAACCTTGGTGTGAAAATGTGTGTGGAACCTGGTTGAGAACCAAATTTAAAACACAACAGCCTTCGAGAGTCACAGAACTCGGTTCAAATAACCTCAATAGCCTGGTCAGAACTAGCCTACGTCATACGCAAACCCTTATGACTATGAAGCTAACTTGTACAGTGTAAGTGATAGTGGCTCTCCCCAACTGAAATGACAAAGGAACTGACTTCTCCAGAATGACAACCCAATGATTCCCCAATCCAACCCTCTATCGTCGAGGAGCGGGGTATTCCCTTCTAAGTTCAAGTGGCATCCAACTCAAGAGGAGGGTGTGGAGAAAAGAAGGGACGGTAGCCAGTGTAGCTACCTATCCTGGGATGCAAGACCAGTGTAGTCAAGTCATCCAGCTGCAGGCTCACATGGTATAACTTTGATGCTCAAGCTTGCTTATTTTCTATACAACATATATACATACTCCGGCAGGCACTTTTATTATAAAATTTTTTATTATATTTTTTTATTTACAAGCCTGTCCACTTTTTTAGAGTTTTTTTTCAACATACTATTTACAGCAGCATTTACATAAGGAATTTTTCCTCTTGAGCTAGAAGATTATCCCTCTTTTGAAGCTTCATTGCAACCCACACTCTCTTGTCATTTGACTTCATTGAAACTGGACCAGGTTGGGGTGCACTTCCCTCCATAGACGAGGATGA
Source organism: Ottelia alismoides (assembly GCA_037367405.1). Taxonomy (NCBI): domain Eukaryota; kingdom Viridiplantae; phylum Streptophyta; class Magnoliopsida; order Alismatales; family Hydrocharitaceae; genus Ottelia; species Ottelia alismoides. The sequence continues at coordinate 32,588 of JAZKJV010006799.1, read as the reverse complement.
ATGTTTCCACTCGTGTGCATCTCAGACTGACAAATCCACCCCCTCACCACTTCAACTGAGTTGAGCCAAGTGAAAGGTGCAAGTGTCCAAGTTAGGTCACGGCCGACAAGAGTCATACGTGTGTTTCGAAAAGTTCTAGTTAGTTCACTGAGGTGACTTGAACCTAGCCCTGATTTCTCAAAGCATTGAGTCTGAATAGACCTGAAGTGCCTTAAACCAAGTTCCCATAAGGTTCTAGTGCAGTCAGGTGCGGTAAGGTCCAACCAAGCTCCAATCTTCGACTTTATTGGACTAGTTCAATCATCAAGCTCAATAAAAATATATGAATGCTGTGCAAATGCTATTTACAAATATGCAAAGAATAAAGCAATTTTTCAAAGATTTGGAAAACAAAGAGAAAATTTTTACACACAGATTTTTTGCAAATAAAATAAATTTGGCACTCAAAGTATAAAATATGTACAACTATTTACACGGGCGTGCTGCTTCATTTTACAAGATTTAAAGAATTTACAGGTTTTAACAAAGTGATTTATTGAGGTGTATATACAATTGATTTTAATGTATTTTATTTATGATTTATTTTTATTTATTTTACTTATTATTATTATTATTATGATGCTTTTATTCCTCAAATTTATTTGAAAATCATTTTGAAAACTATAGTACAAGATAATTTTTGCAAATATTTACAAACATTTGAAAGCCATTTTGCAAAGCTTTTTGCAAATACTATATATACATTTTCACAATATTTTTACAAAATGTTTTCACAATCATTTGCAAATAGGTTTTTAAATCCTTTATTTCACTCAAATAGAAAATATTTTGTAATCAAAATATTTTTACAAAGGTTGAAAATATTTCACAGACAGTTTACACCATTTTTCAAATCATTTTGCAAAAGTATTTTTAACCTGATTTATTAATCAGTATATACAAAAAGAATCTGAGGAATAAGAAGTATTATTAATTAATTTTTAATGAATTATATCTTATTTTTAGCCATATTTATACGAAAGTACGAGCTATGTATGAAGTATATACAGAGTATATACGACCCCCCCTATACTTAGCTTGAGCCATGTCCTCATAGATCGGAAAAGAAAAGAGAAGACATAACTCGTACTGAGTATAAACGAGTCTAAAAATATACGAATAAGAGATGAAGGAAAATAGAAGTTGACTGTCCCCCTATACTTAGGATAGAGTAATCCTAAGCATAGCAGACTGTACCCAAAGCAGTGAGGGTCAAGGGTGGGAATAAACACATCAAAGAATTAACAAATCCCCCTATACTTAGGACAAAGTACATCCTAAGTATAGGAAATTGACACAAAGGGGTGACACCTTTTATTTAGATACTAAGGATAGAAAAGGAAAAGAAGAAAAGAAGAAAAGAGAGATATATACAGATAGACGAAAAGATTGTGGAGAATATACGCATCACTCCCCCTATACTTAGGGTGAGATATCCCTAAGTATAAGCAACAACAGGAGTGATGAAACTGAACGACGAAAGAACAACGTGGTGTGTACCTCCCTATACTTAGGACAAAGTACGTCCTAAGTATAGACACAAAGATATGGCGACAGATCTAGGGCACACAAAACATACGAGAGAAAGAATGCACAAAAGACACATATATACAAGTAGTGAAGAACTGGTGGAATACAGGACAGTATCTGACAATTGAATACCGTACTCGCGTCATCGTCTCCCTGTGAAAACAGTGACGCAATCAGACAGTGAAAAGACACCCGAATATGCAGTCAGGTGGGTGTCGGCTACCGGGGTCGAAGAGATCAGAAGTAAAGATATCGGGTGCGGTAGCATGAAGCAGTCAATCGGCTCATAGGGTCATCATGAGGGAACAGAGCCGATACTATAAGACCGGGAGGAAGAAGGAACAGTACAGATTCCTCCGGTCAATTGGAGTCTCAATAAGATATGGAAAGGTAAGGAGCAAGAGACATTGTGGCATTCAGTGGTCAGGAGGTTGGAAGATCAAAGAAGACACACCAAATACCGCAAGTCGTGGCTCAACCCTGCGAGGGTCGTCAAGGTGAGCAGGCTCAAAGGAGCCGGGGATCCTTCCCTAATCAGAAGAATTGGTTCCGTGATCCGCAGATCGGATACACAATCAGAGAAGAGACCAAGTACACATCTCAGAAGACTCGGCTTCGTGCTCCAACAGATAGAAGACGCCAGAAATGAAATCGAGTACCTAGAAAATGATGTGCACTCTCGCAGATAACCCTCGAGGAACGTGCTGCTAGCTAAGCATGGAAATAGCAGATATCAGGAGCTCAGCCTTGCGAGGACCGTCAAGGCGAGCAGACTCAAAAGTGTCTAATCAGATGGGTCCCATGATCCGCAGATCGGATATGCAACTCAGGATGGGACCAAACTCATATATATAAAAGGATTCAGTTCCGTGTTCCGCAGATCGGAGACACAGGCAGCAGGGGGAACCGAGCGTAGAGACTGTGTTGCATGCTCCCACAAATGGTCCTCGGGGAGCTATGCAATCTAGGCAAGGAATAGTCAGAATGTGTCTCTACCTTGCGAGGATCGTCAAGGAGAGAGAAGGGCTCAAAGGAGCCGGATCCATCAGACGGACCCACATAATGGTCTCAGCAGTCGACAAGTCGGCTACCGACAGAGGAGACCAATCAGATCGGAAATATGTCGTAGTCTCCCACAGATAACCCTCGGGGAGCTACGAGCTAGTCAAGGAATAATCAGAAAAGATCACATCCTTGCGAGGACCGTCAAGGAGAGCGGACTCAAAGGAGCCTCAGCAAGTCAGTCACGTACCCCAACAGATTGGGCGCACAGTCAGGAAGGAAGACCAACTACCCATATCAGATGAATCGGCAACGTGCCCCAACAGTCGGAGGCACCAGAAAGTGTCCCATCCTTCCGCAGATAGTCCTCGGGGATTGATATGAACTACTCAGTGAATAATCAGAATACATCCTGTCCTTGCAAGGGTCGTCAAGGAGAGAGAAGGCCCAAATGAGCCGGATCCATCAGACGGATCCACAGAAAATGTGGCCTCGATAGACGACAGTCCGCCTACCAACAGAAGAGACCAAAAGGGCTAGAATGTGTCATAGCTTCTCGCAGATAACCCTCAGAGAGCTATGAACTAGGCAGTGAATAATTGCAGTATCAAGGCTCATCCTTGCGAGGACCGTCAATGAGAGAAATCAGACAGTTGACCTCATGCACCGAAAGATCGTGCACACAATCTCAGGGGGAGGCCAATCAAGCATATCATCTGACTCGGTTCTGGGTCCCATCACAATGGCGACCCCAGCAGTGTGTGAAACCGTAGTCTTAGAAATTGTCGCATTCTCCTGCAGATAGTCCTCGGGGACGAATGCGAGCTAAATCAATAAAAGTCGCGGGAATGCTGGCATAAAATCTCAGGTCCTCGAAATAATGTGAATCCATCAATCAACAGGAGGGCATAAGATCATGTGAGGGAGCAAATAATCAGGTCATTCGCAAAACATCCCCCAGGTCAATCCAATCAGCTGAGCTGGCACAACATATCATCAGGAATCCTCAAAGTGCCGGGGTGGATCAAAGAGTTAGGAGATTAAGGATGGGTCAATCAGGAAGATGAGAGATCATGCAGGATCCACCGACCTTTATCAGGAAGTCCAAATCAGAATAATCAGTCAATCCTCAAAATCAAGATTGGTGGATCCTCAAGATAGATAGATCAATCACTTACTCATGAAATCATCACCAAATCATCACATTATATCACATCCTCAATCCGGTGTGCGAGATCTAAAATTCCTCAATAAAGAGCCATACCTAATCCTCGTGCATCATCAAAAATCCTTAATACGCTCGTATGCACGTATCAAATGAAATCCACCAAGAGTAGTATAGCCATCTTAGCATCCTAAACATCATGCTCGCCTTACACAAATAATCAAGGTAAGTCAAAATCCTCGATGCGGGCCTCGTCAATGTGCACAGCAATTCCGGGTAAAGGAAGAGTTGATACGGGGGACACGAGGAAGGTGGATAAGAAGGGTAACACAATGGAGTGGAGAAGCTGATTGAGCTATGTGCCAATATCACAGGTGGCAGAAGAATGATACATAGGGGACGAGGAGGGTGGGCGAGAAGATGTGGACATAGACAAGATTGGGTGTTCCACGCAAGGCGGGAACACCGTCAAAATGGTGGTCCAAAGAGCATGCTATCCTCAAACCGGTGAAGATGGGACAAAGGAGATGGTATGGTGGTCACTAGGAAGGTGGTGAAGAAGAGGGAAACGATGGTCTTGGCGAAGAATGATTGAGCTCAAGCGCCAATATTCAGATGAGGAGATATATGTATAAGAGAGGTAGAGAGACTCAAAGATGAAAAATGCATGACTCACACGGACGGGATCGATGACTCTAATAATGAATGAAAAACACAACGGACTCCAAGTCACAATCAATACACAAGGCAAACCGTCAATTCACCCACTCGACACGGTGAAGACCGTCAGATGATGGTCATTTATCTTTTAGGTTTTAGAGTTAGGTGAGAACCACAAAGTTGTACAAACACTTAGGAGGCTTGATGGGATTTGGGCTCTACTCCTTAGCGTGTACGTAAGCACTTAAAACACATACAATGAGGGGGTTGCTCTCCCCAAGACAAGGAAATCCATTATGTTTTATTTTTAATTAATAGAGTTAACAGTCCCAATTTTATTTTTTTGTTATCACTTTTTTTGGGTATTTTCAATGCACGTGCCTATCGAGGTTCCAATTTCCATTAAGCATCCTAAGTGGTCAAAAACAGAGGGAGGAGGTCGGAAAAGCCATGCAAGTCGAAAATCGATGATGCGTGCTAGGTAAGAAGACTTACAGCGCTTCCCATCTCTCTCCATGCGGGATGCAGAACAGAATTGAAACATATGCTAAATGCAAATGCAAGCCGAAGAAAATCGCCCTAGGATAGTAACTGCTATTATCGTGAAGCACCACAAGTCGGTCACCGATCCTTAACCTAAGAGTCCGGTCTTGGCTTACCCCTCCTCTTCTGGACACACTCGAGTTCAGGAGTAGCGCTTGATGGGGCTCGCTCACGGCACACGGGTTAAGAGATAAATGAACCGACTGTTTAAATTTGACTAGATCCAAAACGTACTATAGGTATATGCAAATATATTAGGGTGTTTGGACCTAATCTACTCGATCAAGCAATTCCTAAGCTAGGACTCATTCACACAAAATAATAAAAATAAAATAAAAAAAAAAGCGTCAAAACCATCGAGGCCCCCAAGGGAACAATCCCTTGGGCAATAGACCTCGGGAGTCGGAGTGTGTGAGAGTCCTGAATTATTACATGTCAATTGTCACTCTCTCACATAAATATACAAATAAATAATGCAGAAATGAGACTGCCATCCAAAATTCTCCTCCATCTGCCTTTGATGCTCTCTCCTGTTGGTTGGTGTAGAAGAGCCAACTCCGCCTCACTCGGGTGCATAAGACTTCCTAGGCATTCCTCCTTCGCTTGGCGGTCCCTCGCATCAAAGACAAATAAAGAGGGAGGGTCAGAACAGTCACAACAATATCAATTAATAATCAAATAAATAAATGAATAATGGACATGGATAAAGAATTAAATAAATGAATAAACAACCATCCAAAAACCGTTGCCTCCCCGGCAACAGCGTCATTTGATGACTTAGATTTTCAGAGGGTCTAGAAGTCTCACAAGGCTAGAGATCCAGTCGCTGATTTGACCACTCCAAAATTCCCAAATCAATCAACAGTTAACCCACAATAAAGTATATGCAATGAATATCAAAAATGTGGAGTTAAAATTTATTATAACTCTACATGCAAATGTGTATAGGTGTAAGCACAAGTAGAGGTCGAACACTGGGAGGCGGATGGTTGAGTGTGAAATTGGTTGCGCAGTTATTCAATTCAATGTTCATTTCCAATTTTTATTGTAATTGTGGGTTTTTAATTTTACATTTTTTTTATTTTTGTTTTTATATTTTATATATTTTTTGTATTTTCTTTTTATATTTTTTTAATGATATAATATATATACATATATAGATAAGAAGAGAGAGAAGTATATATGGATACATATATATATATAAATACTCAAAATATACTAGATATAATAATTTTTGGGCTTTTTATATTTTTAATTTTTTGTTATTTTTCTGGAATTTTTCGAATTTTTATGTATTTTCAATTTCCAAAAATGTCCCTAATATTGGACTAATTAAATAGGCCGAAACTAATTTGGGTTTTAAAAATATAAAATAAGTTCAAAAATAACCCAAATTAATTTTTAATATGTAAATAATAATATATAGATAATTATAAAATAAGAAAACATATTTTTGGTGTTTTTCAAGGGTTTTTCTATTTTTTTAGGATTTTGGAGCTTCTTGAAATTTTTATATTTTCTTTTTCTATTTTTAAGGTTTTTCACTTTCTGGACTCAATATATATAAATATACCATATATAATTTTTTTTAATTTTTCAAAAATATTTTATATTTTTTTTTTTGTATTTTCTAATTTAAACAGTACAAAAAGGGCTCCTTTTTCATTTTTAATAATTAGGATAAATGCAAAAAAATGTAAAATAAAATATGGGCGTGAGAGAACACTACATGAAGCATCTATCCTGATTTTTCTCAATTTTTAAGAGCAGCATAGGTATTTTTAATAAATAGATAAAAGACATAAAAATTACACAGCCTGGTAGGGGCATTTTTGCAAATAAAATAACCATCAGGGGCATCAGTGCAAAAATCACTACAGAAATAAACCTTTATTTTCATTTTTGGAACTAATTTACAATTTACAAAAGTCGCCAGGGCTTCAATGCAAAAATCACGCGCCTCACGTGGGACTGCACGTGAGGCGCGGAAGGACCTAATTGCAATTACATGAAAGCTCAGGGGTCATTTGGCAAAATTTACAATTTATTTTACAGCGCGATATTTATTTTCCAAAATTAAAAATTAATTACAAAAATGCGGGGGTATGCGTATGAAAATTACCCCAACAGGCGCTGGATCTGACGATTGAGCTTCGTCCACTTGCCACGCGTAGCCCATCCCGCGGCTGGTACCGGTTCGCCGATGAGCGTGTGAGATTAGATCATCCCAGATGATCTGACGGTGAAGAAGTCGCTCCATCGGACGGTAGATCTTCAACCTGGGATCTTGTTCTTCATCCAACGGCAGGGAAGACATCTGGAAGAACGGGGAAGAAAGCTCGCCTGGGCGAGCTTCTTCCGGTGAGATCTCGCTCCTCTGTCGACTTCTGCTGCTCCAAAGCATCCCAGAAGGATCCTGGCAGGTAGCCCTGTCTGCTGGGGGTCTTGGATTGGGTGGAGACGCACTGGAGATCCCCCGCGAGATCGGACGAGCTTGTGGGTTCCAGGTACCTCCGATGACCTCGGAATGCATCCCCTGGTGCTTGATAGCGCACCTAACCTGCTCAGGAAGAAAGCACAGCTCGAGGCGACGCTCCTCGGCCAAAAAGTAGAAGCTGTTAGCATAAAAACGACGGTGGGCGGCGATGCTCCGGCGAAGTGGAGGAGGTGAGCATCGATTCGCAGATCTAGGGAAGATCTGGTTGAACAAAGATGGTCAAGATGTGGAGAACGCGAGAGGGAGTGAAATGGGGGTGAAAGGGCGGTCGGAAACAGTCGAGGACACGATGGAGAAGTCATCGGAGCTGAGCTCCGGCGAACTTTGATTTGGCTAATCTACCCTATGCTACTGAACTAAAGGCGAAATAAAATGCAGAAATAAAATGCAGGAATAAAAATCTACCTAGAAACGTAAACGCGCAGCTCTTAAGCCTGGGGAAACTCCAGGGAGCAGGACGGCTGCCGGAGCGCCGTCGTGGGCGCATCTCCTTCCTCTGCGAGCTTCCACCACCTTCAGGGGACCTCCAGCTGTCACATGGATGCGCTCTTGGCCGAAGGCTGGGGCTCTAGGGCTAGGGAAATGGCCAAAAAGCACGGAGGAAGAAGATGGGTTATTTAAGAACATGAGGGGGCGCCCTTATTGATGAGCTAATAGGTGGCGGTACAAGCTATGTACAAACGAATAAAATGTGCGGCGAGGATAATGATGTTTCTCGGAGAAAATTCCGTGAAGGGATCGTTGTCAATGGAGCAATAGATCGAGCGGGAAAAATGGAGGAAAAAGGGGGATTGGACAGTTCTGACGAGAGTCAGAGGCGCAGGGGGAGTTGACCGGAGGTCAACATTCCCTGGCCTCTGATTGGTCCGTATCAGCCCGCACTTGACTCAATTTTTAGACATAATAAATGAATTAATTAAATTTTGCTTATAAAATAAAAAAATGTTTATTAATTAATATAGTATTATTTATGATTTTTATTTATTTTTTTGATGTATTTTATTACGTGTTTATTTTAATAATGTATTTATAAGTATACTTACATGTATTTTGTATATTTTATTTTTATTTATTTTATTTTATTATTTTATTTTATTTTCCTGTTTTATAAATTTATAATTTATTTTTGTGAGTGTGAGGATATTTTTATTTAATTTTTATGAGTTGATTTTCATATTTAAATAAATAGGTGTATGTTGTATGTAGGTATACTTATAGGTATTTCACCTATATATTAAATATACTTTATTTATTTAATGTATTTTATTTGTTTTTATTTTGGATTTGTATTTTTAAGAAATTATATGTAATATTTTTAATTTAATAAAAATATTCAAGAATAAAATAATAAAAGAATGTGTTCCCCTTTTATTCATGTATATCTATAACATAGGTATTTTGCCTATGTATTACATAAGCTTATTTAATTTTACAATTTTTTTTGGTTTTAATTCTGATTTCAGTATGTATATGTATTACGTATATTATTTACAAGATTCTAAAATTATCAATTTATAGAAATAATAATTAATGAATAGAATGAATATTTTAATCAGGCAGGCTGTATAATGAGGGCCAGAAACCTAACTTTCACATATGAACCCCAAAAATTATGAAACCAATTTTATTAAATAGTTATTGGAAAGCTATATACAATTAAAGGTAATTTTGGGTGATTTTGAGTTTTCATCTGCAGGATATGGGTCTGTGAAGTTGAGATCCTGGCTTTTTATTCTGTGTATAAAATGTACACTGTGTATCATTTTTGTACAAACTCAATTTTGTATTTTTATCTACATTATTATCTGCAACTTTCATGTACAACATATTTGTATTTGATGAATAAATAATTATATACAAAATAGGTGTGAAAAATGCATAAAGGAATGAATAAATAAATGAGGTATTTATTGTATTATTGGCCCTTATCTCCCCCTACTTTATTCTTTGTCGACCAATTCCATTCTGGACTTGATCTCGGGGTTAGGGTCATAAAATATTTATAATATTTTATTCCTTTTTCTTTTCTTCTCTTTATTCTATAATTTTGGCATTAAAAACCTTATTTGATATTCAATAAATACATAAAATAATGAATGCTATTATGTACAAATTGAGGTCATTTTCATGCATTTGATGGGGTTTTTAAGGTCAAAATGATAGAATAAAGGTGATGAAATGGAGATTCATCAGGAGTACCAGATACATGGAGAAAATCACCATAATCACAATTGATAGATATGGGTGTAACGTTTTCCCTCGAGATCCGGATACCCAGCAAACCAATTCCACGCACATACATTCCACCACATGCGAATGACATGACATACACAGTAAGCAGAAGAAAGTAGCACAAATTTTTGGAATAAAAAAATGATTCTCTTTCATAATATGTCCGTCATTACATTCAATTCTTCCATCTCCATCAATGTCCAAAAAATATACACGTATGCGTACAAAAAATATGTCCATTCATACAATATACATGCCATGTCTGTCGAAAATCTAGAAGTAGAGCAGTAGAAGCTACCAGAAATTGTACTGCAAAAAAAGAAGCAGCGTAGTTGCACAAAAATATGTAGTTCCACGTAAACAAGTGTCGCTCACTATTATAGCTTATCCTGAGAACCTGCGGATCCATACACAGGTACGTTTATGAGCAAAGTCGCTTAATAATATATAAAAATATATGTGCATATACAACATGCAGATATAATTAAAAGTGTGCAAAGGAAACAAGTTGGTAAACTGATATTATAAAGAATTACATTTTAATTTATTGTTATTATATATGTAACGGGTAACCAAGCTTCGCGGATAGTCCATGCTCTTAGTTTAGGTGAGACCTCACACTATGACTCTAAGGCAAAAGAAAGCCTTGGGGTTGAGGTGCCTCCGTAGGCATGTAGTGGGATACAATACATCCTAATCAAGTTCCTAACACGTCTACTTAGATCTATTTCACAATTGTGCTTTCGATTTACAATTTAGATTCCAACTTGCGAACATGACTAACCCTATCCTCATTATGCATCGGAGAATTATCTCTTACTCCCAACTTCATCGATCACATTTTCCGAAATTCCCCTCTTAGCGCTCCCTCTCGGAATATCAATCAGTGTGGCCTACATTGGCCGTATACAAGTATTAACTCTAAGTAACAAGCAAAACCCTACTAAACCATCCATGATTACTTGGCTCATGCTTGAGCACCGGGCTAAAGCATGCAAGTACCAAGGCCAAACACTGTCAGATTCGCACCCTCTACAGATGCCGCTAGTCGCCCCTTCTGTCTCCACCTCTCCATTTGCGTCCTCTTCCTAAAGAAGCTTTGTGGCAGCATACAAGCTCCTACGTTCCGAGTTTTGTCGTCATTGTACACTTTACCGTAACCAACATTTCCCCTTGTTGTTACTTGTGCATCATGCCCGCGTCTCGACTACACCATCAGGGTGAGGTCGCCACCATCTGCTCTCTGTGGTCCTACAATTTCCATCATACACTTCTCTATAACCAACGGTTCCCCTTGTTGCTGCTTGTTTATCAAGCACGTGGCTTTAAGACACTGTCAAGGCAAGGTCGCCCACCCTCTGCCCTCTGTGATCCTCCCTACTATCGTCGTCTAGCAACTCGGTAACAAGCTCTATGAGTTATTCCTCTATCTCTCTGATTAAAATGCGCCTCTATTTTGCCGGATTGATGCTCCTGTCGTCAGCGACACAAATCAATCTCGTTCGATCATGTACCGAAAAATCCCTTTAATATTAGTTCCCTCCTTCACCATATACCGAGATATATCATTGTGCATAACTGTAACTTATAAAAGAAGACATGAGACGAGATATATCGCCGTGAAACTGGAACTATAAAAGAAGATATGAGCCAAGATATATCACTGTGTAGAACTGGAATTTATAAAACTAAATATGAGGTGGCATTATTTGGATGCTTAGATGGGGTAGCGGGGAGTATCAGATGCGTGGGGAAGATCACCATAATCACAATTGATAGATATGGGTGTAACGTTTGTCCCCCTACAGATACTCAACAAACCGATTCCACGCACATACATTCCCCCACATGCGAATCATATGACATACACAGTAAGCAGAAGAAAGTAGCACAAATTTTTGGAATTGAAAAAATTGATTCTCTTTCATAATATGTCCATCATTACATTCAATTTGTCCATCTCCATCAATGTCCGCAAAAATATACACGTATGCATACAAAAAATATGTCCATTCATACAATATACATGCCATGTCTCTCGAAAATCTACAAGTAAAGTAAAGTAGTAGAAGCTACCAGAAATTGTACTGCAAAAATAGAAGCAGCGTAGCAGCACAAAAAGATGTAGTTCCACGTAAAGAAGTGTCGCTCACTATTACAACTTATCCTGAGAACCTGCTGATACACACACGAGTACGTTTATGAGCAAAGTTGCTCAATACTATATATAAATATATATATGCATATACAACACGCGGATATAATTAAAAGCGTGCAAAGGAAACTAGTTGGCAAACTGATATTATAAAGAATTACATTTTAATTTATTGTTATTATATATGTAACGGTAACCAAGCTTCAAGGATAGTCCGTGGTCTTAGTCTATGTGAGACCTCACACTATGACTCTAAGGTAAAAGAAAGCCTTAGGATTGGGGTGCCTCCGTACGCATGTAGTGGGATAGAATACATCCTAATCAAGTTCCTAACATGTCTACTTAGATCTATTTCACAATTGTGCTTTCGATTTACAATTTAGATTCCAACTTGCGAACATGACTAACCCGATCCTCATTATGCATCGGAGAATTATCTCTCATTCCCAACTTCATCAATCACATTTTCCGAAATTCCCCTCTTAGCGCTCCCTCTCGGAATATCACCCACTGTGGCTTACATTGGCCCGTATACAAGTATTAACTCTAAGTAACAAGCAAAACCCTACTAAACCAACCATGATTACCTGGCTCATGCTTGAGCACCGGGCTAAAGCACGCAAGTACCAAGGCCAAACACTGTCAGATTCGCACCATCTACAGATGCCGCTAGTCGCCCCTTCTGTCTCCACCTCTCCATTTGCGTCCTCTTCCTAAAGAAGCTTTGTGGCAGCATACAAGCTCCTACGTTCCGAGTTTTGTCGTCATTGTACACTTTACCGTAACCAACATTTACCCTTGTTGTTACTTGTGCATCATGCCCGCGTCTCGAATACACCATCAGGGTGAGGTCGCCACCATCTGCTCTCCGTGGTCCTACAATTTCCATCGTACACTTCTCTATAACCAACGGTTCCCCTTGTTGCTGCTTGTGTATCAAGCACGTGGCTCTAAGACACTGTCGAGGCAAGGTCGCCCACCCTCTGCCCTATGTGATCCTCCCTACTATCGTCGTCTAGCAACTCGGTAACAAGCTCTATGAGTTATTCCTCTATCTCTCCAATTAAAATGCACCTCTATTTTGCTTGATTGATGCTCCTGTCGTCAGCGACACAAATCAATCTCGTTCGATCATGTACCGAAAAATCCCTTTAATATTGGTTCCCTCCTTCACCATTAAGTCGAGATATATCATTGTGCATAACTGTAACTTATAAAAGAATACATGATACGAGATATATCACCGTGAAACTGGAACTATAAAAGAAGATATGAGCCAAGATATATCACTGTGTAGAACTGGAACTTATAAAACTAAATATGAGGTGGCATTATTTGGATGCTTGGATGGGGTAGCGGGGAGTATCAGATGCGTGGGGAAGATCACCATAATCACAATTGATAGATATGGGTGTAACGTTTGTCCCCCTAAGATCCGGATACTCAGCAAACCGATTCCACGCACATACATTCCACCACATACGAATCACATGACATACACAGTAAGCAGAAGAAAGTAGCACAAATTTTTGGAATTAAAAAATTGATTCTCTTTCATAATATGTCCATCATTACATTCAATTTGTCCATCTCCATCAATGTCCACAAAAATATACACGTATGCATACAAAAAATATGTCCATTCATACAATATACATGCCATGTCTCTTGAAAATCTACAACTAAAGTAAAGCAGTAGAAGCTACCAGAAATTGTACTGCAAAAATAGAAGCAGCGTAGCAGCACAAAAAGATGTAGTTCCACGTAAACAAGTGTCGCTCACTATTACAGCTTATCCTGAGAACCTGCAGATTCACACACAAGTACGTTTATGAGCAAAGTTGCTCAATACTATATATAAATATATATGCATATACAACATGCGGATATAATTAAAAGCGTGCAAAGGAAACTAGTTGGCAAACTGATATTATAAAGAATTACATTTTGATTTATTGTTATTATATATGTAACGGGTAACCAAGCTTCACGAATAGTCCGTGGTCTTAGTCTATGTGAGACCTCACACTATGACTCCAGGGTAAAAGAAAGCCTTAAGATTGGGGTGCCTCCATACGCATGTAGTGGGATCCAATCCATCCCAATCAAGTTCCTAACATGTCTACTTAGATTTATTTCACAATTGTGCTTTCGATTTACAATTTAGATTCCAACTTGCGAACATGACTAACCCGATCCTCACTATGCATCGGAGAATTATCTCTCATTCCCAACTTCATCAATCACATTTTCCGAAATTCCCCTCTTAGCGCTCCCTCTCGGAATATCAACCAGTGTGGCCTACATTGGCCCGTATACAAGTATTAACTCTAAGTAACAAGCAAAACCCTACTAAACCAACCATGATTACTTGGCTCATGCTTGAGCACTGGGCTAAAGAATGCAAGTACCAAGGCCAAACACTGTCAGATTCGCACCCTCTACAGATGCCGCTAGTCGCCCCTTCTGTACCCACCTCTCTATTTGCATCCTCTTCCTAAAGAAGCTTTGTGGCAGCATACAATCTCCTGCGTCCCGAGTTTTATCATCATTGTACACTTCACCGTAACCAACAGTTCCCCTTGTTGTTTCTTGTGCTTCAGTCCCGCATCTCGAATACACCATCAGGGTGAGGTCACCACCATCTGCTCTCCGTGGTCATACAATTTCCATCGTACACTTCTCTGTAACCAACGATTCCCCTTGATGTCGCTTGTGCATCAAGCACGTGGCTCTAAGACACTGCCAAGGCAAGGTCTCCCACCCTCTGCACTCTGCGATCCTCCCTACCATCGTCGTCTAGCAACTCGGTAACAAGCTCTATGAGTTATTCCTCTATTTCTCCGATTAAAATGCGCCTCTATTTTGCCGGATTGATGCTCCTATCATCCACGACACAAATCAATCTCGTTCGATCATGTACCGAACAATCCCTTTAATATTAGTTCCCTCCTTCGCCATTAAGTTGAGATATATCATTGTGCATAACTGTAGCTTATAAAAGAAGACATGAGCCGAGGTATATCGCCGTGAAACTGGAACATAAAAGAAGATATGAGCCAAGATATATCACTGTGTAGAACTGGAACTTATAAAACTAAATATGAGGTGGCATTATTTGGATGCTTAGATGGGGTAGCGGGGAGTACCAGATGCATGGAGAAGATCACCATAATCGCAATTGATAGATATGGGTGTAACGTTTGTCCCCTAAGATCCGGATACTCAGCAAACCGATTCCACGCACATACATTCCACCACATGCGAATCACGTGACATACACAGTAAGCAGAAGAAAGTAGCACAAATTCTTGGAATCAAAAAATTGATTCTCTTTCATAATATGTCTATCATTACATTCAATTTTTCCATCTCCATCAATGTCCACAAAAATATACACGTATGCATACACAAAATATGTCCATTCATACAATATACATGCCATGTCTCTCGAAAATCTACAAGTAAAGTAAAGCAGTAGAAGCTACCAGAAATTGTACCGCAAAAATAGAAGCAGCGTAGCTGCACAAAAATATGTAGTTCCACGTAAACAAGTGTCGCTCACTATTACAGCTTATCCTGAGAACCTGCGGATACACAACCAGGTACGTTTATGAGCAAAGTTTCTCAATACTATATATATATATATGCATATACAACATGCAGATATAATTAAAAGTGTGCAAAGGAAACTAGTTGGTAAACTGATATTATAAAGAATTACATTTTAATTTATTGTTATTATATATGTAACGGGTAACTATGCTTCGCGGATAGTCCGTGGTCTTAGTCTAGGTGAGAGATCTCACACTATGACTCTAAGATAAAAGAAAGCCTTAGGGGTTGGGGTGCCTCCGTAGGCTTGTAGTGGGATACAATACATCCTAATCAAGTTCCTAACACGTCTACTTAGATCTATTTCACAATTGTGCTTTCGATTTACAATTTAGATTCCAACATGTAAACACGACTAACTCGATCCTCATTATGCATCAGAGAATTATCTCTCATTCCCAACTTCATCAATCACATTTTCCGGAATTCCCCTCTTAGCGCTCCCTCTCGGAATATCAACCAATGTGGCCTACATTGGCCAGTATACAAGTATTAACTCTAATTAACAAGCAAAACCCTACTAAACCAACAATGATTACTTGGCTCATGCTTGAGCACCGTGCTAAAGCACACAAGTACCAAGGCCAGACACTGTCAGATTCGCACATCGATGTGGCACATCGATGTGCCAAGAAACATGTCCCCCAACTATCGCAGCTACACTAACAATTGGGATCACAATCAGGGCCCCAAGGATGCTTGTCCCTTCTTTGGCGGCAACCACTCCACTACCTGATCATTGTGGAATCTCCATTCAAAAAAAACAACAATCATCACTATATGATTAATGCTAACAAGGTTGTTATTTTTATTTTCTTGCAAGATCAATGCTGAAAATGGACTGTACTTTCAGTGCACATTTTATAACTTGAGCAAGTGTAGGGGGTGCTGTGACTCCTTGTACTGTTTTTTGAAATTCTAAATCATTGTGATTATTGATGGCACAAAGTAATCCAAGCTGTTGTGATGATGGTTGTTGGTAAAAGATTCGAAGATCATAGAGTAAAGTATTGTGAAGTGCTTTCGATTTGGTGCATGGGAGCTTCTATGCTCTAATATCATCTAACAAAAAAGCAATCATTTACCGAGCACATGTGTTGTTTGGTATTATATTTACAATTTGCACATTCCTATCGAGAATCAACAAAGTGGTCCGTTGCTACCACCTTTTCTTAGCATGTAAAACATGTTCCACCATTCATTGCACAAGTGTACTACATCGGAATGTTTGAGAACATTCCTATTTTCCGGCATTCTTCAACACCCTCATTCATTGCAATATGCCTCCATCATAGAACTACACACAGTGGTGATACAACCAGTCTATTGTCATTTTCCACAAAATAATCACCAAATAGATGATTCGATAACATATACGTATGTCTGGCATATTGATGTGCATGCAGCATGTCAAAACAAATGTCACGGATTATCTATAAGTCTTTTTCTACTCCAATGCGGAGACAGGAAATCCATCTACAAAGACCATTTGTTAATGACTTTCCTAACTGATGGTGGCTAGCAGATATGGTCAATTGTAACTCTTATCAACAATTTTAGCCATCCAAATATGTTTTCAGAGCATTTGCAAAGAACATAGCAGGATCCTGATGACAAACAGTTTCCATGTTGACTTTCTCCCCATTTTCAAGGAAAAATTCTACCACATTAAGAGGCACCGTCATTTATCTAATTCCAACCAATACCCATATGTGGTACTTGTTTGTGATATGAATCATGAAAGGGAGATTGGCATAACTTTCAGTGCTATTTTTTTAAATTGGACATAACTTCCTAATGTGGTGTTTGCATGGACAAAATTTAAAGAGCATAAAGACGATTATGTAGATAAAAAGAAAGGGAATTCTGTCCACTCTCGCAGAAAGGAGAAAAAATTTCCAGACATTATGTGGAAGGATCCTGCAAATTAAATCTGAAGCCATATATAAATAAATAAAGATAAAGATATAAAAGGGGAAAGCAGATGCATATACGAAACCACGAACGAACACCCAAAAGTTATGTTTATTAGGAAAAATCTCCAAATCTCTCCCACAGACAAAATACAAAAATCAAACACGACCAACAAATCGGTACGAGAAGAACACATATACAACACCACATTCGATCGATCCAAGCAACACTACCCAACATAAGATTAAATTTTTGGAGGTCATGAAGACAACATGTATAAACATATATGTTCAACATCGTATGAAAACATGTAACAGGAGGAAGGGACTTCGCACCTCAAGAAAATGTGTCACATCGTTGACTTTATATGTGAAGAAAATCACGGCTACTGCTCCATTCGCGAGATGAATCTGTCCATGAGGATGACCTCACTCTCCTCTACGTGGTGGTGGTCTTTGATCGCTGACCCATGGTATTCCGGTGAACTCCGACGACGCTCCGACAAAGGGGGGGGGGGAGGAAGTGACCGAAATCCGATTTTGGGTTTTTGGAGCTTTTGGGAAAGGGGGGATTGGTTATATGGGTCCAAACCTGGATTCGTACCCAGGTTTGGATCTAAATATGACCTGGACCCTCTTCGCTAAAATAGTCGTAACTCAGGCTCCCGAACTCGAATTCTCGCGTTCTTGGACTTGTTGGAAAGATATCGCGATGGACTACTTAAATGAATTTATTTAACAATGAGTAAAACAGTTTTTACAATTAAGTCCAGGTCAAATTTTGAGGGGTTTCATAGGAAGCATCACCAGATACAATTGTCGACGTCAAGAATATGAAGGTAATCAACCCAATAAACAATGCATACGTGCATGCAGAGAGAAAATGTGAGGACGCAGCCCGCGAGGCTACCGTAACAATGACGTGCGTCACCTACTGGCATGAGCAGTGAAAAGGACAATACATGCAAAGTTGCACGTTAGCAGCAGAATATATACATTAGAGGAAATATCGTGGAAATAAAATGACATATCTAAAGGTAAAAGTGATTTTTGTAGGAATATATTCTCTCACAACAACTAATGAAATTGACAAGTTTGAAGATATTTAATAGATAAAAAAAACCACCCGAGAAAAAACCCCCCCTCGGGCTCTCCCTCGCAAAGTGTGAAAGCTCCAAAATAGTACCCCGCCCCTCCTCTACAATTCCCACTCTTCCAGGCCCACTTCTCACACATCGATCCTCCCCGCGCGCGCGCTCGAGAGAGCAACCGCAGCTCGATGGCGAGGAGAACCACAGCCCTTCTCCGCGCCTCAATCCTCGGCTCCCTCGCCTATATAAGCAAGTCCAGCCCCTCCCACCTCCCCCTCCAGCTCAAACCCTCTCCTCTCCTCCCCCCCAAACCCTCCCCACTCGGGCCCCTCCAATTCCTCGCCCGCCGATCCTTCTCCTCTTCTCCCGCCGCCGGTATGTCTCCCGCATTCCGCCCTAAATCCCTTGAGATTCTCTGACGTGGATCTTCGATCGATGACCGATGATCAATCTGGTTTCTGCAGGTCCGGTCATCGTCGTCACGTCCGCGGAGGAACTCGATCGATCCCTCAGCAAGGCGCGGGGTGAGATTTCGATTGTCCATCGGTGTCGTTTCATCAGGGTTTTGCGATGTGTTTGATGTGTTTTATTTTTAAATTAGATGATGGTGCACCGACGATCTTCTACTTTACGGCCGCGTGGTGTGGGCCCTGTGAGTTGCCTTCTAATTTTTGATATAAATCTTTCCTCCCGTGTTTAAGGGATTGGGAAGTGAGGATTTCCGCAGAATAGACGTATGGAATAGATCATAACCGGTTTACTGCAGTTGGTATAATCTAGCCGTTCTGTGAAGATAAACGTACATGATGGCTTGCATCTATTATGTCGGTAGATTGTACATGTCCATTGGCAAGCAATCACAGAACTGAGCATGAATAACCAGCAGCTGTAATAGAAAATAATTTTGCCATTAACGTGATAATCTGAGTAAATTTAATGTACACATTCGAGTTTGGTATCGTTAGTTATTCACTAGTAGATAAAGCTGTCAATTTTTGTTGTGAATTACCGCCTTGATCTTCTGCGACCTCATGTCACAGATACAATTGGATGCAATGAGTGTGGGGGGATGCATGGGAAACGTAGGGAGTGGAATTTGTCAATTTGCGGTGTTAGAATGGAAATAATAGGAGTGAATGGGAGTGGACTTGGGTGAATCGGCCGGCTGGGAAACATTTTATTAGGATGATTTCTTCGTCTCCTGATTAGATGGTGTGCCAGGATGGAAAGTCCAGCCGTTGTTTATGTTACATGCTCCTTTCGGTCATTCTCCATATAAGAAGCTACATGTCCTAAATTACCATATGCTTTTTTTCCATGCGGACCAAGCATCATTCCTTCCCTTGAGTTATGGCACCATGATCATCCATGTGTAATCGACTTAAATTACCAATTATGAAACTGTTTAGTGGTGCGTGGGAGCGGTGCTGGAGGGAAGGATGCCGATAACCTCAGTGATTGGAGGGCCACCATCATCGTGGGGGAGGAAGGAAATGTGCTGAAGGATGTGGTTATGGAGGAGTTGGATGGGAATGTCCCTTAGAGTTACTCGAAGGAGAAGAAGCGAGCGCCGATAACTGGGGAGGATGGTGCTTTAGATGTGGAGTCGTTGACCATCTATACTGGTCCTACAAAGCAGCAGAGCAGTTGTGCTTCCGCTGTGGGAAGCCGGTGCATCAATGAAGGGAATGAAATGTAAGGAAAAACTTGTCGATGAAGGCGACTAGATGATGGTGGTCATCGAGACTACTTGGGAGTGCCTGGAGCTGATGACGATGGCCCCTCATGTGGCCTTGTTTCATGCTGACCGGGGATTGTTACTGTCGCAGTCAGTAAAAGATGCGTCGAAGGAGTGTTCATTGGATAGGCTTGTGGTGGGAGAAGGTTATGCGGAGGCCTTGCGAAGAATGCATGAGAGGCTGATGGTGGTGAAGGAAGGAGGTGCTTATGTTGATGAGATTTGGTTGCATGGAGGAGCCCACTGCATTAGGGGCTCGTCTCTGGAGGGCACGTGGGAGGGACACTGGAGAGTGGTTTATTATCAGAGTTGAGCAAAGCGATTTCACGACGACGACCCTGATTCCTTGATGGATGTGCATGGGATGAAGAACTGGCATGGAAGCTCTATGTAGCTGGGATTTCGTTGAGGTGTCGAAGGATTAAAGTTTTGTGGGAGACCCCAAAACAGATAGGTAAGATAGTCGAGGTGTGCAACTCTGACAACGCGGGCATGGAGGGCTAGGATGTCGTGCTTGCGATGAAGAATAGGTGACTTTAATTACCCATGCGAGAGATGATGTGGATCGGAAGGAGGCTGGTATCCTTATAGCTGCGGGCCTTAGAGGCCGATGGAGTGTCGGAGGTGGCTTCATTGGTGGTCGGAGTTTGTTAGGGTTTAATCGACGATGAGAAGTCTGATGTTCGCTGGCATTGAGGGCAGTGGAGTCCATCGGTCACCTTGGGAAGCCCTAACGCCGCTTCCGGTTTCTTGGGGACTACGAAGGTTGGCGGTTTGAGAATAGACTTGGGGTTGGGTTATAAATGAAATCGATAATACCTCCAGGTTCGAAGTTGTTTATGGGATCTTTGGGTGTGCACCTGAATAGGTGTTTTTCGGACCTCCTATCTTTGTTGTTGTTGTGTGTTATTTCGGCACAACCATCCACCCAATTAAGGGCGTAATTTTGGGTCTATATGTAGATATTATGATCTCGGAGATTGGCAGTGATTTGAGGAGGGCTTCGATACTTGTAGCGCCTCTAAGGGCATGTTTGGCAACCGGGTTGGAGTAACCTCATGTGAATAGTATGTTTGGATGGCTAGGAGGGCTGGAATCATAAATGTATTGTGATGCGACATTGATTATATGTTATATTAATATTTATTAAATATAATATGCTTTTATGCTATTTTTTTATTTGAACATGGTTAAAAATATTATAAAAAAGAAATTTTACGGGATAGAGCAGGGGGTATGCCAGATTACCCTCGAGTAACTTGTTAAACAAACAAGCACTAGGTCTTCAACAACTTGTGGTGGGGCCGAGGTCGGGGTCAAAGCTTGGGTCCTTATCGGTTATGGGGGCTAATCTCACGAGGGCCATGGTATCTCTGGAGTGCAGGGGGTGGCTGCAATCTTCGTTGACAGAGATGCTGGTGGCTCCTCGAACTATATCGGTTGTCACGGTTCCCTTTTTTCATGCTTTTCCTGAGAGTTTGGAGAAAGTGGCAATCAATAGGATTTCCCTAATCCTCCCTTCTGACTAACAGAAGGTGGAAGGGGCGGGGCCTAAAATGCCGTGGGCCTAAAATGAGCATGTATTGATCATCTGGATGGGTTTGTGCTTGAGAAGGGTCTGAACCCGAAATCTTGATGGTTCGACCCAATACAAGGTTCCTTAAGGCCCAATAGCCCGACCCGTTTTAATACCCAAATCTGGCACTACTCCCTCCACTACTAAAATAATAAGCCCAGTCACCCAGGCCACTGTCTACAATAACCCAATTTCGATTCCCACCTACGAGGCCACAAATACTATGCCCCATGATCTTATCCAAATCGAAATAGGTTTCCTATAATTAGGGGTTTTAAAAAAGATCTGGGTCAATGGGTATCCGGCTTGACCCGTTCATTTTGACCCTAAACTCTTGGGTATCTGTTTAAAAATGATGGATTGGGAACCTGCTATTCCATGACCTGTGTCCCATACAAAAAAAAAACTCGATGGGTACCTACTGGTACACGGTTGGAAGCTTCCACTATCAATTAATTCACAAAGATGCAAATGGTTAGATATACCTACCAATGTAGATGTTACATCATTCTTATCTATTTTAAAATATAGATATGAATATATGATTGCATATACAAATATTGGTGAATATGAAAAATGTATTGTCAAATCATAAAAATGGATACCGGTATGAAATGTATGTAAATTAGATAGTAAAAAATACGGAATCAAAGTTATTGATCAAATTAAATTTATATGTATGGGACGAGTCTCACGCTGATATTTGTATATGTACATGTATCCATTTTGAAATTGAAATATATATGTGTATATATATAATTGTTAAAATTTGAATTAACATATAATGAATCAGATACGATCCAAATTGATATCATACATCCTTGTTAAGAGAATGCATTAAACGAGACCCTAAAGCTCTCTTACGTAGGAGAAGAGCCTTGGGTTAACTACATGATAGGTACATAAAGAAAATATAAATTAGAAACCACAATAATGTGAGATACAAGTATCTCAACACTCCCTTTCAAGATGGACTATGTATATCTATCAAGCTCAGTTTGGAACACCACCTTTGAAATGGACCTTTAACATGAGTCTTGGTGAAAATATCAGCCGTCTGATCTGCAGTAGCAACATGGGAGGTGGATAATGTCTCTAGTGTAATGGCGATCCACCTCTATATGATTGGTCCGTTCATGAAATGCATGATTACTGGCAATAAATAGAGTCGCTTGATTGTCACATAAAAGTTGCATGGGAAGAGAAACCTCAACAACAAGTTCAGTCAATACATATCTAACCCACATCATCTCTGTGCTTCCTTGTGCCATGGCCATGTATTTAGGTTCGATGCTAGATCTAGCAACTACTGTCTCCTTCTTGCTTTTCCATGATACGGGAGAGCTCCCAACGAAAATAGCAAAGCCAGAAGTAGTTCTCCTATCTTTAGGGAAACTTGCATAATCTGCATCTACATAAGCGGTCACCTCAAGAGATGTATCTCTACTGAATATTAGTCTAGGATCATGTGAAGTCTTCAAATATCTCAAGATCATATAAACTGCATCCATATGAACCTTCCCGTGCTTTCCATGAACTGACTAACTTTGCTCACAACAAAAGATATATCCGGTCTGGTGATAGTGACATATAGGCATGGAAGGAAATATCGCGATATATAGCCGATATATCGATATCGAGATGAGATCGATATTGGTAGCGACTGGCGACATATCCTTCTTTTCAGGCATTTCCTTCACAAAAGTGTGTCGATATGGGCGATATTTCGACAATATATCATCAATATATCGTCGAAATATAGTATCGACACGACATCGAAATGATATTGATATCGATATGGCCTTCCATGCATATAAGAGCTTCCCAATGAGCTCTTTATATCTCCTCCTTTCTACCTCCTCAATGTCATCATTATATAATCTCATACTCGGATCCATAGGGGTAGTAGCTGGCTTGCACCTTGCCATACTTATCTCTAAAAGAGGATCCATCGCAAACTTCCTCTGAGTCATCACAAGACTACGTTGGTTCCTGGCGAACTCTAATCTAGGGAAGTATCGAAGATTGTCAAGGTCCTTAGTCACAAACTGCTGACTTAGGAACTCCTTTGTAGCTTGAATGTCCTGCTCATCATCCCCTAGGACAATAATATCATCAACATAGACAAGAATAACAAAAATACCTCTCTGTGTCCTCTGAACAAGAAGTGAGTGGTCCGCATTAGACCGCACAAATCCTTGTTGCTCTATCAACTTCGATAGCTTATGGTACCAAGCTCTCAGACTCTGCTTCAGGCCGTAAATCAACTTATGGAGCCTACACACCTTCTGAGACTCCCCCTCAGTAGCAAACCTAGGTGGCTGCTGCATATATACTTCCTCATGTAGATCACCATATAAAAATGCATACTTCACATCTAGTTGATAAAGGGGCCAATCCCGCGAAACAACAACTGATAAAAGAATGCGAAGTGTCGAGTGTCTGGCCACTGGAGAGAAGGTATCCTGACAATCCACCCCATAAGTTTGGGTGAACCCACGTGCCACAAGTCTTGCATTGTAGCGATCTCACTGCCATCTGCCCGTTGCTTTACCATAAAGATCCATTTGCATCCCACAACAGATGCATCTAGAGCAGTAATAATGCTCCAGGTACCATGCGATTGCAAAGCGACCACCTCCTCCTCCATGGCAAGTTGCCACATACTATCCTGTATGTCCTCCTGATATGTTCATGGGATAGTAACAACAGAGAGTCCCACGACAAACCTCTTGTACTCATCTGAAAGATGGTCCAATGAAACATGCACATCGAGAGGTTAAGTGGCACACTGGCGATGTGGCTTCCTCAAGGCAATAGGTACATCCATGTCATCAACCTCTATGTTCCCTGGTATCAAGTCATCCCGTGCAGTATCCTGTGTAACATTCAAATCTCCAGTTCCATCAGTAGAAACAATGTGCTCATTACATACCTGAGGCGTGCTGGATGATGGGGAAGGTACATGAACAACGAGGCAAGTAGAAAACCTACGAACGTAAAACCGTGATAGGAACCGCGTTAGGGTGGGTAGAGGTAGAGGTGGTGGAGGTGGAGATGACTGAGACTCAACATGGAGTGCAGATGGTGGAGATGACGGAAGTGGAGTAACAACAACTTCCTCACCAGAAACAACATTAGACAACCTGTCACACGTAGGAGAAAAGTACATAATAAACTCAAAAAATGTGACGCCAACACTAACGTAATATTTTCGCCCTACATGATCAAAACATCTATACCCTTTTTGGGTACGAGAATAACAAACAAAGACACATTTGACAGCTCTAGGTGAGAGCTTGTCAGAACAGGAGTGAAATTGTGGACAAACGCCATATACCCAAAAACTATGAGAGTAAGGGAGAATAGGTCCTTCTCGAGGAACGCAAACAAGAAGGGAACCTTTATTCCTAGAATGGTGGATGGTATGCGATTCACCAAGTAGCAAGCAGTGAGAACAACATCGCCTTAGAAAGAATTAGGAGCTCGACTCTGAATTAAAAGGGTCCTCATGACATCTAAAGGATGACGGTGTTTGCGTTCATCTACACTATTCTACTGTGGAGTATAAGCGCAAGAGGTGATGAGAAATACCAAGAGATCGTAAAAATTTAGATAAATGTAAGGTGGAAAACTCCAAAGCATTGTCTGTACGAATAAATTTCACATTAGCATAAAAGATATTCTTACCTCAATAAGAAAATATTTAATGATAGCACCCGCTTCAGACTTATGTTTCAACAACACCCAAAGTACTTTAGAGAAATCATCCACATCAACCATATAAAAATGGTGTTCCTGATGATCGGGAACACGACTCGGACCCCAAATATCAAAATGAGATAACTCAAATGACCGACTACTATGACGACTTTGATGACTCGGAAAAGAAGAACGATGGTGCTTCCTGATGCAAACAGCTTTCGGCGTCGACGATAAAAATAAAGTAATTTGGCGGTGGAATATCGGTGGAGAAAAGGAGAGGTTGAGAAGAAGAAAAACTCGTCAGTAACGAGGGGTTGAAGAAGAAGAACGCGAAGACCGCGGAGGGAGAAGAGAGAGAGAGGGATAGAGATAAAAATCTCAACTTTAATTCATACTTCACTGATTAAAAACAATGGGCTACCCTCTCTTTATATAGGAGAGAGGGGTTTACAAAAATAGTAAACAAATCAAAATTGACAACCAACTTTATCCTAATTGGACTCTGACAACTTCCAATTGACCCCTAATTACTCTAATTAGACTCTAATCTAATTAATTGACCAAGATTGCAATTAAAATCTACGAAATAAACGTTGAGATCACATGCGACCTCAATTATTTAATTAGACCATTACGACCACTAAAAACGTAATTAAAATTGACGACTAATTAAATAAATAAATGTGACCCTATCATTTGGGGTCACGCTGCATCAACTCTCCACCGCTTTAAAAATTCGGCTCTTGACGAATTGCGTGACGTAGGTGGTTCGTTGGAGAAATCATCCTTGAATTGGGACTTCAATTTCCCCCAATGCGATCATTTTCCGCGTTACGTTTGTAGTTTTTTCCAATTGGGGGGCATCTCTGCAATTTTCGTATCTCTTCAAATTTCCTTACCTTCTTATCACTTTGGACTGTTCTGTAAATAGGAGCTTCATGGAATTTTTTTTCGCAATTTTTCCAATTCAATATCCAGCCCCACACGGCGTGGGATTGATATCCCAGGAATTTCGGACCTTCCGTTAGGGTTGGTTCCCCATCTTCGTGCATATGGCGAGGGAGGCGGCGGCTGCTCGACCGCTGGTGCGGTCCTGCGGGGAGGCGGGGGCCAATCGGGATTTCAAGAGGGAGGTGCGTCCCTGTGGGGCGTTGGAGGGGCCGCGACAGGGGACGGTGGTGTCGGCAGGGGTCGCGAGGGAGCAGGCTATGGAGGTGGCGGCCCGGGGCTCTGGTGGGGCAGAGGGAATGGGTCACGGGAAGTGGGTGAGCGGCGGTGTGGGATGACGAAGAGGCGGTGGAGTGGATTGGAACCGGGGTGGAGGAGGCGCGGGTGAAAGGGTGGTTCGCGAGGGCGGGGCTGACGCGACACGGTGGGGATGCGGCGTCGCGGGATGGGTAGGGGAAGGTGGAAGGGTGGCGAGGCGCGATAGAGGGCGGGGCTGGGGATGCCGCCGGGGAATCTGGGGCTGTGGTGGACTTCGTGGAGGGCACGAGGAGGGTCGGAGGTGGTGTCCGGGGGAAACGGCCGGGCGAGGAGGGTAGGGGGGGTACCTGGAATGGGTGGGGTGGTGCCGGAATGGTCGGAGGGGACGGTGGGATCGATTCCGGTGGCGGAATCAGTTCTGGAAGGTGCTGGACAGCCACTGCTTCTTCGATTTTTTCTTCTAAAATGATCTGGACAGCAGCGGATTCTTCGTGGGCAGCGAGCTTTTCGTCGTGGACGGCGAGATCTTCGTCGGTTAGAGCGTCCAGCCATGCTTGAACCTTGGTGCACGCTACAAGTCGCTGCCGGAACTTCTTTGAACGATACGGATCATGAGATGGGCGGTTGAGACCGAACTTTGAACACCAATATTCGACAGGATCGTCGAATCATAGGAACGATTCGATATCCATGCTCTGATACCAAATGATGCAAACAGCTTTCGGCGTCGACGATAAAAATAAAATAATTTGACGGTGGAATATCGGTGGAGAAAAGGAGAGGTTGAGAAGAAGAAAAACTCGTCGGTAACGAGGGGTTGAAGAAGAAGAACGTGAAGACCGCGGAGGGAGAAGAGAGAGAGAGGGATAGAGATAAAAATCTCAACTTTAATTCATACTTCACTCATTGAAAACAATGGGCTACCCTCTCTTTATATAGGAGAGAGGGGTTTACAAAAATAGTAAACAAATCAAAATTGACAACCAACTTTATCCTAATTGGACTCTGACAACTTCCAATTAACCCCTAATTACTCTAATTAGACTCTAATCTAATTAATTGATCAAGATTGCAATTAAAATCTACGAAATAAACGTTGAGATCACAGGTGACCTCAATTATTTAATTAGACCATTACGACCACTAAAAACGTAATTAAAATTGACGACTAATTAATTAAATAAATGTGACCCTATAATTTGGGGTCACGCTGCATCAACTCTCCACCGCTTTAAAAATTCGGCTCCTGACGAATTGCGTGACGTAGGTGGTTCGTTGGAGAAATCATCCTTGAATTGGGACTTCAATTTCCCCCAGTGCGATCATTTTCCGCGTTACGTTTGTAGTTTTTTCCAATTGGGGGGCATCTCTGCAATTTTCATACCTCTTCAAATTTCCTTACCTTCTTATCACTTTGGACTGTTATGTAAATAGGAGCTTCATGGAATTTTTTTTCGCAATTTTTCCAATTCAATATCCAGCCCCACACGGCGTGGGATTGATATCCCAGGAATTTTGGACCTTCCGTTAGGGTTGGTTCCCCATCTTCGCGCATATGGCGAGGGAGGCGGCGGCTGCTCGACCGCTGGTGCGGTCCTGCAGGGAGGCGGGGGCCAATCGGGATTTCAAGAGGGAGGTGCGTCCCTGTGGGGAGTTGGAGGGGCCGCGGCAGGGGACGGTGTTGTCGGCAGGGGTCGCGAGGGAGCAGGCTATGGAGGTGGCGGCCCGAGGCTCTGGTGGGGCGGAGGGAATGGGTCACGGGAAGTGGGTGAGCGGCGGTGTGGGATGACGGAGAGGCGGTGGAGTGGATTGGAACCGGGGTGGAGGAGGCGCGGGTGGAAGGGTGGTTCGCGAGGGTGGGGCTGGCGCGACACGGTGGGGATGCGGCGTCGCGGGATGGATAGGGGAAGGGGGAAGGGTGACGAGGCGCGATAGAGGGCGGGGCTGGGGATGCCGCCGGGGAATCTGGGGCTGTTGTGGACTTCGTGGAGGGCACGAGGAGGGTCGGAGGTGGTGTCTGGGGGAAACGGCCGGGCGAGGAGGGTAGGGGGGGTACCTGGAATGGGTGGGGTTGTGCCGGAATGGTCGGAGGGGACGGCGGGATCGATTCCGGTGGCGGAATCAGTTCTGGAAGGTGCTGGACAGCCACTGCTTCTTCGATTTTTTCTTCTAAAATGATCTGGACAGCAGCGGATTCTTCGTGGGCAGCGAGCTTTTCGTCGTGGACGCCGAGATCTTCGTCGGTTAGAGCGTCCAGCCATGCTTGAACCTTGATGCACGCTACAAGTCGCTGCCAGAACTTTTTTGAACGATACGGATCATGAGATGGGCGGTTGAGACCGAACTTTGAACACCAATATTCGACAGGATCGTCGAATCGTAGGAACGATTCGGTATCCATGCTCTGATACCAGAAGAAGAAAAACTCGTCGGTAACGAGGGGTTGAAGAAGAAGAACGCGAAGACCGCGGAGGGAGAAGAGAGAGAGAGGGATAGAGATAAAAATCTCAACTTTAATTCATACTTCACTGATTAAAAACAATGGGCTACCCTCTCTTTATATAGGAGAGAGGGGTTTACAAAAATAGTAAACAAATCAAAATTGACAACCAACTTTATTCTAATTGGACTCTGACAACTTCCAATTGACCCCTAATTACTCTAATTAGACTTTAATCTAATTAATTGACCAAGATTGCAATTAAAATCTACGAAATAAACGTTGAGATCACAGGCGACCTCAATTATTTAATTAGACCATTACGACCACTAAAAACGTAATTAAAATTGACGACTAATTAATTAAATAAATGTGACCCTATAATTTGGGGTCACGTTGCATCACTTCCCAAGCTGTCAGGCTTTATAGTCCAAGGTAACACGAGTAGAGTCTACGGTAGAACATGACACATCTTCTGTAGAGGAAGGTGTCCAAAGCAAAGATGCCACATGAAAGGAGGAACAAATCTTGAAGGAATAGTAACAGCCTCAGCACATGATGATAGGGTAAGCTTGTACAGTCTTCTCTGCTCATGGCCACATCCAATCACCTTGCCCGTGGGTATGTCCTGAAACACACGAGAAGAGGGATTAAATATGGCACGACAAGCATGCATCATGAGCAGGGACATAAGTAGGCTCGGTCTGCTCAGCAATACGGGCATACGTAGGATATCCATGCTTCTGATAGCATGTCTCCTCAGAATGACCATGATGGTGATAATGAGAGCATAGGCCACATTGATGTCCTCCTCCTCGACCATGAGGTCCATGCCCACGAAACTGTGAAGTTCCCTCTCCGCCACTAGAGGCTGTCATAACAGAGGGAGTCTGGGCCGTAGTAGTAGACGAGGTAATGATCCTACTCAATCTCTTGTAGACCTCCTCCATTGGAGGTATCATCTCTCCAGTCAGTAGTTGAGTACATGCTGCATCGTACTTAGAGTCAAGAGATGACAGATAGACTCCTGTCATAGTAGCATTCTGATACGCCTTCTGCTGCTCAGTGCTAGTAATAATAGGCATGAAGATGTGCAATTGCTCAAACATGCCTCTAAGATGTGAGAAGTGTGCATGAAGTGGTCGACCATTTTGCTTGATCGAGAAAATATCATATTACAGCTGAAGAATCTTGCTCTCATTCTTTGCCTGCCCGTATGTGTCTGCTAAGATGTCCCCTATAGCCGTTGTTGTGGGTTGATTGACAATGCCATTGGCAATCTCCGTGACGAGTGTCCCTGAGAGCGAAATGTGAGTATAGGCATCGTCTTGCTTCCAAGAAGCGTTAGCCCCAGTCTTGTCCGCTGGCTCTGAATCCGTCAGAATGCGCTCCTTGTTATAACATCGCATAAGGGTGCGAAAATGCATGGACCACAACTCGTAGTTGGTCCCATCCATCTTCACGATGGGAGCTGGGCATTGAAGAGACCAGACGACGAGAAAACACCACACTTGTTCTCTGACATTATAATAAGAATGCCGAAACTCGGAACAAATGAAGAGTAGACTGATCTGAGTGAGTCTGCACAATCATATGGAGGATTGATTGTATCTGCCGACTCATACAACCATCCTTACTATCTTTTGTAGTGGTCTAGAGTCAGAAGACACGATTTATATATGAAAAATCACGAAATACGAATAAAATTAGACCTTAGCGGTTTGCAGAAACAATAAAACTGCATTACGAACATGAAGATGGGATCGAATCGGCGTTGGAAGTGGTCGGTCCTATCACGTCGACTATTACGGGTCGGCGGGCTGCTGGACAACCCTTGGGCAGCAAGGGATAGCCCTGGCGGCAACCCTTGGGTGGCACTGGGCTGCATGCGAGGTACACGCAGTGGCTGGGTGGCGAGGGCTGGGTACCTATGGTGGCTGCGACGGGAGAGGGGGGGGGGTAGGGTTGGTGGGATACACGAACCTCGGTATATGATCATTGCTCTGATATTATGTTAAGAGAAAGAGAGAATGCATTAGATGAGGCTGTAATGCTCTCTTATATAGGAGAAAAGCCCTGGGTTAATTACATAAGAGGTACATAAAGAAAATAGAAATGAGAAATCACAATAATGTGAGATACAAATATCTCAATAATCCTGGTATCCAAATATGATGATAATGAACACAATTGAATACGAATTATATCATGCACATATATATATATATATATCGTGATAACCAGATATGGTGATAATTGATACAACCATTTACGAATACACACACATATAATCACTTATATATTGTTTGTCATGTTGTACTTCGGTTATATATATTACATGTTGTTTATATGTATTTGATTCATTACGAGGATGGACCTACATGAATGTGTCATTATTGGATCCGTATTTGATTGCATTCCTTATGATTTCATATATTCTTATGTTTACATTATCCACATAGTTTTATATATCCTCATTAATTTATTTATCTATGTTTACATATCCCTATATGAATACATTCCGTACTATTTAGATTTTCGTGTCTTGACATTATCATTATGAATATAATATAGATATGTATAGACGTAGTTGGACACATCGTTTGCATTTTTATACATGCCACCTTTCACCGGAAGTCTCTCATTATCCCCATGGGTACCCGCGAGTAGCCAACATCTATTGGCATTAACCGGGTACCCGTAATAATTGGGGTACCCGTTGGAATGGGGTGGATCGACCCGTCACCTGGGGCGGGGCAGGTCACGATCAAATGGGATGGGTACCTGCCCCATGGACACCCCTACCTATAATCCCATTTCCCTTTCCAGGGTTCGGTTTCTACAATATCCCGCACCCCCGAACCAAAACCTGACTGTAGTTGACACTTGACACCCCTAACCCTAATCCCTATGTTGCTCGCCCTTATCTCATCGGGTTCGGGGACTCGTAGTCAGCGTTAGACCTATTCTGCGTCCTTGGCGGCTTCATCTCCACATCGCCACCTTGTACAACTGCAAGCTGCAGCATCGTCTCCTCGGTGACATGCCCCTTCCTCGTGTTGTTGTTTCCTATAGCATCGTGTCATCGGCACATCACCTCAACAGTAGACACAACACCTTCGGGGGGGAAATCAGCGGTGCTTCGCAACTTTCCCCAAAGCCACGTTGAGAAACATAATGGCGCTTCCTTTAAACTCCAAAGCCACATTGAGAAACATAATGGCACTTCCTTTAATTTGTAAGTGTTCTTTTCTGAAAGTTGTATTCGATCCTTTTCCAACATGATTTGTCTTACCACATGAAGAAGAGAGTACCGACATTCTTTCGCCCATTTCTATATTTGAACATTCTTACATTTTCAGTTTTTTAAAACGAGCTCTCTCTAGTAGTTACAGTAGACTGATTTTTTTATAAAACAAATGTCAATAGACTGATTTTTTATATCACAAATGTCATTGATAATACCACCTTAAATGGTCTA